>JAOYSI010000009.1:2317735-2367439 GCA_025775065.1 Hiodon alosoides
TACAAGCAAAACACAGAGTTGACACCGGCAGCAGTAGTGAGAGGGCTAGCAATGCAGGACAGCAGCAGCCTACTCTTATAGTTTGTGCGCAGGAGGCAAATGGACAAGTCAACGAGCAGCAAGCTAACAAACGCAATAGAGATTAATCACGATTAACTACAGAAAATTATGCGATTAACGCGATAAATTATTTTAATAGTTTGACAGCCCTAATATGTGTGTATATATATATATATATATATATATATATATATATATATAAAAACACAGTGATACACAGTGATGTACCAGGGAATGCCAATTCATGCCTTTTAGTTAATCTTCTGTGCTTAACATAGGGAGCCCTGTTTCCATGGGTTACAAAAATATTAAACAGTGCTTTCACATTCACACAAACAAAAAATCTTAAATAGCGTTTTCACATTCAAACACACAAAGCGCAAAACATCAATAACCACACATAAGAAATCCTGTCCTAAAATAAGTTATCCTCAGTTAAAGGAATTTGTATTTTCATCTCATTGGCTTTATTTCGCTCTTTGAAGCCTGTGCATCTGCTACGGGATGTACCATATCACATGTATACATTTTCCACCTGAAACACTAATCACAGAAGAGGGGCATAGCCAAATAATAGCCAGGATAATTAAGTCTCCCAGTGCAAGGCTGGGAATTTCTCTAATCCGGCCCAAAACAGGTTGTGCATTTCGCCATAGCAGGTTGTGCTAACCCGCAGTATCTTCAGCCTGTTATCACTGCAGGAGTGTTTTGAGAAAAATATAAAATGGATGAGGGTCTTACACAAAAGTCTGCAATTGAATTTGAGTTTTACCAAAAGTGGTCTACTCTAGACATATTTTTTAAAGGTTTTATGACATTTTTGGAACCCCCTGTAAAGACTTCCCGCCAGAACCTAGACCTGAAAACAAAAGGATATGAAGATCCCAACAGGGCTCATATTGTCACACAGGCTAAATCCAGCCCAAAGTTTTTTGTCTGGCTATCGATATGAAACGGCATGATTGGTTTTGTATGTGCTGTAGGCCCCTGCCTGACCTGGTGCAATAAATAACACACTGGGCAAGTTTTCATCATAGTTATTTACACTTGCGCTTGCTCTCTGCGCAGTCCTGCAGCTCCCGTTGTCTTTGACTTTCCTGCCTGGGCAAATCTGGGAACCGGAACGCACTGAAAGCGCCAGGGAGACCTTTGAAGCTCTGTCCCCAGGACAGATATAGCCACCACGGCTGCCTTCACGCACCCCAGCATAATATCGCTCGCAATTACAGATAGGCCTTGGCCTGCTCCGGGCGCTCCAGATTCTCCAGCGGCCTGCTGTTTCTCCCTCACCAAAAGGGACCCCCCCTTCTCGACTGCTGTGATGCCATGGAACGGTATGATAGCTGCTTGTAATTAATCAGCATGCTGAGCATGGTACAAGTTTTCGCTAAGTAGATTCCAGAATTTATTACTTTTTCATAAGGAGTTTCATGTATAATGGAGGTTGCGGGAGAAGGGAGGAGAGCGAATGAAAGAGGCCAGCTTGTTAGCAGGCCAGTTTGCTTGGCCGCCCTGTCCTTGGGAGACCCTAGTCAACAGTTAGCAGGGAAAGGGGCGTTCTCTGTTTCTTTTGGACTAGCGACAAACACGCCAAGGTGTTCGCGTTAAATAAATGAGCCCGAGGCCAACGTCCTGCAGGGTGCAGGCCCTCCCAAGGGGTCATAAGAAAACGTAGCCATCCTTCCCATAATTAGCAAGTGAGCAACAGGAAAGACTGCACTATTGCTTTAAAATGCCATTTTTTACTTGTCTAAATGCAACTCGCCAATCTGTAGACACATTTATTTATGTATTTTACAAGAATGCAAAACCCACTGAAAAAAATTGTTCATAAATCAACAACCAAAAAATGAATCCAAATCTGCTCGGTCATAACAGAGTAAATACAAATTAAAACATGAATTGACAGAACCACAGAGAACGAAGAAGTAAAGGGGGTTATGACAGCCAGATGAAGGAGTCCACAAAATATCTCCCTACAGAGTCGAGATAAGAGTTTGATTGGTTCCCAGGTCGTTAGCACCACAAACTAGTCTTGCCTTGGTCTAAGGAGCCCGGGCTAAGCCAGGAGTCCAGTGTTGCATAAACACGTATGTTACACCAATGAACAAATGATGAACAATGTAGGTTACATCAAAAAATGCACAAACATGTAGGATACACTGGATACTGGATAAATGTAGGAAACACTGGACAAAAATGTAGGTTACACTAATGCACCAACGTGTAGGTTACACCAGTGAGCAAAAATTAGGGTTACACTAATGCACCAACGTGTAGGTTACACCAGTGAACAAAAATGTAGGTTATACGAATGAACAAACATGTAGGTTACATCAAAAAATGAACAAACGTGTAGGTTATACCAGTGAACAAAAATGTAGGTTAAACTCATACACATATGTGTAGGTTACACCAATGCACAAGGAGCAGCTATGCTCTGACACCATTCTAGGAAATCTTTCTGTACACTGAACAAGATGTGCTGGGTGGATGGGAGGGGGTCTCAAAGAGCACTAATGAGAGGCAGGGCAGTGAATTCAATGCCACATCTTCGTCAATTAACAGAGCTTGTTCATTTGGGCATGCTGGGTCAGCTCCGTTCCAAATCCCCCCCACCCCATCGAAAACCCAGACATGAAATACATATTACTGATAACAGCCTCTCCCTGTAGTCCATGGGCAAGACTGTATGCTGGAGGTTTTAACCCAGATATTCAAATATAGAGTCATTGTCATGATAATAATAGTCTGCCGCTCCTCTGCTGGGAGCTTGAACGGTGCACATCTCACACTGACCTGGTCCCATTGGCTGCTCTGCAACTCTTAGAATAGGTTTCAGTCGCAAGACGAAAAAGGCAGCATGAAATAAAAAACATACAGGCTGCAGGACTTAGTCCTGTTCTTTGGGTTTGCTGTCCTAACAGTGATCCAAGAAGAGGAAGCCTTTGAGGGACAAATAGGAACATAACACTAATACAAGTTACATTTCAGGGCCCCTAAAAATCATACATAAACTCCCAAAGGTCTCCCTTAGGACAGAACGGTATGCCTTTTATTCTGTGCACACAGCGTACTGCAGCCCATTGATCGCAGGAGGAGGCAAATTTAGCACTTTCCAGCTGTGGCACTACCCGGATGCCAAAGGATAGGGATTTAGCATTAGCGGCACCAAAGTGCTACAGCGGGGACTTACCAACTCCTCCGACTGATTCAGCTGCTCCCACGACCGGCTGGGGGTTTGATTATGAAGTAATGGTGAGTCCTTTTCAGCAGCTTTGCTTCGCTTTTACTTCGTTCCCCCTCCATGACCCCTGAAAGATATCTAATGGCCAATCAGTTACGCAAACCCCCACCCACTATAGTGGTGTCCCCCAGTGGCTGGATAGAGAATTTCTAGTGAGTACAGAGCTGGAAGTCCCTGCTGTGTCCTGTTCCTTACAAACCATCAGAAAGCTGCAAGATCCCATTCTTCCCTGTGACCTTATATGAAATGACAGCGACACTCTGGGTCCAATCTTAGGTCAAAATACAATTGCTCTATTTTCTTCTCATTCTATCCCACTGATACAGAAAATGAGGTTTGTCTGTGGGAAGCCACAGGCCACATAAATAATGCCGCTGCCCCCCCTTTTGCCCACTTCCCTGCAAACTCCATTTGAGAGTAAAATGGGATAGATCAATTTTTAATCACGGTGCTTGGGAGCCGCAGCTCGTCCGCTCCAGCAACATAAGTTCAGCTCAGGTGAGGGGATTCCCAATGGTTCGCCGAGCCCAAGTCACCATAGGTGATCACGGGGACCGAGATGTGCACTTTGGGGGCCTGAGTGTGGGAAACAACCGCCCCAGATACTGTTCCTATAACACAAAAACGTAGCGCAGGACCAGAATAAACAGTACACCATTCGCTCTGTGTCACCTGAATGCTTGCAGCTAGACTGATCCGCGGTGCCTTCTGCAGGACTTTCACCGTGACACTTCTGAATTTCCATACGCCACATGTAGGAAACGGCTGGTGGACACAAAGAAGCATCAGCAGGTTCGGTTTTGGATTATGCATGAGTGAGTGGTGCTTTTCTCTACTCCGTCCACAAACACAGACATGCCAACCTAGACAAAACCCCACCCCTGTGCTCGAAACTGAAAATGTGTTATATGAATAGAATCTTCCCTTGGCATGTGACTTTTTTAAAACACTTTTTTTTGATGACACACAGCGTTAAATTATTCAAAAGCGCCTGATTACGGAGGTCGCTGCGCAGAATCATTGATCAACAAATCATTCCATCTTTGTAGCAATTTGTAACACATAAAACAAAAAATCCCCCAGAAATATCAATTCTATATAAAAATGAGCTAATCAGCACCACATCTAACAAATTCAGCTAACTGCACAAGCTTAGGAACCTTATTGAAAATTTCCCGTTTTCAAACAGTCAAAACAAGAACATTTATTTGTATTTATCCTATTACACCCTAAAAAAAACTTCCCATGAAAAGTTACATTATTTTGAAGTATAATCCTTACAGCTTTGTTGAAAGCTGTATACACGCTAGTTGTTGTTGACATTCTGGTAATGAAAAATAGATAGGAAAGAAATAGTGCTTATTTACAATATTGAATCCCGCCCTCATAAAATCAAGAATTCCTTTCTTTTTGAATTACCGGCAAATGTCCTGATTTACGCCCTTCATGTCTATAATTGAAAAACACAGACTATGGCAAGCAAGAGATACCGGCTTTCTGCATATTTTTAATCATAATATTATCTCCATGTAAACTGATGCTAAAATACAAAGACAGACATACAAATATAGTCACAGGGAAGGGAGAAACAGCTCCCCCCCCCCTTTCCAAGTAACAGTGTGCCTTTATATCAACACCATTTGGTGGTCAGTGTCCACCCCAATTAGTTCAAGCATACCTCAAGTATACGCCCCTGTTAATGTCTAGCAGGGGATAAAACTTTAAAAAGCACCAATTTAATTGAAATCTTTTAAATCAGTAAAAATCAGTAAAATCAGTAACGCACTTAAATATAAAAATATATTTTTAAAACTTCTTTACTGGTTAGTTTTTTTTCCGTTCTCCTTCACCACATTTCACAAGCCATTAGAGGGGAAACCCCTGACAGACAACTGGCAGGAAGGTAGGCCATGCCTTAAAATGAGGCATTCCCAAACTGAAGCTCCCGCCTCATGCCCTGCCATCACAGAGCACCAATCTTTTACTCCAAAAGAGGAGGCAGCCATGAATAGCTGGCTAGGGCATGCATTTTGAGCCAATGGCTGTTTAGGTCTGCTGAAGTTTTGCAAGGCACCGGTCTGTTTGAGGACTCCTGGCACGTTGCAAAATAAATAAATAAATAACATATACAAGGATATAAAGAAACCTAAACAAACAAACAGCAATCTAGTTGTTTAGCTTTTTCAAGCGACTTACAAGGATCAAGTTATGGTAGATCCCTGGAACAATCAGAGAACAACCCAGGATCCCCTACACACAGGATTCCAGTGGTCTTACCCAGGATCCCATTCACACAGGAGGCCAGTGGTCTGACCCAGGATCCCATTCATACAGGAGGCCAGTGGTCTGACCCAGGATCCCATTCACACAGGAGGCCAGTGGTCTGACGCAGGATCCCATTCACACAGGAGGCCAGTGGTCTGACCCAGGATCCTATTCACAAAGGAGGCCAGTGGTCTGACCCAGGATCCCATTCACAAAGGAGGCCAGTGGTCTGACGCAGGATCCCATTCACACAGGAGGCCAGTGGTCTGACCCAGGATCCCATTCACACAGGAGGCCAGTGGTCTAACCCAGGATCCCATTCACACAGGAGGCCAGTGGTCTGACCCAGGATCCCATAGCTCTAGACAGCTCTGGGTCATGGGGGGTGGGGGGGCGCAACCTGCTCCGGATCAGTGCCCCTCATCACTGCCACGTACACATGCACCACACTGACACCACACACACAGTGCCACAATCTCACATTTGGGGCAAATCCCCCTCCTAGGGGGTTCTGTCGCATTCCTTTCGTTACCTCAACTCCTCAGAAATTCCAAACCGAAGATATTACAGCAGAACTCAGGTTCTGCATTAAAAAAAAAAAAAAAGGAAAGGTACGTTATTTCTTGTGTTGAAAAAGTGCTACATGGCAACTTCTGTTTTTAATAGATTAAAAAACATTCCTTACATATAGGTTATATGTATTTGATTTCAGGTAAAACATTTTCTCTTAACTTTTCTACTGATGTGTTTACATTAAAAACCTTGGTAGTCTAGATGAATGGCAGAGGCCATGATGTTCCAACATCCACCCCCACCCAACACCCGGGATACTCTTTATGTCCCCTGGTGCTCAGCTCTCTCTCAGCACCTCGGCTGTGTTCTGCTAACTTGTGTCCATAACTAGTTCATAAAGGTCACTCAGAAAGCCACAAATTAGTTGGCCCGTCCGGGAAACATGCGCTGTAGACAGGGCAGGGCTGAAGGAAGTGTGCCCCAGAGAGCATATGGTCTCCCCTCACCCCCACAAACGAGGAACAGCCCAACTATTCGACGGGGAGCCTAATTAAGAAATGCCTCTGCCTCCAATTAGAGGGCCAAATGCAGGGGGAGCCATCTCCACCTCAGGCACAAGCCAACTTCTCATTTTTCATTCCAATTTGGATAAGCCCCTTTCTGAGTGGACCAGCAGAGCACATGTGGGGTGGGCTACATGTGCTGCACACTACTGCACTAGTGTCCACCGCCAATCTAAAAGGCTTTCCTTTGCCATTAATATGAAAGGTCATCAGCCGAGCAGCCAGAGAAAAGGAGAGAATATGTCTGTGGGTGTAATTAGAACGATCAGAGTCGTTGGGGTCCACTTCCTGTGGTGATTTCTGCATGTCTGCCCTTTATCCAAGCTTGTATTGTTCACGACTTTGCCTTGTTTCGTTGCTCTCCTGGACAGAACCCCTTGGATGCCCGACCTGAACTATCCCCATACGGCCTCCTTTTGGAGCTATTTCCTCAGACGTGAAATTACAATGAGACGCTGTGAAATGCGATAGCCGGCGCAATGCCTTGCCAACGAAGCGGTTCATCCAAAAGTGGGCGGGGGGGGGTATACGTATTTATAAGCATGTCATTCTGTTTGCTTTCAATAAAGGATTCAATTTTGCACCAGGGTAAAAAAATAAACATTTCCTATGGCAGGCATTTCCTATATTTCGCCTAAATATGACTCGCGTCGCCACCAAACAACAGGAAAGATAGTACACATATCCGGCATCTTTTGTCTGAGGAATTCTTGACTGAGGAGCCTAAAAAAGTCAGATATAAAGAAGGCAATAGACAGGGGCAAGAGGCAGCCTCCCAGACACGTAGCCTGGTAAAGAAAAGGGGGGGGGGGAACCCTACGAAAAAGAGAGGCTAAGAAACAGCCTGGTCGGATCCTCATCGACACAAAGTCAGACGAGATCCTCATCCACACAAACAGCCCGACGAGATCCTCATCCACACAAACAGCCGTGTCGGATCCTCATTCACACAAACAGTCAGACAGATCCTCTTCCACACAAACAGTCAGACAGATCCTCTTCCACACAGTCAGACAGATCCTCATCGACACAAACAGCCAGTCGGATCCTCAGCCACACAAACAACCAGACGAGATACTAAATGATAGCAACATTGTGCATGCTTTTTGTACACCGCACCCCCAACACAGAAAGTAATGTATTCCCAAACTGCGGGTCTTCCTTTACCGGAACAAGGGCCCCGAAACAAGTGAACGAGCAGTGCTGGCAAAAAATGCTGCTAGATGGAGCAAAAAGTGTACACATTTTCTATGAAACTCCCGTAATGAGGTTTTATATTGGACTGGCAGTGCTGTGCAGAGACTGCCTGGCCACGAGTCGCCGGCCCCAAGCGACCCATTGCGCAAGCCGGGGGGAGCGAGGAGAGTTATCAAACCAGGTGATCAGTTATTCCATTAGGTCGCTGTTCATTGACTTTTAAATAGGGGCTTCAGACAAGTGAACACACAAAGAAATGCCTGTGCTGAAGCCCTTACCGCAGATAATTGCCCCAGCATTACTAAAACATCCTTCAAAGAACTCTGAGCTTTGGTAAAAGTTACAAAACGGGTAGACTTTTTTAAGGAACTGTAATAAAAACATGAATATTTAGCATTACATTGTTTTACACATCAACACCAAATATCAATGTACTGACTTCTCCTACACCACCAAGTCGACGCCAGATACCATTGTGCTGACTTCTCCTAAACCAGAGACCATTGTGCTGATGGTTCTTTGAATTTTTATTAGGAGTTCAGACAGGTGAACACACAAGGAAATGCCTGTGTTGCAGCCCTTACTGCAGATAATTGCAGCATTACTAAAACAATTTTTTTGTTTAGACATTTTTGTTTAGACCACTGTGCTGACTTCTCCTAATCCAGATACCATTGTGTTGACTTCTACTAATCCAGATCCCACTGTGCTGACTTCTCCTACACCGCCAAGTCAACACCAGATATCATTGTGCTGACTTCTCCTGCACCGTCAAGTCAAGATATCTATGCTCATACCTAATTATTTCCCAGCAAATTTCCACAAAACTTTAAATCAATTTTTAATGGTCAATTTGAAATGGCACATTTGCATTTGGACACAACGTGTTTGACCCAGAAGAACTGCGTCTGGGCTGCTTTGGGTACCACTCTGCTCTGCGTACCACAATAGTCTGCGTCCCCAGCATGCCCCTAGAGTCTTAAAGGTCACTCTTTCTAAGAGGTTCCTAATTAGAAGAAATGGACGCATGTCAACCCTCCTTTAAGCATTATATATATATGTATATATACATATACACACACACACACACACACAATACTGTGCAAAAGTCGTAGGCACATGTAAAATAAAATTCTGTAAAAAAAAAAAAAAGTGAAGATGCTTTCAAAAATAATGAAATGCAAAATTTCGAAATATAAAATAAATACTATACAGGACAAAATACACACAAAAAATTAAAACAGACACCAAAAAATAAATGAGAGGGAATATTTGTGACCACCCTTTGCCTTTAAAACTGCATCAATTCTCCTAGGTACACTGTTGTGCAGTTTTATTAGACAATCGGCAGGTTGATTATTCAGAGCATCTTGGAGAACTTGCCACAGTACTTCTACAGGCTTTGGCTGTCTGCCTTGCTTCTGTCTGTCCAGGTAATCACATACAGCCTCGATGATGTTGCGATTAGGACTCTGTGGAGACCATACCATCTGTTGCAGAACTCCTTGTTCTTCTTTCAGAAAATTATGTTTGGACATACTAATGCAGAAGACTACAAATAAAAAATAATAAAAAAACATGAAAGACTACATTTATGTAAAAAAGCTAGGGTGCCTCAGACTTTTGCACAGTACTGTATGTGTGTTTGTGTGACTTGGTCCCCCCTTTGCAGCTATTACAGCTTCCACTCTTCTGGGAAGGCTTTCTCCAAGATTTTGGAGTGTGTGTTGGAATTTTTGCCCATTCTTCCAGAAGAGCATTTGTGATGTTGGACGAGAGGGCCTGGCTCGCAATCTCAACCCAAAGGTGTTTGATAGGGTTGAGGTCAGGGTTCTGTGCGGGCCAGTCAAGTTCTTCCACAGCAAACTCATCCAACCATGCCTTTATGGACCTTACTTTGCGCACTGGGGCACAGTCATGCTGGAACAGAAAAGGGCCTTCCCCAAACTGTTTCCAAGAAATTGGAAGCATAGAATTTTCCAAAATGTCTTGGTAAGCTGAGACATTAACAGTTCCTTTCGGTGGAACTAAGGGGCCTAGGCCAACCCCAGAAAAACAACCCCATAGCATTATCCCTCCTCCAACAAACTTTACAGTTGGCTCAATGTAGTCAGGCAGGAAACGTTCTCCTGGAATTTGCCAAACCCAGACTCGTCCGTCCGACTCGCAGATAGAGAAACGTGATTCGTCACTCCACAGAACACGTTTCCACTGTTCCAGAGTCCAATGGTGGCGTGCTTTACACCACTCCATCTGACGTTTGGCATTGTGCTTGGTGATGTAAAGCTGGTAAACAGCTGCTCGACCATGGAAACCCATGCCATGAAGCTCCCGGCGCACAGTTTTTGTGCTGATGTTAATGCCAGAGGAGTTTTGGAACTCTGCAGTTATTGAGTCAGCAGAGCGTTGCCAACTTTTACGCACTATGCGCCTTAGCACTCGGCGACCCCACTCTCTAACTTTACATGGTCTTGTTGGAGTTGCTGTGGTTCCTAAACACTTCCACTTTGCAATAATACCATTGCAATAATTGCAACGGTGGCATCCTATTACAGTACCACACTCGAATTCAGTTAGCTCTTTCACAAATGTTTGTAAAGGCAGACTGCATGGCTAGGTGCTTGATTTTATAAACCTGTGGCAATACACACACACACACACAGTACTGTGCAAAAGAGAGAGTAGAGCCATTATAATTACCAAAATGCTTCAGCCATTTTTTAAACTGTAGTAATCAGGTCTATGCACATGCATGTTTCATCAACCTTCATACGTTCACTACTTCTTGGCATTGAATAGACCACCACCAAGGCAGTTGCTAGCCACTCCAGTCATATATTGTGACAGACGTGACACAGGCTGAACAGACAACCTTGTGCATCACAGCCATGCATTTAAAAGACTCCTTGTTCACGCAGTAGTGGATCCAGTTTTTCCTAAGTAAGACTTTTCAGTGGTCCTATTTTCTCTGAGAAAACCGGGCATTTTATAAAAAATAACAATGAAATAACAAAAAAATCCAACAAAATCGATACGGTACCCTCTGGGAGGGATCAGAAGGACGCAGCACAAACTGATTGTTTCATTTCATTTCCACGTTTGAGACTCCCCTTGGGCCCTACCGAGGGGAACCTCTGCAGCTCCAGCAAGGCTGAAGGGAATCCATGTTTGAGGCACTTGTTTAGGCACAGCATCAGAGGGGAACCTCTGCAGCTCCAGCTCTGTTAAGAGGAACCACTGAACCACCAGTTCTGTTGAGGGGAACCTCTGGAGCTCCAGCCCCGGTGAAGAGAAGCTCTGCAACTCCAGCTCTGCTTAGGGTAACCTCTGCAGCTATATTCCCAGCCCCACTGAGGGGAACCTCTGCGGCTCCAGGCTTGGTGTCGGTTGTAGACACCCATGATGACTAGGTCTATGTAGATTGTCTGATGAATGCGTATGTAGACAGTACAGATGGAGTCACTTATACGTGTGTCGAAACCATCTGCCTTAATGACATTAAATCAGAGGGATGATGACATACAGGTAAGTACTGACAAGGAGAGTACAGAACTCATCTGAAATATTGACTGCGTTTTTCTGCAGAATTATCTATAGTGGCACTTGTCGGCACTGAGGACAGAAGTCTCTCATGTTCTGAAACTTTTCCAAAACCACAAGTCACGCCAATTATCTACTCTCTGAAAAGCATTTGTTTTACATGTCGGTGACAAACCATGAGGCCGGAAGAGAGCTGAAGCACAATACGGAGGCTGTGAACATCTGTCGTCGTTGATCTCCGGCCATCAGTGGACCCAGAGCGCACAGCTGCCTGGCATGGCTCACTGAACCTTCACTCTAGTCCCTGTTCCCGGATTAGCTCATGCCAGCCCAACCAGCACTCGTTCTCTCTGTGAACTCCATATATTTTGGCATCCTCAGATCTTGGCTGGAGGACCAACGTGGATGACTCAACTCAAATTGTGATTTCTTCCTATGTGCATGTACTTACTGTAGACAGTTATTTAAGTTTTTTCTGCATTGACAATGACAGCAATACGTGACTGGTCCGACCAGCCACAATTACATACCCATCGCAGCGGGGGATGGACATAAACTTAGTTTACTTTGGGTCTATCCTGCTGGTCACTCCTCTGGGAAATACATTATAACCAGGCATGGCCTTCACACCATCTGCTGGTCTTAAATAACATCCACAGATAACTTACCCCACACAGATGATGATAAACAAACCCTTCGCCACCAGTTGTAATTTCTGCCCAATTAAAATCTGTTTGAGGAGGAGAAATTTCAAGGTAAAATAATGAAGCACTTAAAAATGATCTTTTTCTACACCTGGTCCACCGGGAAGAAGCGGTAGGGGCTGGGGGCAATCCGTCATTTATTAGGGGAAGCATATTAGTCCTGGCATGTCTCAGTGCTTTCTTTAAAAGTGGAGGTCTCCCGTGATTTCTGTTGAAACAAGCATCCATCGCTCTCATTCATTTAGCCTTAAACTTTTCTGTTCCTCAGTATATCAGCCGGCACGGCGAGTGGTTTTAATTATACCTCGCCGGCCCGCACTGACACCTCTAACATCGCCGTGGCGACAGGGGAGAGGGGTTCACTGTGCAGAAATGTTCCTTCGGTTGAGTGACATTTTCATCAGGCTCGAAAAATACGCCGCCAGCATTAAAAAAACTGGTCAACGTCTGAAAAGGTGGTTTCTTTGCCGACACTTGCAGCAGCTGAAAGTCTCCAGGTGCCATTCTTAGCAAAAACAAAGGGTCATGCCCAAGATCAGATGTGGCTTGCTATTATTAATGAGAAGGACTCTCTCCGCAGGACATAACCTAACGACACCCTCACATAGATTCACCATCATACGTCACCAACCTTTCTCTGTGTGCCTCCGAAGAAGGAGAGCATTCATGCACGCAGATCGAAGTGGCTCTGACTGTTTGGACAGCTCATACAGATAAACACGACAAATGAGAAAACTCTGTTTGCATTCACCCGAGCTAATGCACTGTTATCCGTGGGCAGCAGAAATCCGTTGGAAGGTCAGTGGGCTTCACTGTCAGTTATCTGACAAAACAGTTGAGGGTCTGTTTTCGCCCCTCACTCATACCCCTCAGTCCCTCACCTCAGTCATTCCCCTCAGTCCCTCACCTCAATCACTTTTCTCAGTCCCACACCTCAGTCTCTCTTCCCAGTCACTTCTCCTCAGACACCCCACAGACACGCACACACACACACACACACACACACACACACACACACACACACATTCACACACACACACACACACACACAAGGCCAATTCAGGGCACGCTCGCTCTAGGGAGTACGCAACAGAACGCTTGACCTTTGCCCGTCAACGCCCCTCTCACAGCGGAAACAAATGAGATTTTAATAGCTGCTGCACACGCGACAGCTTGGCACACAGGCCAGAGGCAGACTGAAGCTTATAACGGGCATGTATAACCCTGCAAAGCTTAGCCTTATTGGCACGATTTGGCACAGCCTCTAATCGCCTTTGTCTTTTGAGAAACGGGTGAAGACTTTGCTGGAAAAAAGTCCAACCAATTTGGGTAATTTACCTCTTAACGGGCCGCTGCAGCCCTCGGTCTGATCGAACAACCCATTATGCACTCTCAGTGACAGGCTCCACCTGAAGCTACACAGAAAAGAGGAGCGCCACGTCAAGTGAAAAGGGCATCTTGTTTCAAATGATCTCACCAAAGGCCAATACACTAACAAGAGAACAATTCTGTTTGTACCTTCACACCTTTGGCATGCAAAGGACTCAAAAAAACCCCACAAGACTAGAGGATAGTCTACTTGTTGTTGGTTGATGTCCATGGTGGGTCACTGTAGCTGCATAAATGGGGTGAAAATATACACAGTGTAAAAATAAAAGAAGGGAAACACACTACAGGATATGAGATTAGGATATTAGCAGAGAAAGACCAAAAAGAAGACCGGCGGATCTACTGTGGTGTGTCCCTCTCAGGCCTCAGGCACACACCAGCCAAAGGCCCAGATATAGCTTTTTCCTCAACAGGAGGGTATTTGTCAAACAGCGGTCATGCTCATGTCCGTGGTCACACTTCGCCTGTTACCCCAAAATTGCGTCTGCTGTGGCCCTGTCACACTATTTGGACTAGAGGGTTTGGGGAGGAGTTCCGAGCCGATGGGGGCTTGTTAACCAGGGCCGAGAGGTGGCCAGGAGGGGCCGCCTGTCAAGGCTTTGTGTTAATGGGAGCGCTGATCCACATCCTGATCCACAAGATATACGGCGAGCGTCCTTCTTTTAGTGTCACGGTGCACTACCTCGTCCCTCCCTTGGCCATCACTTCCAATCCATTTCAAAAGAAAGGGCAGTGAAAAATTTTCCGGCACAACAGAGAACATTCTCTTTACTGAGAACCAATTAAGTATTGTGTGTGCTGCATTGTTACTTTCACGCTGATTGAAGAAGGTCCATCACATGTAGAAGGGTGCTAGACAACATGGCATCAATAGCAAGGCATGTAACTTGAGTGAAGATTTCCATAGTGGCTTATTCACTCACCTTTTATTGCTCAGAAACACATGCATGTACACACACGTATACATAAAGGCACATTAACACACACGCACACACAGAAACACATGCAGGCACATACACGTGACCACGCACGCACAAACACACGTACACAAGCATGAACATACACGTACGGACACATATGCGTACACACACGCTAACACCGGCATGCATACACTTACACACACGCACACACACACACACACACACACACACAACCACGCACAATTGTATTCTTCTGAGCAGTACAGAACCCAGAAATGGGTTCATTCTGGCAGAGGGCTCTCATAATGAAATTCTGATTATAAAGTGGGAGTGAAGATTGTGGATAACAAAGAATAGCGAATGAGAATGTCATTGAACATGTTCCTATGGCGATACTGAAAAAGGAAAAAAAGAATCAAATGGAAACAACAAACACAGGAATATACTACAATAAAAGTTTATTTCACTAGTACACAGAAAGTGACACAGACGGGGAAGTTCAAAAGAAAAGACAAGAGAGAAGAAGTATACAAAACAACAGTAATATCTATTCATTATTATTCACTATTTATTATTTTTAGTCTCGCATTGCATTTTTTTGGAAACGTAGCGCAAAAGCAAGACCACAAATGCTTCATGACAGATAGTGAACATTACGAGGTAATGCAAAAATATATATAAATAATGGAAATAAGCAAATCAATGAAAATTATTTAAAAAATGAAATGGTGCAATGAGGAAAAGGCTCAGAGGACACATTAAAGATGACCAGGAAAACGGGAATGGCTGCCGCATGGATGTTTCCGGGGAGCCAAAGGTGAGCATACTTAAAACCTGATAATGTGTCATCATGGCAGACTGCCATTTCAGTCTGCCTTTTCAACCTAAAAGCTTCAACTGCACGTCTTCTTTTATATGAAACCCTGACACACACACAGACACACAAACTGGTCAGAAGGTTGGGCCCACGAGGGGACTCAAACATGCTTTATATTTTCCCCAAAAAATTAAATAACCAGCCATAGCTTTTCCTAAAAGTGTTGATTCTGATGGATGGGCTTCCAGTGTCCACCCTACTGCATGTTTTGAATGTGAGTTTAAGCCCCGCCCCCCTCCAGAAGGCTGTCTCGAACGCTTTCCTTAAATGCCCAGAAGTGTTGAGGCAGTGACAACACCAACAACAAGCATCAACAGCACCAGACACAATCTATTCTAATCATTCCACACCCGTGGCTGGATGCTAAACCCAGACTTTGCACGTTTCCGACTCACTCAAGCAAATTAGGTGAGTGAGACAATGAACACCAGGGAACACCAGACGGAACCCAGGCACTTTACACATGCATGCTAGACTAGGCTGAAACACACGCAGGCTCACATGCAGACCCGCACACACACACACACAGGCACACTCACACTCACCACTCACTTGAGTTTACCTCCACACTGAGTCGGTGATGCTCTTTGAGAGTATATGCTTTACTATAATCATTTTACTGCGTCTTTTACATATGTGACTGTTTACATACGTAACTGTAAAAAAAAAAAAACTCACATAGATTAATATCGAATGATGACGGTGACATTAGAGAAACTAAAGGCTGGCATTAAAGCACAGTCCACTTCCAGTCTTTGTGTGAGCTGCAACCCTTTGTTTATGCATATTAGAATGCAAATGACTATTTGCACGACACCACATTACCAAAGCCACTTTTATCAGCTCTCATTCTCTCAGGAAACTGAGCACTTGCACATTTCTTTAAAGTGTTTCAAAATGGAATGGAATCATAAATGGAACAAGACGAGTGTTGCAAAGACAGCTCACAATGCCGGTGTCTCCTATAGGGCTGAGAAGATAAATGGCCCTTACCATAATAACTGTTTGCATCAATAATTGCAAAAGGCTTCATCCCATACACGCCCCCAAAACGCAAAAAGAAAATAAGTAATCTATTCCTCAGGCCTCTTCAGAAGATACCCTTCTCTACCGAATACGGTGAAATCTCGTTTTCCCCACTTAATCAGAATCAGAATTAATCAGAAATGTATTAGGGGACGGTAACAAACCGCTCCGCAGTAAATAAACCAGAACGAAAAGGGATTCAAGTAATCGGGCACCCGACGGAGAGCGCCACATACAGAGTCCTACAGACTAAAATGGACTCTTTTTCCCACCACGCGATTCCACCCCGTTAGCGACACATTCATTACACAGTTATTACCGGAGCCATGACGCGCTGCACCTGTGCATGCATAACTATAATTGGCTCGCATGCATATTCTGGGAGGCCAACCTTGAAGGTTTGGCTACTGCGTTCTCTCTCTTTCTGCACCTACTCCTTTTGTTAAATCTTTCTTGTCTCTTTTTATGATAATTGATCTTTAGTTGCTTCCATTCCAGTAGCCCCAGTGGCCAGGTCACAAAAGGAAGCGGACTGTAATCCTAGCAGGAAGTAACCAGAGCAAGTGAGGGTACCGATCAGTCTTTAAAAACAATAAGACTCTTCAGCAGGACACATTCGCATAGCCAGGATTTGAAGTACACATGTCGAAATCTGGTGACTTCATTTCATTTGGGCGTTTTCCCAGCCTCCCAGATTTTATCACCGGGCCATTACAGACACTGCCACCACATCAGGCTAGACGCGTTCATTCATCAGCCAGGTGCTAACATAAATTACATCAGATGCAGAGATAAGCTCAGGCCAATGCACGGGGTTCAAGCTATGGAACACAACTACCTCTCCGTGGGGAAAGTGCTCCGAAAAGCTCATCAATATTTATTATCATTGTGCAGTATTGAGATAGCATGGCCAAATTTTTTCCCTCTTCTTCTACTTTTTTAAATCATTATCTTGAACACTGTCCATGGGGGGGGACCTAATAAATAAAAGGTTTCAGAAGGGTTTCTCTGCTGTGGTGAGAAGTGGGATTACTTTGGTAGCCATCATCTCAAAGAGTTTACTAAATGGCCTAGAATCCTGGGATACTCTACAGAAGGAACTGTGATGCTCCAAGCGAGGTGCCGGGATGCTCCAGGTGAGGAGCTGGGATATTCTACGTGAGGAGCTGGGATACTCTTTGTGAGGAGCCGTGTATTTGTTCATCACTGGGGTCACAAAGGAAACTTCCTTCCAGTCATAGTGTACTGCCTTCTGGGTTCCAGGGTGCTCTGTGGAGCGTAATCCTCAAACCTACAGGAACCTCCTGAGAAGATCTGTCAGAGGCTAGGTCCTCAGCAGTCAGTACTAGAGTACAGAGGAACCCATATTGGGGCTCAGTTGAAAATACCTGAGCCGAGGAGACAGAAATGAATGTGGCACCGACATGTCTCTTGTGGCTTTAACAGGAAGTGCAACTGTTTTGCTTCCTCAGTCACCCAGCCTTCCAGCTGGAAAATTGGTCGCAGCAAGGTTTTTCTTTTTTATTTAACTCTTCTCTGAGGGACCTTTGTTTTTCTCTGGTGTAACTCTTGGTGATTGGGGGCGATAGCATTTTGCGGGCTGTCACTCGGCCTGTGCGGGACGCCACTTAAGCAACCACTTAAGGTCAAGTAAAAGGATTCAGGGTTCTCAAGAAGACAAACTTCTTTGCCTAAAAGCCATTTTATGTTTTCTTCCCCCCACGCCACACACTTCTTGAGCGCATGATGGGGCTTATCATCAAAGAACAGCACACAGATATTGTGCAGAACGCTTTCAGGCAATCCTGATTAAAGGGACCGACTTTTATCCCATCCTCCCTGGTAGCTCTTCTGCTCCCTTTCACTTGTACTCTGAAGAGCCACCTGCCAGCTGTGAGCCATAAGGGTCTGTTTGTCTACGCACCATACGAACGCCAACAACTCCCACCCTTTAACCACCACCCCTTCATGAACAAGAAGCCAATGAAGCTCTCAGGGATGAAGAAAGATCCTTCAGAACATCACAGTTATTTGCCCATAATCAAATAGCAATATCTGAATGAGGGTCTATGTTGTCGTTGCAGGTCACCAAAATAAAATCAGTATTAATTGTGCTTGCTAATGCTCCTTAATTCAACTCGAAAGGAACCCTATCAGAGAACTCCTCCGATCTCTCGGCCGCATAATTGAAATGTATATATATTCTTCGACATCGCTGTCAGAAAAGAATTAATCTAATCTTAGTCTCAGTCAAGTGTACTGGATATTTAATTAACCGGCTCGTTGATGAAGCTTTTGAGTGCGGTCGACCAATTACACAGTGGGATGTTAAGCGGGAGGGCAGCTCAAAACCTCAGGGAAGCTCAAAACCTCAGGGATTGACCCACAAAGACGGTTTAGGGCAGGGGTTAGGGTTAGGCTAGTTCCGGTGACATTTTTTCAGTCCTGTGGGCCCTCCTTCACACGGCATCGTGGGATTGGCCCTGGGAAGCCGGGAAATATTAGTTCAAAACGGGCAGGGGCCATGATGTGAAAACCCTATCATCACACAAGAACCTTCCTTTGCCATACATTATTCTAAGACAAGACAGAGCAAGGATGCCTCAGAATAAATTTTTAAAATGAAGACCATAACCAAACTGACAGCGTCACATCCATTTTCTTCATTTGAGCACTGAGAAATTCAGCGTGTCCTTCGCAGCTAAACGTTGCAGCACATCAACCAGATTCACTGCATATATTTATATATGTAAAAGGCAGTCACAATCGTATCACATTGAGGGATGAAATTATAGATAAAGAAGTTTCTCCTTTAACTCCTAAAAATGGACTGCCTTTTGAACAGCTTGCTTTGTTTTTATGGATTACAGCCACAGATCCTCCTTGCTGGCAGATACATTATGTTCAAAACACAAAGCAGATACGCCAAGCGTTCTCGCACCCAAGCAGACTACCCATCCTGAACAGTGGCTGCCACATATGTGTTGGGAGCCGGGAGGCAGGCAAGCAATTTTAGCATCCCAGTGAGAATCAATACCCCATCACACTGTCAAGTGTGGGGCTTATCATCCTTCAAAGGCCACATTATTCATAACATTTTAGCCCAAGACAATGTAACATAAGTGAAACTAAGAAGCACAAGAACTTTCTGCCTGTGACTGAGAGGGGGCGCTATTTAATTACACCTCGGGTAAACTGAGCAGTTATGGTGTGGAGCACAACACCATGGCACGAAAAGGATGCAGCATGGCTTCGCATCACCATTCCTGCCTCCCTGGTTACACCACATGCAACGAGAAGCAGAGAAACGGTTACCGGTTGGGACATTCGCAAGTAAAAACAAAGCACCTCTGTTCCTTTGAAGCTGGTAGAGCTCGGGGCTACACACTCCCCCCAACAAAAATAAATAAACCAAAGACAGGTAACGGACCGAGCTGTGATGTCGTTCCAAGGAGCCGAGCTGAGTAGTGCGGCTTCCTCGAGGGGCTGAGAGGGTGTGCTGTAAACTGATACAGATTAGAGTAACGTGCTTTCTCCCATCTCACCTCAAGAGCATTTACAGAGAGACCCGTGCACTGTTCCCGCCTCTGAAGGCCATGCTCAGAGAAGTCAGGCCAGAATGGAAAATGTTTTCAAATGAGGGTTAGTAAATACTAGGGGGAAAAGACGACAAAATGAAAGAAATGTTAAGTGTCAAACCACAGACTGCCTGGGGTAAAATAAATAAGTAAGCAATGGTCGGTGGGTGGTGTGTGTCGGGGGGCGGGGATGGGGATGGATTTTCTAGCCAATGAAAATTCAGACGGAGCTTGTTCACATAGGGATAACGTCTCTGCACTCCTCACTGGTAACCATGTGTCTGTCGCCTCTGGCTTGCGCCCGAGAAGCTACGAGATGACAGCTGGAATTGAACAAAGAGGTCCACACAGCAGTCAGTCTTTTAGCATTTCACTTATTCAGTTGAATCTGTTTTATCACTATTTTTGCATCAAATTACAAATCATAAGATAAATACCCAGCTTTTGGTGAGATAAGGGTCGAAAATGTAAAACAATGTAAACTAATTTATGGATTTTCAGTAAACTTTACATAGGTAAAAATCAATCCTTTCAGCTTGCTTCTTTTATATGCTCTGTCTCTTTTCAACCTCGGTTTTTGTGAGATCAGAAAGAAAAAAGACTCAAGGAGACTAATAAAAGAGGGATCTGAAAGTTAAACTCCAAGTCAGTTCACATAATTAAATATAAGAGATTGTCCAGAAGACATACAGGGAATATTTAGTAAAAGCCCAGAGACTAGCTTCAGGTACACCAGAGGAAGCAGTACATTACTCAGACCATGACTCTAACCTGTGCGTTACCCTAACCCTAACTGGTACATTACTCTGACCCTAACCATAAGTGATACATTACCTTGACCCTAACCCTAACGTTACTCTGGCACAAATACCAACCCTAACCGGTACATAACTTTAAACGGTACCGAAACTAATATGCTACCCTGACCCGAACACAATCCTAACTGGTACTTTACTCTGACTCTAACCCTAACCATACGTTACTCTGGCCCTAACTGGTACATTACTCTGAATAAGGGTGTCTATTAAGCAGACAGATAAAATGATGCATAACACTATATTAAAGACTATGCAACATTCATAATCACTTCCTAACTACGGCTTTGATGGTTTCACCATTTGTCAGATAATTTCCGGTTGTCAAACACTTGCCGATGTAGCGTTTCGAAAAGGCTACGGACATTCTCTAGATTGGAATTGCAAACTATATCTGCATTGTCTGGCAGAGTATCGAGAACACTGAGAGCGGGGTCATATGTCAGCGTGCAAGCATTAAAACACAGAGAGCTCACAGAAAGGAAAATGCTGTGCCCTTTCATCTGGCTCTACGGTCGACGACTCACACGCCCTGGCCTTGGTACCTACTACACAAGGGAAAGTAAAGGAATAAAGCCACAGCTGTCACACAACCAAACACACAAGACAGGTATAACTCTTGGGATGGCCTGAGAACCACGTGAGGGTGCATGTAATCGTACGCTTCGAAACAATGGAACATTGCCTCGTGATTGAAGAGTGGAGTGAAAGGGGAGGAAGCCAGCCTGCGTTTAGGCCAGATGGTACCATGCAGCACAGCCAAGCCCAGTGTGGAAGCCGCAGGCCAGTGGCTCATCCTAAACCCCCAGCCTCTGAAATTTGCCTGCACAAAACTTCAGGTTCCACAGGGAGTAGCTTTTCACTCTGTCTCACTTTCCCGTGAGGAAGGAACCGCAGGGAGTATCTTTTCACTTGGCCTGGCTTTCCCCTGTGGAAGGAGACTCAGAGAGTATCTCTTCGCTCGGTTTTACTTTCCCCTGAGGAAGGTTCCACAGGGAGTAGCTTTTCACTCTGTCTGGCTTTCCCTGAGGAAGGAGACACAGGGAGTATCTTTTCACCTGTCTGGATTTCCTCTGAGGAAGGAGACACGGGGAGTTGCTTTTTACTCTGTCTCACTTTCCCCTGAGGAAAGGGTCATTGGAAGTAGCTTCTCATCTCATTTTGTAGCAATCCATTTTTTGCCCACACTAGCTGCCAGTCGCTATTCCTACACAACAAGAAATCTTTTATACAAAAAGTTAAGCTGTGTGAGCGACAGGTCCCTGAAAGATTAATTTTCAACTGATGTAGGTATACTCAACACCTTTAGGTGGTTATAGCTTGTAATTGTTCGAAAATTACACGTGTACAGTTTGAAAAACTAGCCCACTGTATATGTTCTGTCTGCCAGTGTGACCAAAATTGACTTTTATGTCAGTTTTTAACTTTGGTTTAATAATGTTCTCGCTGTGACGAGAGCACTTGCAGAGCTGCTCATCTTGGTGAACGGCTGCCTCTTTAGCGTGCTTTACTGTCTTTGTAGTATTTTTAACAGCGGGAGCCCTTTCCGTTATGGTCAGGACAGAAAGAAAAGCACATTGAGCGTATTGGCTGGAAAACATTTCTCCTAGGGTCACCTCCATCGGAACGTTTGAAGGATTTAACGGTTTTAGGTGGGGGAGGGGCAGCCAAATAAAAGGGCATTGTTCATGCTTGCTATCTATTGCCCCCTAGACAGCATGTCGTGGTCTCAAGGGCCCTATCAAGCCTGCTACACCAACACCACCAGCTTATTGGGCTGCACCAACATCCGCCTCTCTCTCCGCCTTCCTCTCCATCTTTCAGTCAGTCCACGTGACTAAAAGCCCCAGTTAAGTTATTTAAGCCAGGCCGAGCCGAATCCTGACATTTCCATTTAAAGATACCAATCTCTAATACCTTGGCACAGATTAAAAGTTGGCATCGTTCCGTTTGAATTGCAATCGATAGATTATATATACGCCGGCGCGCAAGGGGAAGGGGACGGCAATTCATTCTCCTCCTGCAGCGACCGCCCATCTCTGCCAACTCATTATTGCCACTTGCCACAAATGAAATGCTTAATTAAAATACAGCTCACTGTTCCATGACAGACCTAGTGTGCATGGGAGGACCGTAAATGTAGAGCATTGGGCTGCTTCCCTGGTAATTGATCAATACTCCAGGAGGCTCACTCCACTGAAAACTCCACGGTGGAGCTTTAGCCAGATGAATAAAATTCACTGGTAGAACAAAACACCAAAGAGCCGATTTGACAGGGAGAGAAGGGTTAGGGTTAGAGGTACAGAAGGGAAGATCTTTCTGGCTGAAATGAGAAAACAGGGACCTAATATGCTAGACAGGACCACCAAACCTAACGATTCCCATTGGCCACCAACCCTGACGATTCCTATTGCAGGGAGCAGGTTCCCCATAGCATGTTCACAATGCATACACAGTCGTGCTGGTGAGTATGCTAAATTGGTCGCTCCTTAACGAAAAACACCCTGGGTCAAAGAGTGCTGCTGTGATATCTCAGCAAGGTTGTGAGGTTGCTCCATGTTTTTTGGGGTGCAGCCAGTAACAAGGAGTGCGACTTATTCCTCCACTATTGCAGCCTGTGCGAAGGAATTGTCTTCATCTGAAGATTTATGCCGTTGAGTACATTTGGTCTCTGCATTTTCAGGCGGCAAGATGAAAACGAGGCAAATCACAACATTATCCCCCTCGGCACATTCTAAGAACTGCTACAGAAGATGAGTGACAGCTTCATTTCTCATCTGTCACAGACAGCGAGCCAGTAAAGTAAATTTCATCAAAACCGAACTGTTTCTCAGATAGGCTCCAAACTAAGTTGAGGGGGAAAAGTTCAGAGCGTCATGCAATACGTGGCTCCTGGTCTACCCAGCAATGCGTGCATCTCTCTAAACAGCACGCAATCTAAGGGGCCGATCCCAGAGGCAACTGCGATATTGTTGCCCTTTAAAACGCCAAAGGCACACGAAACGTGCTGTCATCAAAGAGCATCGATTTTCCAATCAAGAGCAAACGATGATCGAGGCAGATAGGCGCCTTATCTCGCCTTTTACAAAATCCCGCGCTTCGGATGCATTTTGACTTTGTCATTTATTTCTGAAGTAGAAATACAAAGATGGAGACAAAGGCCCTTTGCTCCAGGTTAAAATGCATCCTGCCACCCATTTGAACACGAAACAGAAAAAAACTCAAATTAAAGCAGCTATCCAAAACACTGCACTTCAAAGTCACTTCAAAGAAAATTGTGCTGTTTTTTTATTACAGAGCCATGTCCATGTTTAAAAGGGTGAACAGCAGGTAGTTCTAGGCTACATATACAGGGCTCTACGCTAACTTTTTTTTTGTAGGAGCACTTGTGCCCCCAAGTCAAAAAATTAAGGGGCACAGACAAAAATTTAGGGGCACAGTCAGTTTCCGTTTTTTAAAAACTTAAAACATTGCATCATTATTATACAATTTTACGTACCATTTGTAAAGACTAATATGAATGACACAAAACAGACCGGAAACAGGATTTATTACTTAAAAAGATTTATTACTTTTTTTGTATTCATTGTTGTCAGTATAATGTAATTGTCATATGCAATTGACCTCAATGAGGTAATATTTTTCAAAGTCCTATTATTTGTGACTGGCTTGGCCAAGCTTTGTAGCATGGGCGTCTTGATCTTTTTCTAGCTGAAAGCCAATTTTCAGAACATTACGGGTAGTTCGATTGGTCATCCTGAGGGTGAAGGTTAGTTGGCTAGATGGCTACCCAATAGTGATGAGTCGTTCGCGAGCGATTACTTCTTTTTTAACTAATCTTTTAAGTGAACGTAATGAACTGAATCCCCCCCAGATTTGTTCGCTTGAGTCTCTTCTCACTATCGAAAGAAACTGCTAGATTGCGTTGTCTGTCAATATTTCCGATACAGCAAAGATAAGCAGTTAAACAAATATAGATGATCTAGTACATTTGAGCAAGGTTGTCTAGGCTGCATTGCCTATAGGAGTCTTATACTGAAGGTATACTATTATGCTATAACGAGTTCGTAAACTGAGGGAACTGAACAAAGACCAAAGAAGTTGTTCGCAAACGAATCGGTGAATGAACGAAATAACTGGCGGAAAAGGTTCAGAACTGTTTGTTGTGAGGGAGGACTAATTGAACAAAACCACTGCAAGAACGAGTCTTTCGTGAACATGATACTCGCTGGAAATCGTTATTGAATCTGTGTACGAATCAATGAAAGAATGTTTTTAGTGAACTGAATCAAATTATTTGTGTCCCTGAAAGGAATCGAAACGCCCACCTCTACTACCCAAGCTGTTATTACTAGCATTTTTTCACATACGCACACATTTTTACTCGCATATGCGTGTGAAATGTGCGCACTGTAGAGCCCTGATATATTACCAAGACACATGCCTTGAACACCCACCCTTAATTTTTGGATATAGCCCTGAACATCCGCTGTGCGACTCGCAAGCCACACATTTACACAAGCTCTGACCCAACCATGCTCGCGGCACCCCAGCCACACATTTACACAAGCTCTGACCCAACCGTGCCCACGGTACCTCAGCTACACATTTACACAAGCTCTGACCCGACTGTGCTCGCGACCCCCAAGCCCCACCTTTACACAAGCTCTGACCCAACCATACATGCGACCCCCAAGCCACACATTTACACAAGCTCTGACCCAACTGTGCTTGCGACCCCCAAGCCACACCTTTAGACAAGCTCTGACCCAACCATGCTCGCGACCCCCAAGCCACACATTTACACAAGCTCTGACCCAACCATGCTCGCGACCCCCAAGCCACACATTTACACAAGCTCTGACCCAACCATGCTCACGACCCCCAAGCCACACATTTACACAAGCTCTGACCCAACCGTGCCCACGGTACCCCAGCTACACATTTACACAAGCTCTGACCCAACTGTGCTCGCGACCCCCAAGCCACACATTTACACAAGCTCTGACTCAACCATGCTCGCGACCCCCAAGCCACACATTTACACAAGCTCTGACCCAACCGTGCCCACGGTACCCCAGCCACATATTAACATCTTAAGCCCCCCCACCCCCACGCTGTGCCAGGATCTTACTGGCAGGGCCACCTTCTCTCCTGCCCCTACCTGTGGCGTGCTGGTAATCACCAATTAGCCCGCCGTCCCATTTGCCCTGTTTAATTTCAGAGATGATTACACCCCCCACCCACCGCTTCAGCCCATAATGCCGACTCATTGCCCTTAACCCCTCTCCATTGCAGCTGGACCCCAACTCCTCCCTAGTCTTATCTTTTCCCACTCCGCTTCAGGACTGGGGAAATCTCGCCGTCTTCACCTCAACGTAGCTGGCACGTATTCCCTCACTCTAGACAGCACCCAGGAGTAAATGGCTTTGATGAATAGGGGTCATTGTGTTACAGCTGCTTGTGCTAATTACTCTATTTTCTGAGTTATTACTCTCAGATTCCTCTTCCAGAGCCATATTACTGCGGCCTGGCACATTCCTCGGGCAGGACTGAGCGGTGGGCCCCTCCATTGCTTATTCTCTTCACCCTTTTCACCCGTCAGCCTCCTTTGTCTTTTATTTCCTATATTTCACTCTTTCTTTTTTGGTGAAGGACGCCCATCGCTGGTGATCTCACTGGGTCAACTACTTCAAACCATTTTAAATAGTTTTTTAATGCTGACGGCAAAATCATTTTATGTCAAATTTGTTTTTATCCAGACCATTGATTTACAGAGCTCACAGTGTTCCATCAGAAAATGCTCTGGGTAACCACAGCTTCCCCAATGTCCCCCTCAAATAAGAGGCGAGAGAATACTTTTATGTCTCCAGGTTTTAAACCCCAAAAAAAAGTTTTGCAACAAAGCGACGAAGGGCGGAACTCGCTAAGGCTAATTAAAAACGATGCCAGTGTCAGGCACCGTGTACTGCATGGACAGCTGAAACGATGCCAGCATCATGCACCGTGTACCTCATGGACAGCTGAAATGATGCCAGCGTCGGGCACCGTGTACGGTAAGGACAGCTGAAATGATGCCAGCGTCAGGCACCGTGTACTGCATGGACAGCTGAAATGATGCCAGCATCATGCAACGTGTACCTCATGGACAGCTGAAACAATGCCAGCATCATGCACCGTGTACCTCATGGACGGCTGAAATGATGCCAGCGTCGGGCACCGTGTACGGTAAGGACAGCTGAAATTATGTCCGTTCGGGCAGCGTGTACCGCATGGACAGCTGAAACAATGCCAGCATCATGCACCGTGTACGGTAAGGACAGCTGAAACAATGCCAGCATCATGCACCGCGTACCACATGGACAGATAAAACATAGTTTTGTCCCAGCTGTGTACTCATCTCACGTCAGAGTTAAACACGTCATCTCACAGCCGAAAGCCAAGCGGAGGAAATGCCGTTTTCCATGGACACTGAGTAGAGAGGTAGAAACCCTCTCAATGGGCTAATGCCGTTCATCTCATCATGCAACTATGAGTTATGGTCCTACCCATGGGTATACACGCAGCTGTACGAACACATACCCTCACACTGAGAAAGCACGCACACATATTTGTCCTATGCATTTCAAAGGCCCGTCAGCCCATTTTTTGTTAAAGATCAGTGTGCTGTATTATGGGAAAAAAAGAAAATCGATTCAAAACGGTGTGAGAAAAGAGCAGCGAGGTAAAGCCGACCTTACACAGAACCAGAGACTGCACTGTAATGTGTTATTAAGCAGACCCAGTCATACCTTCAAATGCAAACACACTCTGAGCCCCGGTATACCCGACACCGATTTCATTCATTTAAAAAATAGGGAGGAGTCACTTTATGTGCGGCCAAATAAGACCATTTCTGAGCGATTCTGTCTTATCGGTCTTCTGAAATACATATCACGCTCTCTACATAAGATAGCTCTTTTTATGAACTCGCTCCTGTGGATTTAACCTGAGGGCCAAACCCTCTGCCGTCCTGAAGGTTATCTGGCTTTGTTTTTCTCCACAGGGGCGCGAGGGGTCCGTCATCCACGCGGTGGCTGCCTGGGCCTAGGCGCCCCTCTGGGAACCGTTGATGTGAAGCCGCCGGTCGTCCTACCTGAATGGTTTAGCCAGGTGACTGTGGAGGACACAGCGCTTTGTCCCCAAATGTTAGGGCTTCAGAGTTTCGTTTTTTTAAAACTATAGTTTTGAGATGATATGGTGCGAAATCTAGGTGCGATCACGTTAACAATAAGTTCTACCAAGGGTATGAAAAATTACAACCTACAGGAGGACGAAGAAAATCTAAAGAATTAATTAGTGATCTGGGTATCGTTCATGCAAGGGAAATACTAGCAGGGAGAATAATGTTTTATAAATATAAATATCAATATAATTAATGATACTGTTCTTTTCAAAGGTAACAAAAGAACCCATCGATGTCACCACACACACACACACACACACACACACATTAAACCACATTCCTGCATGAGATGCACTGTATAATTCATTGGCGTTGGCCCTTGGGTGCTCTCCACTTGTTTCAGAGGAGTGCTGATGACCACTCCCCAAGCCGCTGCCTGCACAGTGAGCCGCTGTTGTCCGCGCAGTGAGCCGCTGTTGTCCGCGCAGTGAGCCCATGCCCGCGCAGTGAGCCCATGCCCGCGCAGTGAGCCCATGCCCGCGCAGTGAGCCCATGCCCAGGTGGCTACTCGCTGGAGCAGCCATAATGTCAGCAAACAGACAGCAGCAAGCAGAACTTTCTAAAAAGGCTGGAAGCGCTCTTCTGGCGGCTGTCCCCTCGTTCCACAACAGAAAATTTATGTAAAGGTGAGGAGGGGGGGTGGGGGTCGCACCTGGGAAAGGGGGAAAACGCAATTTTGGAAAACACACCAAAGGGGAAAGTGACGCGCCCTCGCCAGTGGCGAAAAATTGCAGGGGGGAAATCGCACTTGGCCAAAAGCTCACTGTGCTTTTCAGACTTTTGAATCGATATCACTGTTTTATAACACTCCATAAGGACTCTTCTCCAGAACGATGCAGAAGAATGAGATGGGAGCCTGCAGGGGTCGTCTCCCGTAGGAACTCATGTCTCCCCCCTCAAACGGGTAGTGGGGGGGGGGGGGGGGGATCTGTTGGAAGCGGCGCCAGAGTGTTATTGTGCCTCTCTAAAACAAACATGCTGAATAACATTTGGAGCGTTGCAGATGGAACTCTGCTGCTCTGAGAATTCTCCAGGGCTTGGAGAGGTTGAAAATCTTCAGTGCTCGCTCAAAAAAGCCAAATTGAATAACATTTGCGCTCATTTGGAAGTCAAGTCTCGCATGCCGCTCTGACACAGACGGTCACCGCCTGGTCCCGCACATGAAGTGAGCGAAGGGGGGAAGGTGGCCTGTTTGCTAGGGGGGACGGTCATCACCTGGTCCCGCATATGAGGTGAGCGCAGGGGGGAAGAGGACCTGTTTGCCAGGCGTGACGGTTACCGCCTGGTCCCACACATGAAGTGAACACACTACATATTCGGCCCTGCCCTCTGTTCCCCGAGACACAGAACAGGCCTGTTAACTAGGCCGCCACTGAATAACACAGAGCCAGTGATCTGCGTGGGGTAGCCTTCTGGAAGGCGATAAACTCCACCACAGGTGGTGTGAAGACAGGACAGGTGTCCATGAGGTGTCAAAGGGAGACAGCAGGACAACAGCCCAATCCCATGCCAGGATAAAATGGCCACAGACGCCCAACATGACGGTGGGGAAAATGGGATTGACCACAATACAGGGCAGAACTTGCGGGCTAACAAGTGCATGTACAGGAAATATATGCATATGGTACATCAACTTTCAGCAGCAACAGACCAAAAAGGACTGCAAAAATGACAAGACAAGATAAAGGTTGATTTTGGGGTAAACTTAACTATAGTAAGTCTCATCATTCGCATACTGTAAAAATATTTAATACTAAAATAAAGGCAAATAATATTATAATGATAATTAAATCCCAGCTAAATCGTATGTACGGTAATCATATTCATCACATCTAATCCATCTGATAATATTGTTTTACTGGTGTACATTTATAATTCAAGGTGTCCCGGTGTGTGGAGATGGAATTTTTGATCTGCGAATCAGAGCTTTCATCTCCAGGAACGTGGTTCTTTTTGGTTGCGAGGGGATTCCGTAGCAAAGCGGGGCCATGGGTTTAGCAGGTCCTCCCTAGCCCCCCTCTTATTTAACGGCACCGCTTATTTTACCCGTTTGCCATTCGGCTCACCATAAGCCGCCTCCCCCCGGACTCCCCCCCACCCCCAACCTGAAAACAAACAAAACAAAACAGAAAAGAACACACCTCCCTTTCAGGAGACACGCGGGCTAGAGCGGTCGCCCTGGCTTTACAGTGCTTTTGTTTGTCAATTAGCTTGTTCCCGCTTTGTTTGCTTGATGCCTGCTGATGAAATAATTATGCATTTGTTGACGGAAAGTGCGCCCACTTCCCCTCGGTATGGCAGGCACGTTCCGAAGGGGCCTCAGGAGCGGACAGTGAAGAACTCACGTTGAGTGTTACAGCCTGAGGACTGAAGGACTAATTAGCCATTATAACTTAGTGCCCTCAAAATATGTTAAACCTACACGAAGAGGGGTGATTAAACATGAAAATAACGTAGATTTTCTGAAAGCAGAAAATAGCCTTTGGGTTTGCCACTGAGTTTCACACAAAAAAAGACACATATAGTTTTTTTTTGTAAATGAAAGCTATAGTCTTTCTCAGGCAGTGCAACTGCAGAGCTTCTGCATTTGATTCAAGAGGTTATTGCTGCAGGCACCCCGGTCACAGGAGACCGTGGATACAAACAGCGGAATTAAAAATAAATGTAAAAGTAAACACACCACCGGCAGGGTCTCCGCAAGCCCAGCTCCAGTAATTAGAGGGGGAATTTGGTTCCTAATTGGCAGTGCGCACAACTGACATTGATCAAATCCAGGCATGAACCGCAACACAAATGAGTCAACCAGTCACGATGGGACCTTGGTATGAATACCCAAAGTATCGTCTAAGTGAAAAAAACTCGAGGCCAGGAGACAAACTGATAAATTGCTCCAGTAATTGAGCTATGTTGATATCTCAGTGGCTACCGGAGGGATCTGTCCCGCGCCCGGGAAGATGCAGGCCATTCATAATGTCCTCAAGGTCACATCAAGCACACCCCATTGTCAAACTGCAGTCTTCCGTTCATAATTGTATTCATAACACATCCCATAGTAACATAGTGCAGTGACTAAATATCCAAACAGTTGATCAAATGCCAGTGCAAGTGTCGTTCAAAAAATGTCAGTCAGCATTGCAGCTCTGCATATCTCTGCTCACAACCAGTCCAATTCGTGAGCCTGGTAACGTTTCCACAAAGCCATTCAAACATCAGGAGCGGCACTACACGCGACACGGGACAAAACGAAAGCGCCCGAGGGCTTTGATGAAGACCTTCGCAGCGAGCTGGCCCAATGCAGAACCCGCTCGCTGCGTGGGCGGAGGGAAGCGGATGGAGCGCGGGAGCGGATTAATGGTTTATCAGCCCACATCTAATGAAGATTTGTGTCTGGCTGCCTTTGTCGGGAAGCAAAGGCATCTCTCAAGACGGCAACCCCCCCCCAAAAAAAAACAGAAAGAGAGACGAATAAGAGGATTGTATGCATAATGAGAGATTCTGGTTTTTTTTCTCCCACAGCATGCAAAGTGCCGTTGTTTCGGCGATACAAGAAGCCCAACAACAACACAACAACAGGCTCATTAGTCATCCCCCGCTTACGTGACAGGCGGGATATTACTCACATTAGAATTACTGTCGTTTCTACCTTTTTACAGCTTACAGCGACTCCGTAGATCTTTTGTTTTGTAACGGCATTGTGATAGAAACTTGTTTGCAGGAACTCTCCGGTCAAGGGGGGTTCTGCCGTGACACACCTCCCGCATCAGCACCGGGTTCTTTTCCTCAATTAAACAGAAGGAAATCAATGGCGAAATCAGGAGAAGTTGTAGGAAACGAGTCTCCCAAAACTTTCTGGGTCGGTAAAGGCCCTTCTAACTGAGCACAGACTGAGCTTTATTACCTGAAATTCACCGGTTCCAGGTCATGATGGCCGATTGTGACAGGGAGAGCACAGCGCAAAAGGCAGTGCACAATTAGCAGAGTGCCTCCAACACCGGAGTGGTTTAAATCGGCAGGGCTGTTTCCTACCGGCTTCACGGGGGCCTGCAGGCTGGCAGTGCTGTCGAGAGGGATGGGCCTCTCTTCCAACCTCCCGTGTGGGGTGCTTAGCCAGCCTCAAAGGTGACTGCGATCGGGGGGAGACTAGTTGCACTTCCTCACCCTCCCCGTGTATCATGGAAGAATTTTAGTTGACGACCCGAGATGCATGACCTCAACTAGCAATTGGAGAGAAAAATGACTGGCTATTCCAAATTTTTACAAAAAAGTTTTGGCTTTGGCAGAGAACCCATTGATTCACATGAATGTGGCTGTGACTTCCTTCAGCAGTTAGTGTAAATTGTCAACCCGTGACGCCCGATCTTCACCTCACAGCCGAACGCACTGCTTCGGCAGCGCCTGTGAGGAGAGAAACCTAATGAGCGGCGTGCTGTACTGACTTGATAAGTAAAGTCAATTTGTGCTAATTAACAGCGGCGCCTTGGTGGGTGTTTGTTTTAAAGAGAAAGAGTGTCGGGTCTCCTCCCATGCTCCTTTGAGAGTCCTCCTCTCCCCTCCTCTATGATGCACGGGTGCTCCTGTCCTGTCTTTCTCACACTTGGATAAGAGTTGGATAAGAGGGCTTACCTTTTCCGTTAATCATCTAGAAGAAAGGCAAGCCTATCTCTGACAGACACGCCCGCACGCACACACGCATACACCTCCGCTCCCTATCCCAATCATATATCTGGCCATAACGGATCAACGGTTAGATAGCACGGCAAAACCCTCCGACCCCCGTCAACCTCACATTGCAGTACCACAGGTGGAAAAGGTTACACATATCCTCCCGGTTCAGTGGTTTGAACAGCGCTCATCTGGAATATAAATATTTTTTTGGGTGGGAAGCAGCTAGAGGCAACAGCAGTGGTGCCATCCCAGGGCCCAGATGAAAGAATACTAACCTTTTCATTGTCTGAAATTGCTGAGCGGCTCAGAACACTCGCTAATTATGTAAACATGACTTTGAAAAATGCCAGCGGAGGAGTGCCGGGCGACCATAGCTGCAAATTTATTTTCCTCACAAAATATACGTTTAGTGGAGGAAGAGGGGGGGTGCTGCAGAATTTTAATGATGCCTCAAGGTTCTGGCACGGGTAACAGGGAGGACAGGAGGAACAAGGGTGTGGGGCACAGGGCTTCACTGAGCCAACGGCCATTATTTTGGGTCGTGCAAGAGGGATCGCGTCAGGCCAACTGACCACAGGGTAGGATTATGGCAGTCTCAGTCTCTCTCTCTCTCTTTCTCTCAAGCACACACACACACACACACTCTCTCTCTCTCTAACACACACTCACTCAATCACATACAGATAAGTTTTGTTTATTAAAAGAGTTTGTTATAAATGGCTGCATGGGGAGAAGAGGTCCAGTCTATACTACAGTGCAGGAAATTCGTCCTATAAACCTAGGCAGGACTGATCAGGAAAAGGGAAGCCCCTATTTGAAGTAATTTAAAGGCAGAGACACAGGCTTGTTCTTACTACCCTACAGCAGTTAAAACAGAGTTTTGACAGCTATCCTTATGGAGAGCCTGATGGTTCAATGGTTCCTAAAGAATTCCACTATGCCACAAGCAGAAGCTTTGCCTTCCCCTGAACATTTCCGACTAATAGAAACAAATATTCAAATATTCCACCAATAGAAGCCAGTCAACAGTCAAACATTCCCCCTATCAAAGCAGGTAAAGCGATCAAACATTCCACTTGCATCACACACTGCAGCTGAGAAGATCTTCACGGCACTTAGCTGCCAGCTTGAAAAAGTCAAGCTCAAGAGAGGAAAGGATAAGTGAGGAGCTTCTGATTCAGATTCTGGGCATGAGGTCTTCACAGGTCCCATTATAAATTCATTCCATTCCGGGCAAACTTAGAATTCACGCCACAAACTGGCCCTGCCTTTTCCTTTTGAAGGAGTGGGTTTGACTGATTGAACACTGGTTTCCACCGCTACCCTCCACTTTGAGACGTCTTACTCAGAAAGTAAAGAAAAGCCCAGCAAGGTCCATTTCTTGTTCGCTTCAGTGCAAACTTCCCCCTGATGCCCGATCCTTAGCCTAAACCAGAGTATGTTGACAGCATTGTTAGCCCAGAGTCTGGACAGCCTAGTCATCCTGCCAAAAGCAACCAGGTTGGTGATCTGCCAAGCCTTACAAATGCTAAGGTTAATGCTAAGCAATGCAAGGCCTAGAAATGGACTGGGCAGCAGGCAGGGAGAAAACATCTCCTTCTGAAAAAAATGCCTGTTCCTGTCAGCTGTACAGTGCTGGTGTACTCAGGCTATTGATTCCTTTAAAGAAATCACAAAAAAACATAACATCTTAAACAATATGATCTTTCCTCCAACAACCTCTTTTTCTCCACTCAGGGTTGTTCTCTTCTTTTGCTTTTAGTTTTAATCAAAAAAATCCAAACAATTTTGATGATTTTTCTTGATGAACTTTTCATACGAGATTTCAGGCTTTCTATAATGTCTCGCACTCTGTAAGTGCTAAACACCAAAACTATGTATTAGTATGTATTGATAACAATCATATTCAAGTAACAGCAAAGCATTAAGGCAGAGAGGGCCACTGCCAGGTCCATCGCAGGCAGAACCCAAAATGGGCCAGGACCCAAATCTGACCCAGGGCGAATCCTCCACTCCCCCTGTTTTCAAAGACCTCTAAACATCAAAGCCTCCCTCAGAATGAGGAGCGGAGGGGTGTTGGGGGGGATAATGCCAGAAAAAACTAGCTAAGTTGCAGAAGGCACATGAGGGGGAGACAGGGGCCTTCACACAGCCTAACCCGACTGCTCCTCTCTGTCTGCTCCAAAGACTCCGTGAGAAACCTCAGTGAATCGAGGAGTGCTGTCCCCCTCCAGCTCCATACTGAGCGTAATAATGTGCCCTCTAACCTCAATTCCATGTTCTTTTCATGTCATGCTTGATCGTCCGCGACTGATACCGTTTGTCGATGCGCAGAGAATAAAAGTCCCAGCAGAGTAGAAGGAGCTGAGCTGGTGTCCTCATCTCAAACAAAAGGATTTTTGACAATAGATCATCATTAGACCAGTTCCTTCACTCGCCGCTGTTCACCCTGATGAAATCCGAGGAGCGTAGAGTCAGACACATATTGTTCATAACCCCAACAATGCTGTCTCCACCTCTCTGTGCCGCAGTGTAATGGGTATCAGAGACTACCTTTGCCAAGGTGTTCACAAACATCTGCAGATGTTGGCTGTCTTCTCCCGCTTTTTAAAATTCAGTTAGAGCCAGCACAGTAGCCGTAGAGCACTTTTTTTATGTAATGGGGGAGACTAATTGGAACCGCAGAGCACTAGTCTGTAACGGGGAAGACTGATACTGCTGCAGATAACTATTCTTACAAGGATGACTAATGCAGCGATGTTGAGTTAGACACGTTTCAGGAGCAAACAGTTCCATAACTGAATCACAAAATCACTGAATAAATGCATGAAACAGAAGCCTTAACAATGGAATAAACATCAAACCCAGTCATTATTGCTCAGTTTGGGATAAAACACAAGGTGTCTCGCTCAGCAAAACAAAACGAGCAAAACAGTACTGCCACCCCTTTCAAGGTGACGCTCCACCTGTAACAGTCATAGAAGCGCACATTACGGCCTGTGTGTCGAGCCGAAACACTCAAGTCAGAAGACAGCATTGCTGCTGTATAATTAATGCTGTTCAGTCTCCATCAGCTGCCACGCCCATGAGACTCCCAGAGAGGGGTCGGCCCACCGAAGAAGAAGCATGGATAACTGTACGTCTGAACTAAGACAGCAGCTGATTGGTACCGTGCAATGGAACAGACCTTCGCCACCTGATAAGAAAAGAGAGCGCTCTGTCATTTACTTGCAAAGTCACGTCAATACGGGGCACCAGAGCAGTCCACCGGGGCATACCACGCGTGCAACTCCAGCAGCAAAGTGCAGCTTCCTTCTTTTATTCATCTGGTAAATAAACCAACAGCCCGTTACAATACGCTGGCACAAAAGGCCTTACCCAGCAGTTCAATATGTGGAGGAGAAATCCATTCCTCCACCCCCTATCTCCCCAAATAACTTTGCAGCTCAGTGAACATGGGAGAGGGAAAAGGGATGGAGGACAAGAAGAGAGAGAGAGAGCGAGAGAAAGACCAAAAGGGAAATAAAAATCGAAAGGCATGAAACCAGGGTTCAATGTAGACACTCCTGCTGGAACCCGATTTAAAATGAAAGTTATACAATGTGAGGAAATAGCAGTTAAAAACCTATGGCAAGGATTCAAGCTCTGATATGGATTGGTCCTGAGGGTACACACCCTGATCATTTTAAATACATATATCAGTTTAAAATAAAAAACAAATGAAATACTGTTGTCCATTTCAATAATGAAGGCCAAAGATTGTCGCTTTCTGTTAGCCTGTCAATCCTCAGGAAGTGATTATTTAAAATGCCGAGTTGGACTGGGACACAAAGGGATGACATTGATTTAGCCTCTCCATTTATAAAAGACTGTTCATGAAAAATTTAAACAATCTGCTTTGCTTTAAAATTTAAGCACATAAGCCAAGATCTGACAGAAACGAGCTACAATAATCACCCTAGCAAACTCAATGATCGTGTAAACACACATTGTTAAACCAATTTTTTTTAAACCATTATGCTTATTCTCAAATAAAGCATTCTTATTTAAAAAATGCTTTATATTAATGATGGCCACCAATACTGATATTTACCAAAGAGTTTTTGATTTTGTGTTAGGTGTTATTTTGTTAAGAAAAAGCTGGTCACACTTCCTATTCCCTGTTTTTGGTGTGCATGGATCACCGTCATATGACCCAGCAAGTGTGAACTATTGTGGGCCCACCATTAGACAATGAGGGGCAAACCCTTCACTGAAAGCATGTTGTGTGGTCTTTATTTAATGCCACACCAGGGGTCTCAGCCAAGGCTGGGCACAGAAATTGTGTTTCTGCTGTGACCCCTCTCAACGAGGTACAGACGACAGTGCTTCAATCTTCAGTGCAAACCTTTAGCAGGAACCTTTCCAAATCAGCATTCGGTGGAAATTCAGCAGTTTATGGTGGCAAAAACAAACCGACTTGACCTTTGAATTCCACTGACTGCCCCACAGTGAAGCAAACGGACATTTGCACAAACATTTTTCATCCAGAGTAAGTCTAATTACACAGAGCTTCGCAAGATGACACAATAAGGTGCCAAAAGGAAAAAAAAGATATTTAGTCGAAATCTCTGTTCTCAGATTTGATCTGGCAAAATCTCTAAGTACTGGCATAAACAAAAACATCTCTCTAGTATTGATAGGCGAAAAGGTCGTCTTAATTTGTTTGTCCCTGCGGTTTGAACAACAAAATCAACCCAATCAGCATTATTCTAATCCTTACAAGGAAGCCTTAATCCCCAGAAAAGCTGGAGCAGGATCAACCCATTGGCTAGAGGAAGCGAGTCGTCACAACTACCGACAGGAAACAACGAGTGCTGCTCCTCTAAATTAAATTCAGAAATGAAATGTTCTGTAATTTATCAACCAGATTTGCTAAGAAATAAACTTTCCTTTGTCTTCAGTATAACTGACTTTCAAAAGCTACTTTGATTATAACATGCAATGGAAAAGACTGTGTGGCCGTCTTATAGAAGAAACGTATTACTTCCAAGTTGCATTAACCTAAAAACCTTCCAGTCACACGAAGAAATTTTGAAAATATTGGCTCCATGCTCTAAAAGAGCATTCATTTAAATGTTGTCAAAAGCAAACATGCCATCTGTGTGCAAAGCGAGTTGGATTCAGAATTGCCACAAAATAAAAAATCTAGCTAAAGCCTAAAAATTCTTAGTCTGGGACATTTTCTCCCAAAGGAATAAGTACACCAATGTGTACATCACTGGAAGGAACTGAGTTTACACCGGCCCAGATAGTAACAAGCACCAACTGAGCTTTGCCTAAACTGTCTGGCAACATGGTTACAAGGCATGAGCGCTAGCTATCGACCATATGGCACATTTACAGGAAGAAGGCATGAACGCTAGCTATCGACCGCATGGCACATTTAAAGAAGGAAGTCATGAACACTAGTTATTGACCGCATGGCACATTTACAGAAGGAAGGCATGAATGCTATCTAATCCGCATGGCACAGTTACAGAAGGAAGGCATGGACGCAAGCTAACAACCAAGTGACAAATTTACAGTAAGTAAGACTGCCGGCCTGTTACTCAAACTATCTTCCGGGAACACCAAACAGCTGAAAAAATTATGTGGAAACGGTTTGGAAGTTCGCGATGACCTGTAATATACTAATGGTCTAATTGATTTTTTGCATTTTTCATTCAGGCGTTTTGTTGACCAACTGCAATCACTGAAGCGGCATATATTGCAAGTAGTTCAATTCCAGGAAAAATCTTCAGCTTTCTGTTTTATAAATGAACCCATGCTAGATGTTTGTATTTACATATTGCACAACATTGCACTGTTACTTAAACAATAGTATTCAAAGGCCATTATCATGCCATATAATTTAGCTATTCATATATATTTTACCATTTCAAAAGCAATTTTACATACACCATAGATTCTGTGTTGTTTTTTTAATGAGAGAAAACAAGTAATGAGGCAGGTTTCCCAGCAGCACAGGGAACGAGGAAAGTTCTCAATGAGGCAGGTTTCCCAGCAGCACAGGAAACGAGGAAAGTGAAACCTCTGAGGCCAGTCCAGCCCAGGAATCGTGGTGACATCATCACACGGTGCATTGGCCTTTTTTTAATGAGAGAAAACTGACTGATTTCGAGCCCAGATAGTAATAACCTCACACCCATCCAGCATTGAGATTATAAAGCCCTCATTGAAAGCATGTAGTGTGATCTATGTTTAATACCTCACCTGGTGTCTCAGCAAAGGCAACAGCAAAGTGTTTCTGTTCTGAACCCCACCAGGCATTCTGCCTGAAATAGGAGCACATGGGCATGCGCTGAGCAACGGTTGGCCCCATTCTTCCGGGATCCATAGCTCAGCAATATCCGCTTATTTCGATCACCAGGTGAAAGAAATTGCAGCTTGGCCAGACAGCCAGCCCAGAGGAGATGAGATGCGAGGCAGGCGAGATTAGAACTGGGCTTTCGATACCTAGGAATCAACTGCAGGAGCAATACTGAGTTTGAATTGCTGATTCTTAAACTGTCTCCAAAGGAAAGCGAATGGAAAGTCAAAGGTCAAAGACTAAGAAATGGGGTGGAGGAGGGAGGGGAGTTTTTTTAAACCATAATTTTGGCCTATATTTCACATAGCTTTCCATTGCCTCTGCCTTGTCTCTGTATGCGCTTAAATTAGATTAAAACGGATGTTAGATTGTAAAAACATTTACCTGTACATTAAATTAGATTAACCCATGTGTTATATTGTAAACACGTATGTTAGATAGTAAAGATGCTTTAATGTACTTGTAAATGTAAATGACCCACCCAGGAACACCCAGGACTCTTTCCATCTGCATAGCACACAGCATAACCTAATACTAATCCCTTAAGCAAATTGCAGGCATTGAAATTAATGAAAGCTTTTGACGAATATACCTACAGGACATGACAAAAGTACTCAGTTCACCTTGAGCACCTGTCCAGGGGGCGGTAGACAAAAGGTTTGTATCAGCACTACACAGGGCGTTTGTGACATATCGCGGACCTACAGCTCTGCGGGGGGCACTCCCAAAATAAAAGAACCAGAAACGATTTTGGTAGGCAGCCTGACCCCCGGATGAAAGGTGGAGTAACAGGTGGAGAGGAGGGACTGCGTCAAGGCGCCAATCTGAGACTCAGGTCACGTCCGCCCTCACTGCCAGGACCCTCGGAATGAGAGGATAATACAGCTTTGTCAATAAGTAATAACCACACCGTTTTAGCAACACATTTATCTATGAGAATCTCTCCAAATTGCATTTAGACAAATGATTAAGCATAACCCCCCTATGCTCCTACTTATCTACCACGCACTCTATTTATACCAATGTCTCTGGAAATAAACAAACTGTGGGCAGAGACATTAGAGAACAGTCTGGGCACACACAGTATAGGTACAGCGCAGCCTGGGTAGAGCGGAGCCTGGGTAGAGCGCAGCCTGGGTAGAGCCCAGCTTGGGTAGAGCCCAGCTTGGGTAGAGCCCAGCTTGGGTAGAGCCCAGCTTGGGTAGAGCCCAGCCTGGGTAGAGCGCAGCCTGGGTAGAGCGCAGCCTCGGTAGAGCGCAGCCTCGGTAGAGCGCAGCCTTGGTAGAGCGCTGGGTACAGTTGGGAGTACAAAAGGAACTGAAAAGGCACCTTGAATTCTCTCTCGCTCTCTTGCAACTCAGGGCTGCAGGACTCCTTTATATGCACTTCAAATCGACGACAGACACTTTCAAAACAGTCATTATCCATACAAAAAGAATGGAAGAGAAAAAAGAACGTGTATACGAGCATTCACCCCAAAAAGCCATGGAAAGATATGACTAGAGATACAGCAGTAAATGAGAAGAACAATGAAGTAGGAAGGCGGAGATGGAAAGAAAACCACAGATGTTACACCATTGCCTCTACTCGCCTCATAGTCACACTCGCCATTGTCATACTGCCACTTTTTCTGCATTGTAGAGGCGGCCAGTGAAAAAGCACATTTGTATGGTATTGTTCTCAATGAGGCAGGTTTCCCCGCACAACAGGGAACGAGGAAAGTTCTCAATGAGGCAGGTTTCCCAGCAGCACAGGGGGCAAGGAAATCGGTGGTGACGTCACACGGTGCACTGGCCTTTTTTTAATGAGAGAAAACAAGCTGACTCTAACAACAGTTTCTGTAACAACCTCTACTACTACAACTAATTTCATGCCAAAAGCTGAACACATGTTATCTCTGTGTTTAGCATTTCAGATTTCGAGCCCATGAAGTAATAACCTCACACCTGGCATTGAGATTGTAAAGCCCTCACTGAAAGCATGTTGTGTGGTCTTTGTTTAATACCTCACCTGGTGTCTCAGCAAAGGCAACAGCAATGTGTTTCTGTCGAGAACCCCACCAGGCATTCTGCCTGCAATAGGAGCCCAGGATGGTCATGCGCTGACCCAGGGTTGGACCCATTCTTCCAGGATCCATAGCTCAGCAATATCCGTTTATTTCGATCACCAGACAGCCAGCCCAGAGGTGCCATGCATGCAAGCCCTTCCCCCCAACAGAACCAACAGGGATTTGACTAGCAGCAGACAGACACCAAGCAGCAACAGCAGCTTCAGACATGTTGGGGGCTGAGGGGCAGGCAAGACACCAGACCAGGCACCAGACCAGACAGGATTATTTCCAGTGACGGGGCATTAAAACTGTAATGGCCCCAAGCAGCAATGTCCTCGTGGCCCTGTCCGGCTCTTTCCAATTCACTGTACCTATGGGCTCAGGCTGACGAGAAAGTCAGAAGCATTTAACTGCTGGTCCGACATTAAGCCCTGGGTGTCACACCAGCTTAACTCCTCTCTCCTCTCCACCAGGAAATATAGCTAATACAGAGATTGTATTGAGGGCCGTTCACACATTCATGTCTCGAGTGGCTTAGTTGGTATGATACAGTACTATGATTCAGAGTTGCTTTAACTCAACAATTTTGACCGGAGGTCCTGTGTGGCGGTGCACAGTTAAGCACCACCCAGGGTGGGGTGCTTTAAGTCAGCGTATCCTCAGCTGCTAGTAAACACAGTCGACTTCCGGGAGCCTGCTTTCAGAGGAACAGTCCAGAACATTCTGTAAAGAGCTGCATTAACTGCAGTGTGACTGGGACACGGGTGGAGGACACTTGCGCTGAAGACTAAGGTCTGTTTGATCTCAGACAGAGCAGAAAAGGATTCCCACCTTCCCGAGGTGGCGTCCTTCACAAAAAGATATTGTAAACTAGACAGGATGGTAAGGCAAAATAGAGGTCATGCTGCTGGAGCATGTTGTTTCGGGCCCTGGAATGGGTTTTGTACCTGGCTCACCTTGACCCTTCCCCTGCCTGGATTTTCTAGCTGTACCGAGGCTGATCAAATAAAACCGCAGCTCAGCCATATGGAAAGGGAATCTGTGGCCAGAAGAGCTACCGTGGCCCTGATGTGAGTATAAGCGGTGGACATAACAGGGAAGCAATACGGCTATCAGATCCAACAGACTATATTCGCAAGTGGTTAAGCACTAGCAATGCTCTACCTGCTTGCCTTAGCTACAGAGGAGAGTTTAAGAACGTTCTTCAGTTCATGTGCATTGTTCTTCTCCCACAGATAGCAGCTAATGTAATGACTTTTAAAACTGCTAATTTTCTTTCATACAGCTTTTCCTATGAGTTCTGATTCTAGATTTAGTGGCGATTAAGTGTTTCTAAGTTTCTTTCTGCCACTGCCTCTCAAATAAATTTAACCTCATATTTCTCTTTAATCGTGCTTCGACTGTGAGAGGATCACAGTCTGTATGCAAACAGCCACCGCTCAAAACCTCTATACAGCTGTTGCCAAAACAGCCACCTCACAAAACCTCTACACAGTGGTTGCCAAAACAGCCACCTCTCAAAACCTCTACACATCTGTCGCCAAAACAGCCACCTCTCAAAACCTCAATTCTGCTGTCGCCAAAACAGCACCTCTCAAAACCCTCTATACTGCTGTTGCCAAACCGCCACCTCACAAAACCTCCACACTGATGTCGCCAAACCACCACCTCACATACCCTCTTTACTGAAGCATTTTACTTCAGTAAATGCTCGCAATGTATTCCTCCTCGTTTCTTACTTTCAGTGAACAGAGAAGGAGAAAACTGGGGGGGCTCTGGTTTTACATTTTTTCAAGTAAAACCAGAAAAATGAGACTGACGGCATGGAGGTGATCTCTGACCTCACAGAAACACTAGTGTGTCAGCGATAAACATTATCAGATCTGTCTGGGATTAATGCTTCCTGGATCTCGTAAGGCTGGCTTCACTTTGTGAGATGGTTTGGCTGTCACCTGACATACAACCCTCGGGATGGGACCAATCAAGTTATCCCGTGCGACAGACATCTTATGGGAGATACACAGCTCAATGCAGCAAACTGTTCTGTTCTGGAATGGTCTCTGGCGTCTCATTGTCTTCGATACTGGACCCCATGCCTGGGAATCCAACAAGTGGTCCCCTAAGCTACCACACAGGTGGCACAACTTCGCCAAACAAGGGACGTAATCAGCTTGTTGAACTTCTCATCCTATGAAGCAACTCATTAGCGTGGCCTGTGAAACCACCTGTTCACCAATAGTGCTAACCCTACCCATTGAGGTAAAAATGCACTCATTTAAGCAGCATGGCCCAGATGAGGAGTCAAGCCAGCGAATGCTGATTGACTCATTAGTTGATTCCACTCTCTCAATATTAAAGATGAGTCTTGAACTTTAAAATATGCACAAAACTTTATAACACGTTGCAAAGGGAGAACAGAAGAGGCTTTGATGGAATCCGCAGAGGGACCACCAAACCGGTGCCTTACCAACAACAGGTACGTGCGCTTCATAGCAGGCCTGTGTGCCATCTAAAGAGTATGTCTTTTTCTCAACACTGTCATTCAGCTCCTCACACAGCACTTCCCACACAAAAGCGTGTCACTACATAAAGAAAACATTCCGGCATCCAGAGATCAGAAACGGCTCTCAACTCTAATCCATAAATACACCTTTAAAAGAGGGAATGTCACCCATTTGTCACTCCAGCCCAGGAAACGATGCAAGGCTGACGGGTGAGTTATGACTGGGGGATGTGGCAGTCGTTGTCATTTCATTTCTGCACTTTTTAAAAAGGGGCTCCTCGGAAGGCTTTGTGCAGCAAACTACTCCCATTTAAAAACACTCAGAACACACTGTCGCTCTTGTCAGGTGGAAATAACAGCCTTGTTAAGGACATTTGAAAATAAAAAAATAACACAAATCTTGGTTGCCTTCTCCGCCGCTGACACAGCTGCTTGATGGCTAACGTGCTAAAATGGCGAATGCTTCATCATGATCAATCGCATTAAATATGTAATGGCTCTCCGGAGGCAGACCTAGAATTTCTCCTGAGAAATTTTGCTACAGAAATCACTTAACCCCCCCACCCCCCCGCCCCAAACACTTTTATGCAAACAAATAATATTCCAGTTCAAATCTCCTCGCCTTAACGTGCGCAACATCGCACAGTGGGCCAAACATCAGCCAGAAACAGAGTGTGAAAATCAGGAAAGAGTCTCATTTCCATTAAATGATAAAGCAAGGGTGGGCTGAGAGAGATGAACCAATTTAAAATGGCTGCCCTACAGGTCAGAGCAGGAACAAGAAGTCTCTGTGATTTGTTTCTTTACGCAGTCATACAAATAAAAGCAGCATTTTAACTTTAGATTTCCAAGGTTTAAACTTTATCTCTTCTGAGCTTGTTTTCTTGCTATAGTATATCAAAATGCCTCCAGGCTCAAAGCAGGATATAAAAAAAACAATGAGCATTTTTACTGTTTCTTATATAGTAAATAAAAGGAAATAATACTCTCCATCATTGGGTATATTAGAAAACACAGTGGGTCAGTGAACACCGAAAAGGTAATAAAGGACATGTATTTGCTTACTGCTAAATAATCCAACCTAAACAACCTGTGTTTAAGCCCTGATAATAACTGAATCGAGTGTTAATCTTTCAAATAGTATTTTGGGGATGGTAAAACATTACATTCAACTCATTTGGTGATAAATGTTTAAATGTAGTTGGGAGAGCATACAACTGTAAAAAGATTGTTCAATACTGAATTTTGGCTCCAAAAAACAAACAGCGGTAATAATAAACCAATAGATCAGGGGAATTTTAGAGTCAGGGCCAGAAACCCTTTGTTGGACTACTCTCCCTAAAAGCACAATCTCAATTTTCACAATAAAAAGGTAGAAAAGGCGGCTGATTTCCCAGTTAATTTCAAATAAACTAGGACAGAAAAGCAATGGATGTCAGGACCTTGCAATCTACATGCGTCTGCACACAGGCACAGAGAGGCGATTACAGTCTGCCTTGATTAACCGATGTGAGAAATCTGATATTCTTCTTCCCCTGCCTCCCACCAACCCCAAAGCAATGCAGTGTAGAATTCGTCTCCACCTTAGCCCATCCGATTCCTGACATTTTACACCTTGGTAAAACACTGAGGTCCAGGTAGTGATGGGATGAGGGCCCTTACCTCATTGGTGTTCCACCTGTGTCTCTCCTTGGGCAGCGAGGAACATTTCGGTAGACATTCAAGCAGCTTTTTGGGCAGATATATTTTCAAATGTCCATGTTCATCTGAAACGAGAGTGTGACAAGAGGGAAAAGTCAACGCAAGGGTACATAACAAGAAGAGAACATCAGGGCTGTGATGGATGATTGAGTGGTTCTGTCAATGCTGAAGGACACCGAGAGCCTGTCTTAATCCCACTTTCGCGATATAAGAAGTTTAGCCAACCGCACAAACACAGCTCAAGGTCATTGGTAACCATGCTTGATTCACAGACCTCCTGCTAACCTCCTGCTCAACATTCAGCCCTCCAGGAGAAGATGTTGCTGCCTGGCATGCCGCAGAGGCTAATATGTGCTAACAAGCAGTGCGGAGATGTAGCAGTCCTCAGGAAAAGGCTGAGGAAGTGAGAGAGAGTGGGATGGATGTAGGGTCCGAGGCCAGAAACCACGTGGAGGCAAGCCCAAGCAACAAGAATCCCCTGACTGCGTGTTACCCACTCTGAATTATTTATTCCTCTTTGGGAACACTGGAGCCCTTCGACGTGTCCCTGATCTACTACAGAGCTTCTGCGGTAAACCAGACAGTCCTGCAGACCCTCCTTTACCGCTCACCATTTGCCTTCCGGTTTTAAAGACAGTCAAGGTTAGTCAACGCTCATCTCAAACCCTGGAGTGACCGGCAGAGCAGTCAAAAGCGCTGCCGTTTGCTTCCATTGTTCCAAGGCTAGGGCCTTGAAATTACACCAACACACAGCGCTTTGGATTTTGAGGCAAATTTTAATCAGCTTGCCGCCGTCTGCCAAGCAGCAGCGATTGTGTGTCAGTCTTTCATGTGGCAAGCCAGCCTGCTCGGCACTAACTTCTCGCTTCCTCTGCATACATCAGTCTGCACACATTAAACACTCACGCGTACCTGTAGCTTATTTGCAATTGCGGAGAGAGTGTGTGCGTGTGTTTTTGTGTTGCCCTGCGTGTGTGTACAGTAACAAGCTACGCGTTTATAAATAGATTTTCAGAGAACGCAGAATTTCCAATAGCATAGTTGAAACCATCTCTTATTTAGCACTATCAAGGCAGGGGCATAGGGGCCACTGTGAATACAAATTAGCCTTTAGATCTGACTATCTCCACTATCCAGAACTTCCAGGTTTCTGCCCAGTGTCCAATAGCTGAACTGGGTGGGTAGGGGGGGGGGGGGGGTTCATTACTTCTTGCAATTTAATATATACAACAGCAACAAAAAAACACATCAAACCTGCATCTTCAAAGTTTAGGCTCACATCATTCGACCAGAACTTGGCCTTGGTTATGGAAGCACCTCAGCTTTCATTTACGCAGCAGTTTACCCTCTCAGAAAAAAAGCAGATTTGTACGTTTCTTTGATTACAGTTTAACAGAAGTGTCCTTTCCTTGATTGGGGGAGCGAAAGCAAGGCTGACAGAGGTCATTCGGAGGCAGCGATGGCTTTGGATTTTCAGGCATTTGCAAAAACAGGGAGCTGCATCCAGCGCTCGGATGTCAGGGAAACCTGGGTTGGCTTAAATGGCACTTGCACCACAACGGCAAGACTGAAAAAGAGCCAGAGAGAAACCAGAGCAGAGGAAGTGACTGAAGAAGTGCCAGAGAGAAACCAGAGCAGAGGAAGTGACTGAAGAAGAGCCAGAGAGAAACCAGAGCAGAGGAAGTGACTGATTGAACAATAAAGGGGGGGCATTTATGTGAAAACAAAAGCTGCGGAATTGATCTCTTTAGCAGGAAAATAAGGAGAGAATTTGATGAGAGAGAGGACAAAAAGGCAAGGCACAGTTGGCGAAAGATTAATTTACAGAAGGGAATGGGGAAAATGTACAGCTGAGCTGTTGACACCGAACAAAAGTAATAGAAAAAGGAGGGCAGTGAAGAAACTGCAGTCAGCGGGTAGATTTGTGTGAATCTCCCCATACACCCGCCTGAACCCTGAGCAAAGCTTAAACATACTTCTTACATCTGAGGGAGTAGTATATCTGGACGGGAGGCCTTTTCTGATTGTTTTTTTTTGGGAGAAAAACAGATTTAGAAAAATGTTATAATTATAATCTAATGAGCACGGTTACACTCAACCCGAGGCAAACAAAAAGTCTACAGCCACCATTCAGTGTTCACCGGGAGACTACGACAAATCTGGCAACTGACATTGCTCTTATTTGCACATAAAGTGTGGAGTTCAACCTGCAGGCCATTTCCTCTGCAACCTTATTTGGCTGGTTAATCTTTGTTAAATGGGACGGTTTAGCCGGGCTCTTTATATTGCTTAAAAAGTATGTAAGAATAGAGTGTATTTCCAGGGCCCATTAAGGGAGGACTGGAAATCTACAGTTTGATATGTGGTGTAACAGTGTGGACTAGTTCCGCATTTAACCTCCAGCAGTTTGAGAGATTGTGTGGGGAAATATTATCTCTTTTAAATAGGAAACCTCATGAGAAGGATACACTTGGCTCTCAGCAGTCCATAGTTCCCACTTCTCAGCGATCTCGCCACCCAGACACTTGCGGCAATCAATCTCACTGAGGCCCAATCACCGTCCAACACATCGGCGATGGCAGCCAGCCACCGATCAATGCAAACTAAAGCACCCGATCTGACACACCAAAAGATGACATCATTATCCTTGCTCCGCCTGCAAATGTGGCCTCCATGCCAGTGCCGGCTGGCAGCTTAAGAGGCACTGGTTGGCGCTGTACCTCTTAGTACTAACTGCGCTGCTTGATTAGGGCCCAACTAATTGTGCCACAAGGTAAGCGCCTAACTAACTGTGCTACTTGATTAGGGCCTAACAAACTGTGCCACTCGCTAAGCGCCTAACTAACTGCACTGCTTGGTTATGGCCCAACTAACTGTGCCACTTGGTTAGCGCCTAACTTGTGACAGAACTGAACAGCTGACCAGTTTATAATGTCCTGATTTCTGAAGGCCTCTTTTTTCACTGATATTATTTCTAAACTAAATCTGTCTCTTATAAAGTCTCATATCAGGAGCAACCATAGGCGTCGGAACTGTGCAGTTACAATGGCTGGCCATGGTGAATACACCCGTCATTGGTCGTGATGACGATCCAGTGTTTTTACTTCTTACTGAAAGTAAAAACTTTATTATGTCACCAGACACTTTCCAACAGGCTAGTTTCTGTAAGTGAATGACTGTTACAAGTGTGAGCCGTATCTGGCCCCTGAGAAATCAGTATTAGCTTAATCTCAAAACAAACAAACAAACAAAAAAAATTCAGAGAAAAAAGTGTACATTACAAGCAATCATATTAAAGCTGACCATGTTATTTAATTAAATTTTTACCCTAGAAATCTAGGTTCCACGTTAAATACATCCCTGGGAACAAACAGAGCCCCGAATGTTCCTGTGAGGCGCTTGTCTGTTAATTATAAACCTCTCTATAATAAAGCCCGTAAAATACTCAAACGAAAAATTTGAACCTCCCAATACAGATGTTAAAGCCGCCTGGGGAAATATAATTTTTTAATTTATTTTTTTTAAATAATAAAATAAAATGAATGTGACAGGGACAAAACCTAATTGTATAGCAGTAAAGGGGAGAGATGGGCCTGCATGTTCATTTATCACATTGCTGATAAACTTTCCCCAAGTAAGCCCTCCCTGTCTGGCGCATTGGCACACGAGCCGTTTTCTAAACATGCTTATCTGACACATGTTAATATTGGTGTACAAAGAGCGTTCTGGGGATGGAAAAAGCATGAAAATGCAGGGGGCTGAACCATGGACAACAGTGGTGTAGGGCAGGCGAAGCGCTCAGCTCGAGGATGGTGGGTCTCAGACAATCTCAACGGCTACAATCTTTTTAAATCGGACGGCTCCCAGAACACGTCCCCATTGGCTGTGGCCAATGGGAAATCAGTTAACAGTTTAGTGCATGTTCAGCACTACTCCACGGTTGACACAACCCCCCCGAACCCGCATTTTACCGGCAGAGGAGGACCTCAGATGGGCCGTGTGGTCTGCCCAATGTTCTTCTACCTCTTTTGGCTACAGGTGGACGTAATCCTGCCTCCCTCCAACTGAAAAACAACTGTCAGACCCAAAAGTGCAAGGCAGACGGAATCAGGGCCCAGCTATACCAGCAGATGTGCAGTGCTGTGCTGCGCCAAATGTATCCGGGGGGGCTGCCAATTATTGGCTCGTCCCTGATGAGGAGAAAGCACCTCTATGGCAGAATATGAAATGTCTGTGTGTGAGTATGCGGCCCGCCTGGAGGGGACCCTGCCAGTCAGAGACTACTGTTCATAGGCAGGTATATCCATCCTACATGTGTTATTCCCCTGGATTTCTACGTGCCAGCCTGTTGTTCATCACGCAGTGGATTTCTACGTGCCAGCCTTTTGTTCATCACGCAGTGGATTTCTACGTGCCAGCCTGTTGTTCATCACACAGTGGATTTCTACGTGCCAGCCTGTTGTTCATCACGCAGTGGATTTCTACGTGCCAGCCTTTTGTTCATCACGCAGTGG
>JAOYSI010000009.1:2367539-2378601 GCA_025775065.1 Hiodon alosoides
ATTTCTACATGCCAGCCTGTTGTTCATCATGCAGTGGATTTCTCTGTGTCAGCCTGTTGTTCATCATGCAGTGGATTTCTCTGTGTCAGCCTGTTGTTCATCACGCAGTGGAGTTTTCTGTGTCAGCCCGCTGTCTGTTTATCATGCAGTGGATCATTCTAGTCCCCAAAGCCATAGTTTAGAGCCATCCTTTTAGTGAAAATGGCAAGAAAGTCAAGAACCTGTCATAAGTTTATGCCCGAGTTAAAGGTAACGCTTTTGTGAATGCTGATTTGCATCTGACGGGCTAAAACAAAAGGCATCACGGTGGGTTTGTGGTTAAAATGATCCAGACTGATTATATACAACAGCAAGTCATAATGACCCCTTTGAATTTCAATTCAGCATATAAACAGAACTGTTCGCAAGTCTATAATGCTGATGATCTGACTGTGCTGGAACTTCCTTGGCTTCACCATGGCAAAAGTATTTTTTTTCTCCCCAACCCTGACCTATTCATAACCAAGCCTAACCCACACTGGTCAAAATAAATGTCGTGCATTGTTCTGTATCCCTTTCCCCCCCTTTTAGTGGCCTTGCTTTCGTTTGGCTTATTCTTCCCTGAATCTGTAACTGAAGACATCAATGTATAAGAATAAAGTTAGTTATTAAAATCTTATCAGTTCAAACACTTGAACAAACACCTTTGCACTTGGTGCTGCTGTTGACCAAGAATAATTGAAGCTAAATAACTATGCTTCTTTTCCCTTCCTTTTTTATGTTTTTATGTTTTTATGTTTCCTCTGCAAACACAATGAGATGCAGCAAGCCTGAAGTCTTCACTGAAGGAGAGAGAGTCTGCATGGCCAACCTGAGTGAGTAGTCTGCACCTCTGTCATAGCGCCCCCACCCTGATAACAATTCCCAATATCCTCGATAATCACACCTAAAAGAGTGGCTTTAGCCTTGAGTTACATTTGATATGATCCATTTTAAAAAACTGAGCGACGTCCGGTTAAGTCATGCTTTATAGCTCATATATATAGATCATAAATGTTGTATTAATGGCTTGTAAATGTATAATAGATTGTTTAATGTTAAAATGTAGTTATAAAGCATAATAAGACAATTCAAATGTAATAACAATCCATCAAGAACACAACAAAAATATGGTGCTTTATTGCTTGTTCCTCACTGTGACTCCTATCCTGTCCACTACAGGGAGCAAAACACTTTCCTTACTGTGAATCCTACTCTGCCCTCTAAATGAGGAAAACACACATTACTCACTGTGACTCTTACCCTGTTCTCTAAAGGGGGAAAACACTTTCTCCTTGGACTGGGGAGTTGATCTTGCTATTATCACTGGTTCTTTCCACAAAGCCATGAGTTTAGAGTTTTTACGATATCGGTTATGGTGGCTTACGACATGCCAAGCTCCAGAGAGCGGATCGGGTCTGCACCGGTACACAAACAGATCTCAGATCAATACCCTCCCCCACAAACCCCTTTTCTTCCTCATCCCTGTCAGAGCGATGCAAATTGGCCACTATCTGGGTTGTTTTTAATCATTGAGTTGATTGGGAATGGGGGATGTAATGTTAGAGCTGGAAAAGGTATAAAGGAGAAGAGTTTAGGACAGCCCTCAAAGTTCCATTCTCAATTCAAATTGACTGTCATGTCTCAATCGGGTCACTTCCCATTTTGGTTTTGTTTTACTCTGGTTCACATGCACTCAGACACCTGCAACCATCGGAGGCAAATGTTGTACCCGACAACAATGCAGGCTCACTGGCTTATGTAACCATAAACAGAAGATGCAAGCAAACGCCAAGGAACAAACAGAAACAAATCACCAAGAAATAACAAATAGAAGAACACAGTAGTATGCAGGCAAACTCAAGGAACAGTACATAGTCTCATGTACTCAGACAAAATCATGAAAAATGCAGGGAAATGCCTTTGGAGAACCATGCACATCACGCAGAGGGCCAGAGCATGCATTAGATATTATGAGGTGTGGAGACATACAGGCCAATGGTGGAGATACATAAATGTAGAAATCAAATGAGTTTTATGTAGATCTTTTAGAACTGACACCCACAGACACAGCTGTTTTCAATTTGTAAATACAGCCTCTTTCCTTTTTTTTCCCCAGACGACTGGCTGATCGATATCAGCTACAAATCAGACCCTGGTGAGATGCGATGACCTCTCAGTCAAACTGCCCAGAAATCTGGGCTCCGAGCAGCCACTTATGCCTATGTGACTCTTAAGACAAGCTCAGCCAAACCACTGCAGGCATGATCTTCAGCCATTAAACTCCATAAGCTTCCCAACCCCCTTAACATACACTCACAGTGAAAGCCATGCTCCTTGTCATCTTCCTCATTGGTAGTAACGCTACAGTATGGAAAGGCCATCCTATTGTGTCAAAGGAAATGGACATGATAGCTGGGCAAGAGGACTGACCACTAAGAGGTAACGTTTCTTCACAACACCTTGACTGGATGAGCGCCCCCTAGTGGCATGCCCACACAATCTGCACAGATGATATCCCAGCCACATTACTGCCCTGTTATCTGCACTGCTGTTCTGCCAAAAAAAAAGTGCTGCGATTTTCCTCCCTTTAATGAAACATCTTTGATTATTTAGGCATCTCAATTAATGCAATTTCCTCTAATTAAAAATTATCTCAGAGGCCAAGTCTTTCTTCTTAAATTGTTTCTCGATTCTGAAAGTAAAGCGAGAGTTGATAAAACACTGGAGAAATGTGATCCCAGGTTTACCGGAGGAGAGAGCAAATTAAGTAGCAATACGTTTCAACTGAAGTTTAAAAAAAAATGAATAATGATTTTCAAAGGCTCCCGAGGCAAACTTTTTTCTTGTCTAGTGACTCCTGACATGAAGAGCATCCCAGTAACAGACACATAAAGCTGCTTGTTTTGTAGACTAAAAGGGTAAAAAATATTGAATTGCTTAACAGTAATGATGCAGAAATGATGTGCAAGCACTAAAGAAACAAGCCTGTGCAGGCTATAAAAACAAAAAAAACAAACATACCGAAGTCAGATGTTAAAAGTCCTTTGATAGTGGTCTTTCCACCACTATTAAGGAACCAGATTGCATGTGTGTGTCCCTTGAAGAGCACGAGGGAGTTGGCTGGCTCATACGGGCTAATGAGGCTAAGGGTACCAGACCGAGCTAATCAAGAGTGCTGGAGCATCAATGCCCACATGAGTGGACCAACTCCAGATATAGGGGGTATGTGCCTGTAAACAGGTACGAATAACTGCTAGCAAGACGCAAGGAATACAATTTCTCTTTGATACCATAGAGTATCAGCATGTCAGCCATAAAGTTCAGTGAAATGGTGCGTTTATTTATTGGGTTTTTTATACAGGAGAGCGGGCAGAGGGGATCTGTGAGTGAAGTCCAAAATAGAAGAAGTAAAACCTGGACCAAAAGTGGAGGCGACAGCTGACGGAATCCCAGTCTCGTCCGCACGCTTGCACACAAAATCCACTGCAGCACCTAACCCTACTATTCATCTCAAAGCCCACTCCTTCAGAACCCTGCTTTGAAGCAGCCTGGATTACTCAGAGAACGCAGAACAGACCAGATAAGGATAACACTTAAGGAATGGGACTGATTTTAATCTCTTCAAAGAATTACACTGAAGAGAAAGCATGTAATTATCCAGATGAACCAATTTCGCAGCAATGTTTACAGTACCCGTGTGTTGATCAGTGATACATTTACATAAGTTCTCAGTTACAACAAGGTGCTCCTTCCAAAACAACGCACACAATACAAGAAGTACTGCAATGAACGTACACTACCGCAATGCATGGATAAACATGATTTGTAGTGGAGCTAACAGGTGGCAGGCTTGTAACATAAAGGTGGCCGGTTCAAGTCCCAACCCCAGCTGTTGTACCCTTGAACAAGATACTTAACCTGAATTTGTTCAGTAAAAATATCCAGCTGTATAAGTGGATGAATGTAAAAATTGTAAGCTGTGTCAGTTGCTTTGTATAAAAATGTCTGATAAGCAACTAAATTGTAAATATGTCGCCGACCTTCCAGTTTTTAAACTGATCTAAGTATTGAAAAATCCTTTTTAAACAGATCTAAGCATAAGATAAACTTTCTTATTTTTTCTTTAAGGTGATTTTATGTTTAAAACTGTCGTTCTTCAATGACAAATTATTTGTGTTTTCCCAGTTTAGCTTTTTTGCTATTTTGTTTAGGTGAGACAGGTGTGTCACTGCAGTAAACTTCTGAGCCCCCCAGCCATAGCTTTACACCTCAGTTGTACTTACATCCGGCCTTCTCTTGACTTGCGCTAAACGTAAAAACTTATGAAACATGCCATGCCAATAAAGCGGTTTTGATTTTATATTTGAATTTGAAAATGACAAACACTTTTGATACAGAGCGCATGCCAATCACCCTCCTTTCCCCGGCCCCCATAAACCCAACGCTGCAATCAGGGAATCCACCTGATTTTCAGCAGGCAGGGACCGGGTTTGGGGAGGAGGTGCAAAAATGAAATCACAAAGTAAATAAATGAATAGATGAATGAATAATAGATCACCCAGCCACTGGCCCCTCGGAGCAGGCAGACGGATGCAGTATTAACAACCCGCTCTTACTGTTCATCTCTGTGTCATCGCTGACACCCTTAGGAGGAGCATGGCCGGCAAAACTGACGGCTGATCTGTACATTCGATCCGGATTACGTATTCTCTTCAGTCCTTCGGGAGGCAAGGAAAGAGCAGAGGAAGAAGAAGAGAAAAGAGATAACCTAGGAGAAGAAGTGTTTTGCCAGCTCCACAATGGCTCAGCACTACTTTTTTTCCGCTCTCTCTTAAAACTTAAAACTCCATGCACAGAAAACAGGAAACTCTACAGAAAGTTTAACAGCACAAGTACATCAGGTCTGGTGTATCCATGCACACCGCCATGCATCCCAATGTGCCTGCCGCCCCACTGTGCCAACCCCCACAATCAACCCTCAGCTCCGCGGCTCCCTGTTTGACATATCTTCTTTTGGCTAGCATTGCTACCACTGCAGCGTTTAGCTAGCATTGTTACCACTGCGGTGTTTCCTAGCATTGTTACAACTGCAGTGCATATAAGGATAATCTGGACCTAATGAATTCCCGTTGGAGTGGGAAAAAATGTGACTTCACTCAACATATTATTTCAGCTGTATCGGGAAGTTCTCCTTCAGAGTACAGACCGAAATGCCGAAATGCCGAACCGTGCATGAGGGTAGCTTTTGCTAACTGCGAAGTGGCCTGTTTAACTTTTTACAGCGATAAGCTTCAATGGATCTCAGCTCCCAGCTGAAGCACATAGTCACATCCTGCCCCGCGCACCACTTTTGAGTGAGTAGTGCGACTTGGAACGCTGCTCGTCAGTGGTGAGAGTGTGGTCAGAGTGCGGTCATTTCAATGACATGATACATGACAATTTATGCGAGTTGCTACAGCCAACCTGAACCGCAGAATAAAAAAAATTGCACACCATTAATAACAGCTACACCATGATATACATAAATAAAATACATAAATTCTGCATCCTGGCTGTTTGTACTTTGTTTTTAGCTACTTGTTTTTCACTCTTATGTTGTTATAGGCCACTATTTGTTTGCTGAGAAATATCGCTCTAACGAGAAACGAAGGAGCCAGCAATCATTCTCATTGTAACCCTGACATTTGGTTGATACGAGTTGACTCGCTCTTCATCTCTGGTTAGCTGGATCAATCCATTGAATCAATTTTAAAGGCCTTGGGAGGCAGGTGGGGCTTGTCAAAGCCCAGCTCTACCTCAGCAGTCCACGCGGGGCCCGCGCCTTTTATCCATCTCAGGCTCGCTAATTCAATTACGAGGGCTGGGATCCCATAGGCTGACTGAATACAGCACCCAGACAGGGTACCTTCACGCCATGCCCTAGCTGGATATTCGAGGAAGACTTTTCATCTGTGTGTTGACCGATCACTTTACACTCTGAAGCCTTTAAAGTCTACCCAGGGCACAACCAGCAGACAAACAAAAAACAAAATCAAAGACAGAGCATTGGTAGCATGAGACATTTTCATCAAAGCACGTTTCTAAACGAATGGGAGAAAGCTCATTTCTGGGGGCTAGGGCGCTCTGAGGACAACATGCATGCTCGCTGCGCGACACAGGGACTTTGGCAGGCTAGTCTGTTCCACCGAGGACCCCCTGCTGAACAGAGAGGTGAGGGAAAAGTAGGGGCCATGCCGGTCTGCTGTCTATCTCTGTGCCTGAGGCTACGGTCCAGACCCAAGAACAGCACGCTGCTGACTGGCTGCTTTAAGATGTGCTACACTCTACTCCTCTATCCTGATGGGAGCTGGGAAACGAGGCATGCACACTTTGTGAATGCGGCCGCCATACGCCTGGCACTTTGAGGCCATCACCCGCCCGAGGATCCGCTGTGGGGAAGCCTTTGTGTTTACGTGTGCCATGGGCCACTCCGCTCCTGCCAACTGAGCTTACAGAGATCTCCCAACAATAACTGGTTCCACCCTGCAATGGGACTCTCACGTCAAGGTTTTTACAAAGCCCCTGGCTACTGTGGGGCTAAGTGAAGAATACGAGCGCTTCTCATCTCATGCATGTGCGAGTGATGTGTTGTGCGTGTGTGAGAGCGAATGCACTTGTGTTTATAGGCATGTCAGCACACCAATGCATCATAATGTTTTAAATAGTCATTAAACTTTAAATACTAAGAAAATACTCTTTTTATATTTAATTTAAGGTTAATTCTTAAAGCAGCCGTGTTTTGTCAGCAGTAACAAAACAAACAAAAAACACACAAGTCTAAGACGAACTTGCATAGCTCAATACCGCCCCCATGTGTTATATTACATATAACAGCTAGGCAGCAGGCTCAGCAGCTAAATATGTGAACACCTGCCCAGCCAGAAATCGACTGGGTCCAAGTGACAGTTTACCTAATGTTTAGTGTGCATATAATTGTATCATATTTTTGCTTATTCGTTTATTATAGTTCCCTGCACTGTCTGTTTTTCTTTTTGCACTACATTTATGAATGCATTGGCAATGCATGTTAGGCGACGGAATGTTAGTAAAGTAACATAAGAACAGGTTTTTAATTACATTTCTGTGGTAATTTTTATTTAATGGGAAATCCCAAGTTAAATATACACTAGAAACTAGAATTCCTTAAGAATACGCTTTACTTTTTTAGTGATTATGTAGTTTAAGCCATATTACAGATAATACATACCACAACTACTCAGAATGCACTTCAAAGTGTAATAACACCTTTTTGCGCGATATGTAACTACATAAACTCACAAATCTCACGTTGTCTCCATCTCCTGGACATTTACGTAATAACACAGAAATTAAATATTTTGACAGTTACGGACCAAACTCCAAAAGAATGTATTCGCGGGGGATCTATTGTTTTCTACTATGTTATAAGTACCTATGTCGTATTGTTGACTACTCTGAAGACACCGGGGACTGCCAGAGTGACTGACAATTCATTCTGGCTTTATGCCATTTATACAAACACAGCGTCTAGAATTGAACATTCAACTTGATATATACGTCGGTTCAGAATTAAGAAAGCTAGCTAGTATACGTTTATATATATATACATATATATATATTATATACAATTCCTAAAAAGAATCTTTTAGCAGCGCAACCTTATCCATTTATCGCACAAGTTTCAAGACTTGAATTTTCGGTTTAAACAGTATTCGTTTTTCAAAATAATATACGTCCTAAGTTCTCATATTAGAATACTTTAAACAAAATAAGTCAAATCCACGTAAAAAGAAGAAATAAAAAACACGATCCACATTTCGATTGTTCTGAGTAATAGTTTGAAACATTCATGCCCCGACTAGAGTTGGCATATTGTATGAGAACACATTGTCTTTGCTTTTCAAACAACTCAGTCGATCTGTTCTATTAACGCTTTTGAGTGGTCGATATCTAGTCCTTTTTATTGTTCCTTGCTAACACATTTCGTTTCAAAGGACATAACCTAATTAATGTCAAGCTCACCCCAAACTTAAAACCTCTTCGATTCTTTTATGTTATGATAAAGATCTTAACATTAAGGAAATCTGAGCAGTACAGTTTTATCTTTTCAGCATGGCGGTATTTTAAGATATAATGTAGCTTCTGCTATGTCCAGTCGTTAAGTAAGAACACAAGTCACAAGCCTGGATGAAAAATCAATCACGTTTGTGTAGCATCACTATAAATCGCAGGACGATGTCTAGCTGTACACAGCGAACATATCTTAAAATCTGCATATTTTAAAATCTGAAACAGGTGATATCATTTTATATCGCAATGATATTCTAACTATAGCCCGAAAGCCAGTTACATCCGTGTAAAGGAATTCCACTTTAAATCAGAAAGCTATTTCGTGCGTGTAGAGTGTTTCGCCGTGGTGCATTCATGGATGATTCAATTGAGAAACATTTCTAATATTGTATTGGGCACTTGGAAAGATAATCTATAAGTTGATAGTTGGAAACGGCAGGCTGGTCCTGGAAATCTTACTTTTGCTGAATAGTAAAATACACGTTAAAAAGCAGCAAACAAGCCGTTTCAATTCTCATATTTTCATCCCCTGCTCTCAATGGCTATCAGAAAGCTAGCTAGCTAGGCTATATCTCCTCAGCGTTTGCTATTTCAGGATAAATATTGTACCAATGGAGATTTCAACAGCCATACGAAAGGCGCATTTTCTCCCTCCCACGCCTGGATTTAAAATCTAATAAATTTCATTTTGATAAAAATGAAAAATTAATCCCGTTATTTCTCTCTTACCTTCCGGCTTGTTTTCGGCAGCCATTTCCCCTCCGCGCGCCACATCCTCCTCCTCCTCCTCGCGACCGGGGGGACCACGCGCGTGCCCGGTTAGGATAGCTCAAGGAGAGGGGTGGGGGGCAGCAGGCAAGCCCAATAAATGCAAAGCTGCTATTGGTTAAAAACGCATTGACTGGCAATAAAACTCTTATATTCCATGTGAATCCACGAAAGGCATCCCTCTTTAAGGCCAGCCCAGCAAATCATTGGTCAAGATTTCATATTTAGGGACACCTTGACAAGCTCTCAGCCTATAAGTGAGATACGAATCGTATTCACCCAGTAGCTGTAATTTCTGGAGAAAATAATCGGTGGCTCACATACGGTTTCTGTTAGTACTTACTATTACATCCAAATCGTTTACTAACTTTTATTACGAAGAGTAAATTAATTATTCTGAGTATAGAACCACTGACATAAGAAGTTTTCTTACTACGCTCAGGGTCAACGCAGTTTCCATTTGAAATATGCCTTGGGTTTTCCCTTAAATTTGATTTGAATTTTGAACAAAAAATATACTAAAGTACTAAAGTATATCGTACTACACTATCGTACTAAAGCCTTTAACATACCTCAGCAACGTTAAGAAAGCAAGTGCGTGAGATTTATTGTTGAGCGAAAACCGAAAGGGGGGCTCTTTAAGTACACAAAATCTTCAACAGGATTGTGTCTCGCGCGATTTAAGTGGCAAGAGTCGTTAAAAACATCCCACGAATGCCTCCTTATATTCAACAGACCCCGCCTGGTGTCAGCACGAACCGTCCAATCGATGACGGCAGATCTTTCAATAGGCTGTAAGAATTGTGAAAATGTAGTTTGATGGTTCTGAATTAAACTTTTAAATAGTTTAAGAGGTTCATTAACAATGCAAGATATTTGGGTTATAGTACCTTATAAGCAAAAGTATATAGGCACTAATAGCAAATTATACTAATATTATTTATACTATTATCCATAGGTACTAACCCTGACATGTAGAATTTTTACTATTACCTATTCTATAATCATGTTTTTTTGGCATGCGCACGTCAGTGTTCTACATTTGCACCGTTTTTAATTGCGTTTCTGGGGAGGGGAAGATTGGGGATTGGGGTCGCCATCGGCATACGGTCACTTCGGGTTAATTTTACTAGCCTCGTTAAATAGATCTGTATAAATATCGTTTTTAAGTAGATAATTTAGATAAAGATAAACAGTCCACCAGTCATGTGTTTTGCGGTAAAGAATACATACGTTTTTTATACAAAGCTGCCATCTGCTTTTTTATTGGTTTATTATTTTCCAGGTTTTAACCTGGTTTTCAAGTTATTTATTTATTCCTTTATTACATAAACAAAAAGTACAGTGTCGATTTGTGTGTGAAATAATTGAATTTATCGTATGCGAACGTAATGTAATACTAAAATTCAGTTTCGTATTGCTGATGTATTTGCATTGCATCTATAAACTGTTGAAACTAATGTTAATAATAATATTCTTTGTTTTAAAGATTTCCTCGGGTTATCTGCTGTTATCTGCCATACATTATAACCTCCGCCGCCAATAGTCACGTGATATCCAAGAGATAAATACGGGCCTAAATATAGTATGCATTTGACGAAAACGTACTTCATGACGTTAGCAATTCAGACACCTTGGTTGTCAAGTTTGATAGAAAGTAATGAGGACGGAGACTGCTATTTTTGAAGCAGGCTTTTAGAACCAGCTGGGGCTTGATGCGAACGCTCGTGCATGAGATCATCTGCGCTGTTCCGCTGCCAGTGCTGAAGACTGGTGCTGAAAAGACAGCTCCGCCCTCCGCAGCATTGAGGTCCGCTGAAGTGTAACTTCCAATAATACAAATACAGCACAACTGCAAAACTTTCGGTACAGATAAATAATATAATCTAATTGATAACGATTAAATACAATTATTGTATTATTATCATATTCTCTACAAGAAACGCATTCATGTTTCAATTAAATTAAAACCCAAGGCGGTCTTATTATTGCTGGATACCAGACATGTGAACGTCACGGAGGTACGTTTCAAATTATGTCGGTGCAAAACATATAAAACCAAATAAAACAAAAATTAAAGTTTTACTAGTCAAGTTTTAAGTTTAAGAATTTTTAATGTTATAGAAAAAGTATTAACTACATGGAACAAAACGAAAGTATCAAGGGATTTGGTTCTCTACAGAGT
>JAOYSI010000009.1:2403799-2414303 GCA_025775065.1 Hiodon alosoides
CACGCAGCACCCCAGTCCCCACCCCACTAACCCCCCCCCCGGCTGTTCGGGTTTCCTCGGCCTGCATTTGAAACCCCACATTCCCCACCACCCCCCCCAACCCCCCCCCCACCCCCCACTCCACGCTTTTAATTGAGTTCCATTAATGAACATCAGGGTTTCATTACCCTCTAGTGCATTAAGAAGACACACGTTTTTCTTTATGCTGCTAAATAGGTAGAAGGGCCCAGACAGGAGAGCGTCGGAATGTCTCACGTCGGTCGCCCAACAGCCCATTCTCCATTGCTCCGGCTGGGTGGAAATCTCATTAGAAAACATCAAGGAGCAAAAAAAACAGCACAACTAACAGCGAGAACCCTGAGGCGATGGAGAAATTCCATTTTTAGCCACTATTCCCTTTCAGAACGGTGCAAAGGAGAGAGCTGAGTGCAGGAGCAATTTAACACATCACATTGCCACCGCTCCGCGGTCTGGCTGGCCCACAATGCACCCTGTCTCCGTCTACGGGGGCACGCTCACATCTCATTATAAAAAGGTAGAGAGGCCTGTCTGTTTGCACGCCACTCAGAGGTGTCCTTATATGTTGGCAGTGGCTCTGACAGGGAGAGGGAGGGAGAGAGATCGGGTGGTGGGAGATAAAATAAAACCCACTGAAAAGGTTTGACTGGCGCCACAGGAAACAGACTACCAAACCAGACAATCTGAAAACTCTCACTCTCAGGACCAATTAAGGTAAGACAAGGAGCTTTTGGGTAAGACCGTCTTCTCTTTGGACAGAAAGCCTTCAGCATGTGTGTTTGTTTTAACGGTGCCCATGAACATGCACTTTAATTAGCGAACTCTCACTTTAACGAATGAACGCTGAGACAAGATTTGCTCTTGTATAGTTATGTGTAATGACGGATACCAGCTTTGTGGGGTGGGGCTCACACTTTATAAACCTTTTACCCCGTAGAACCCACAAGTCGCAAAAGGCAATAAATCAGTCTCTGAAGTGTATTTAGCGCCACCTGATGGTCAACGCTATATTCATTCTGTTCTAGTCTAATAAAGCCCTACCTATAGGTTTTTTCCTTAATTTAAATATTCAGTTTTTCTTTGAATAGCTTCATATGGGACCAACAAATTCGATCCTACTTAAGGGTTCAGAGGGTCTCATGCCGTTCCTCAGAATGTGGACGCTGTCTACGCTTCCAATCCTAGCCATTGTGTTCCACTGGTGATTATGGCTCCAGCAGCAACACCTTATAGCAAACGTCCTTCACGTAAGCGGAAAGCTAATAAATAAATTTGGGGCACACGTTGCACACCAGTAGTCTGGCTGGAGTATTTGCTCCCCAGATATGAACTTGAAAATGAACTCAAAATAACATCCTTAAGCAGGTGAGCAAACCCAGAATCACCAGGAGGAGAAAGATTGACAGCCATGATAAACGCCCACAATTGGGAGACACTATATTCTAAAGCAACGGGCATCTCATTTCCTTTTAAAGGCGTGTGGCTTAAAAAACACATTTCCTGTCAAAAGGTCTGGTGGACAATTCCCCTGGTGCAGCGATGTTCCAGCACGCGGGTGACCAGACGCATACGCGACAAAACGCCATTCACTCAACCGTGCGGAGAGCGGGAAGGCTCGCGCCGCAGCTTTCCCCCATTCAAAATGGATGAGAGGAGAGGTAACAGGTGCCTTTCCTGCCAGCAGTATGTCTGTTTGTTCAGTGACCTGGGTCAACATGTGTCGCGGTGCTCCGTTCCCAGACCAACGCTCTGCTGTCAGCAGTCATTCACCACAAACTCCAGCGGCAGAAAATTTCCTCTTTCAGCACCGGCGCTTAAACGAAACGCCCTCCTGCGCCGGATCTTAAACCCACTTCCTCTCAGCAGAAAACTCTCCGTTTGTTAAAGGCTTGTAAGGCACATCAAGAATGTCCGTTTTTTTCGCATTAAATAGCCGACTATCAGCTTTGCCGAAGTTACCGCACCAAGTCTGGCAGTTGATAAGCAGATAATTACAGCCAATGATGAGCAGCGATTGGAGCAGATATGTGTCTGTCTCTGTGCGTCAGGAATTAAAGTCAGAGAGAATAAGAAGCATCCTTTTAATGTTAAGGCCTGGAGGTTACAAAGCCATTCGATTTCAGCCTGAATCCGAATCCATGTCCATTAGATACATTCTTCAAAGAAGTGGGGAAGATTTGCTTTATTAATTCCGAGTCAGCGTTCCACATGTTAACCGGCTTTTGGAGAAATAAGCAACACGGAAAAAGAGAAAGCATGCCGAACCGTTAATCCCTAATTCTTTAAAATGAAAGTAATCTGGAGCTGAGGAGTAAGGGCTTCCAGGACAGGAGATTACTGCATTGTGCTGCTGATGTTGAGACATAATGAAGACTTTAGGCACTGACATATCCAAGACCCGCCCCTGTCTCCCCCTTCCACTACCACGTACACACATTTATTTATCCAGTCGGGGGAGGGGGGGGGGGGGAATTACCATGGAGATGAATGTTCCGACACAATAAGGAAGCACTGTGACAACTTTGACAACCCTGTGTCACAGGCCAGAGCTGTGGTGGGGAAAGGTGGTTCACGCTAGAACATTCTCCCACTCCCGCTCCCTCTCCCGCTCACTCTCCCGCTCCCTCTCCCGCTCCCTCTCCCGCTCACTCTCCCGCTCACTCTCCGGCTCCCTCTCCCTTTCACTCTCCCGCTCACTCTCCCGCTCCCTCTCACTCTCCCGCTCATTCTCCGGCTCCCTCTCCCTTTCACTCTCCCGCTCCCTCTCACTCTCCCGCTCACTCTCCCGCTCCCTCTCACTCTCCCGCTCACTCTCCCGCTCATTCTCCCGCTCCCTCTCCCTTTCACTCTCCCGCTCCCTCTCCCGCTCCCTCTCCCTCTCACTCTCCCGCTCACTCTCCCGCTCACTCTCCCGCTCCCTCTCCCTTTCACTCTCCCGCTCCCTCTCCCGCGGCCTCTCCCACTCCCGCTCCCTCTCTTGTAAATGCATTATATTTTGGCTCAGTAATGATAGTAGTGGTCATTTGCTGGTAATTGGTTCCAATAACCTCTGCCCTTTAAATTAATTGAACATTTCCAGCCATATCTACCCTCACTTAGTTTGTACAGCTGGTAGCAGATATTAATTATCTCCTACCGTCAATCAATGACACTCGGGGGCAACACAACCTTGCTGTGATTGAGTCTCTACGTAACTTTTTTGAAGCAGGAAGATATCTAAATTCATTTCCTGTGAGATGGAACTGATGGAATCAAACAATTAATATAGAAGGTCGAGCAACCTTCTACGGCCGTTAGAGATTCTTTGTAAACATAATCAACGTTCCAATTCACTTCTCACTGCCTAGCTATTAGTGTGGCAAGGGGCGGTCCCCGCTGAGACATACCTGACACAGGCACATCTAGAGCCCACGTACCTGCGCAGTCGTACCTGACACAGGCACACCTAGAGCCCACGTACCTGCGCAGTCGTACCTGACACAGGCACATCTAGAACCCACATACCTGCGCAGTCGTACCTGACACAGGCACACCTGGAGCCCACGTACCTGCGCAGTCGGACCTGACACAGGCACACCTAGAGCCCACGTACCTGCGCAGTCGTACCTGACACAGGCACACCTAGAGCCCACGTACCTGCGCAGCAGCAACTTGGGGTGGTTCTTGCTCTCCAGGTTCTTGTCGATGAGGTCGGAGAGCAGGTGCTTGAGCACGTCGGTGGCGTACTCCAGCTTTCCCTGCAGGGCGGTCATGATGAGGGAGGCCACGTTGCCGCGGTCGCGCATGGAGAAGGAGCGCTGCAGCTCCAGCGTGCGGATAAAGGTCAGCAGGAAGACCTTGTTGTTTATCAGCTGGCCGAACATCTTCAGAGCCTTCTCTACGTTCAGCTGCCCGTTACCCGAGACCTGTATTGGTGCGCCAAGGTAACCTTCTGTCACAGAACTCCGTGTCCCCGAAATGATAACTTAAGTGTCCCAGCCCCATTCAACGTACGGCATTGAAAACAAGCAATCGAGGGGTTTGTAGGGAATACGTTGTATTAATACTTAGATTAGGTTACACTTGTCGCTTACTTATTTTTATGTTTAAGCGTAGATTATGATGCGTCGATTCTGTGTAAGTTAAGAATGATATGCTATCTCTTTGCAGCATTGTCATTAGGGCAAGACAGCTTAGTTTCTAAAATGTAAAAGTGTTAAATGTAATATCAAAGAGAACCGCATCAATCCGCACTACGAAACACTTCCACTGCCTAAAGCAAACAGGCCTGACATACAGCAAATAATACAACTTCACCAGCTGGGATAATAGTCAACTCCAAACATAATCTCCTAATGTACCGTGCGGTATCCGACCTGCAATCAGTGGCATGTTTACACACATAGGAACACGTATTATTTAATAGGAAAGTTTGTGCACTCTGAGCACCAGTGGCCCGTGGCGATTTTTAAGGACCCTGCCCCTCCCCGCTCTCTCTCCTCCTCGCTCTCCGGGAGCCCAAAGGCGGACTTTACATCTGTGGCGTTTTTAGTGGGGGTTAGCACATACCTCCAGCTCCCTCAACACAGGGTGGTCCTCGATGCCTGGAAAGAGGACCCTCATGGCATAGGTGCGGTAGTCCAGGTGGGGGATCCCAGCACGGTCCAGGTCACTGGTCAGCTCATTGATGTCCGTCTGCAGCTCGGCGAATGCTGGACACGCGTGAATGTGCACAGAGAGGTCAGTTTATCTTGGACAGACTAATCCCACTGTCCCATCAGTACTGGGCAGCTGAACTGTGCTTTCTGCCATATAGCAGGACCTTTGCTGAGTATAAGATGCCCACGTGAATAAAACATGAACGACCAAAATAACTCCTCCAAACAGAGGAATAATGTTCTCATTTTACTATACTCTCATGCTCATTGTCGGACAGAAAAACACACACTAACATTTAAACACTAACACACAGGCCTACATACAGGCATTCTCAAACACATGTGTACACTAACACACACACACACACACACACACAGGCACACTAAGAGACACAAGTCCAATTAAATGGGACCTGCTACAGTTCCACTGTTGCCTGCTGTTCCAGACAGAGGCTAATTGGGTCTGTCCTAACTGAGGCCAAGCTCTGGGCCCAGAAGAGATGACCAGGTCGGTCCCCTAAGCTTTCCCTCCGGGCAGCGCTCTTGCCCACAGCTTGTGTTTTAAACATGACCCGCTTCCCTGCCTGCCTCGCTGAGGCAGCGCGGACGCGTGGCAGACATACCTGGCCTGTAATTTAAAAAAACAGAGCCGAGGGCTGTGTGCATGAGTGTATCCTCTGAGCTAGCATGGACATGGGGGGGGGGTCTCCGAGAGTCTCCGAGGGGGTCAGTCTCCCATTGGTCCCTGAGATGGGCCATTGCTTGGCGAGAGGAAAGCCCTCAGCCCATTGTAATTCAGCGGAGCTTCTGGAGCACGTTCTCTAACTGCATCCCTGGAGATTCCAACAGGTTCACATCCGGGAATAAACACGCGCCTGTTGCCAAGGCAACCCCTGCCGGGCCAAGGCCAGGCTGGTGATTGGTGAACTGGAGGAGAGAACCGTAGGAAACAGGGCATAAACCCCCCCCCCCCCCCCCCACGTCCGCTTCAGAGAACCCGGACCTCACTGTTCTCCTGCCACATTCGCTTTCACGGGCTAACGTCATCTCAGGGCTTTCATTGGTGTGTGACAAGTCTGCAGCCCCTGATGAAAGGTCTGTGTCTGAGACGACACTGAGATATCCGTGTGTGAGAAGTCTGTAGCCAATAACGAGGGGTCTGGAGGGGCAGCGTTCGAGAAGACACCCGAGACATCTGGGTGTGAGAGGTCAGTGACGAGATGCTGAGAAGCACAAACTCCACAGCAATTTCACAGCAGGCTTCAGCACATTCAGATGCTGCGGCTGCAACATTTACGGAGTGTTTTTATTAACGGAACATTTGCCGCTCTAAATGTCCTGAGCCTTTCGGCAGAACCTCTGCAGCAGCAGGAAGCCGTTAACCGAAAAATGGGAACGCTGTCCACATAAGCAGAACACGTGTGTGTGTCAAAACACTGAGAAACAACGAAACAACGGAAATGATTTTAGAAAGTCCAGAATTACCGATAGCTAAACAAATCGGACATTACCGAATGTGGCATCTAAATGACATCCTTTTTATCATTATGCCACAAACCATTTTGCCATTTTAAAGCTTGTTAGTTTTAGTCCATACGTTTGATCTTTAACCAAACCTAATGCTGATTAAATTCACTCTAAGTGAGGCTAAAAGCTAAAGAAGCGAATGCTTTCCCCAGACCTCTCAGATCTCTTCCGTCGAGATTTCCCAACTCACTCCCAACCTCTCTCCTCCACACACTGACTCAGCTCCCAGTTCTGCTCCGTTACCCACAATCCCTTACCGGAGGACTCACCTTCCTTGCACTCCAGCGCCACCCGGGACTCCAGGTTGTCCATCTGCATTTGCAGACGCTTGAGGGTCAGATCGTTCTCGCGCGACTTTCGCTTGTAGGCGATGAGGACCATGATGACGATGATGAGGAGAAGACCTCCACCGGCCGCGATGCTGATGATGGCAGGCAGCGTGAGCAGGCTGTCCGACAGGATGTGCACTGAGCCGGGGGAGACGTGGAGTCCGCCCACCTGGACCTGGACACACACCCACATTACAACCTCAAACACACAGAGCCTACGCCTCAAATGCTCATTGGGTGTCCCTCTCTACAGAAACCAAGCACTCTGAGATTATATGTGTATATGATCTCACAGCTGCTAAAGGGACACAGACACACGCACGCACACACACGCACACACGCGCGCACACACACACGCACACACATGCGCACACACACACAGGCGCACACACACACGCGCACACACACATGCACACACACACACATGCACACACACACACGCGCGCACACACACGCGCACACGCACACGTGCACACGCCCACACGCCCACACACAAACACACACAGACACTTCAAACGGAGGGACGGCAGGGGGCGTGACTGACCAGGACTTTGTACTGGCCGGTGAGGTTAGGCGGCTCGCATAGCAGCTGAGACTCGGACACAGTGACGGAGCAGGGCGTCTCCCCGATCAGCACCGTATAGTTCAGCTTCACCCCCCCTGAGGCCGGGGGAACCAGGTTTCTACCCTGCGGGGTGGGAAAGACGAGCCACAAGGGGGTGCTGTTACTCTCAGAGGTCTGTCAGAGGTCTGTCAGAGGTCTGTCAGAGGTCTGAGCATTCCCCAGCCACAGCCGTTGCCAGCCCCACTACAGTCTGAAAAATACATCCCAGAGTGTGTTATCCATCAGCTAGAGTTCAATGTGCTCTGATTGGCTTGCCCTCAAAGCCAAAAGGTTATACAATAGGCATATGGAATCACTTAGGAGAAAATCAATATGAGATGAAAGGGTTAACCTGCTGCCTCTGTGGTGGACCGATGGCACACAGACGTACCTTGAGGATGATGGGGGAGCCCGGTTTCTGCTCCAACACCCCGGAGGCGCTTAGCGGCTCGAAGTAGGGGTTGGGGTAGTAGATGAAGTTGGTGTTGTTGTAGACGAGCAGGGCCTGCACGTTGTTGAACACGAAGCCAAACTCGTCGGCGTGCTTGACCGAGTCCAGTCCGGGCCGGTACTCGGTGTTCAGGGAGGGCGCGAAGCAGCTCATGCTGGTGGCGTTCAGCACCTTGCACACCTGGGAGGAGGTGCGGAGATCCACAGACCATTATCATGCCCTCAGCCGCGGCACAGGTACATCACATCACATCCCTTTTCCAAAAAAAGCAACCACTGTGTGAAATGTGAACAAATGAGTTTCCCCCGCCCACAGAGGCTCTGTCCCGGCCCGAGTGCCTAACAGGCATGACCGGCTGGGCTAAACCTCCAGCGGCTCTGTGCCTCAGGCCCCTGGTAAGGTCAGCGCCGCTTCTCTCCGTAACGATATTTACAAGCAGGAGCTGGGACCCGTCCCGAGCCGACTGCTCAGATGCCTGTCTGCAGATCGCAGATCCCGATTCTCCCTCTCTCGCCTCTCAGAGGAGACGCTTAATTAGAGACGGGTAAGACCCAAGCTTCCGGCCTGCTTCTCATTGAACTTTGCACTCGCCCGGCGAGACAAACTCACCCCCCGACCACTCTGACGCAAAGCAGGTGGCTCTGCCAAGCAAACGGGCATTATTTTTGCTCTTTGAGGCAGATGCATGTTGATTCCTGGAACCATGCTGAACAACTGAAAGATTCCCGGAGATTCGACGGAGATTCCCGTGCCTCCATGGTGCGCACTGATTCTCACCAGGAGAGCTGTTTGGTCTCAAGGGTACGGTACAGTATCTGCACATTGACCTACACGGCTCGGCACCTCTTCCTAACGATATCACATTTCATACCGCGCCTATATTAACCTACAATAAAAAATCCTGCATAACTACGTTGATGGAGACTGGGTACTTGGATCGCTAGGATGGCTATTAAGGAATAGATATTATTTCTTTCTCTTAAGTGAGAAAATGACCTCTACAACTACTTAGCTGCGTTGCTTCTACCACAGTCCATAATAAACGCAAATGACAGAAAACAGTATCCACCGCACTGAGACTAGCAGTCTGGACCCCAGGATCAACCACACTGAGGCTAGCAGTCTGGACCCCAGGATCAACCACACTGAGACTAGCAGCCTGGACCCCAGGATCAACCACACTTAGACTAGCAGTCTGGACCCCAGGATCAACCACACTGAGACTAGCAGTCTGGACCCCAGGATCAACCACACTGAGACTAGCAGTCTGGATATCCAGGATCAACCACACTGAGACTAGCAGTCTGGACCCCAGGATCAACGACACTGAGACTAGCAGTCTGGAGAAGGTCGTGGGCAGAGGTGTTCAGGGAACCCCTTTTCTTGTTTGTTTATGGCTGTTTAAGGCTGAAGGTTAATGTAATACACGGCAGCAGTGGCACGCTAGAAACGTGGTGTTGCAGCAGAGCAAATGAGAGCAAGCCTCTGAAATCGCCTGGCTCTGTGTTACCGCCAGTGAATAATGCCCTTCTGTTGTTCTACAGTCGCCATACACTCGTAATCGGACCGCAGCCAAAAGAATGGTGGGCGGAAGACTGATGATGTAAATGACCGGCACGGAAAAGGCGAGTACCTATACCACCCTTACGGGAAGGGAGAAATCGGCTACTGGGTTTTAAGTGTGCGCATTTCTCCTCCTGACCAGGCCCCATTTGGGAGACTGTGTTCATAACGCTACCCACGTGGATTTCAAGAGCCATGCTCCTAAACCAAACTGACAAGCAGCTCGCATCATCTCAAATTGCACATGATAGAGCATAACCACGTATCTCTCAACACCAGCCGTTTTAATAGCGAAAAATGTCCCCAAAGGAAACTGCAGATGGTGATGGGGGAGGAAAAACAACAAGAACTTATTTCAAACGTTTTCAGTGAATGTGTAAATGAAGAATGAGATTAAGGATTCATCGCGGAATGGTGACGAGAAGGGAGCACGGTCTCTTTCTGAATCTTCACAGGTAGTACGGTGAGGGGGGTTGGGACAGAAAGGCAATTTTGGAAGAGGCAGGTGACATTTTGAAGGCTGACTTGACGTGGGGCGTCCCTTGCTAGGCAGTTTTTGCCGGGGGGGGGAAGAGAAGAGAGATGGGTAATTGTTAACGATGCTTGCGCGTTCCTGTCTGCGCGGCCTCTTTGTGGAAGACAGGCGGGCGTGGGCCCGGTGCAGAGCAGCGTGAGCGTGGACCGTGCCCAGACGGCAGAGAGGCCGTCCGCTGGACTTTAAACACAAAGCTTTATGACTGCGTCTCTTCCGGCGCACGGCTAGGCGTGGCACTCTGAAGGGTATGTAGGACAGACACGTGAAGTTCCATCATAACGTCAAACACAGAGCGGCTGACTGAACCGAGACGGAGCGAAATGGCTTCTGTTCCGGAACACTGTTCCGGAGCCTCCATCTGATCAGGGAGTTATACATCTATGTACACATCTATGTACGCACGTATGAAAGTCCCTTCCCAGAACAAACAGCTTCTAAAAGCTCCGCTCTGTTCAGTTCTGGGAGATTTAAGAAAGCTTTCCATTGATCAGGTGCGGGGCAGAAGACCCATAATGGAATATCCTTTTACAATCAGAATCAACAGGAGACGGAAAGCGGACAGTGTGTGCGTATGTGAGCGCTGTATGTGAGTGTGGATGTGGGATGTCTGTGTGGCATGTCGGTACACGTGAATGGGTAGACGGCTCGAGCCTCCACTGTCCTCTCTGCCATGCACCCTGACCGGGGGGGGGGGGGGGGGGGGGACAAAACCCAAAAAAAAAATAAAAAGGTAAAGAAAAACCAACGACACCCGGAACACCCCCCCCCCACCCCCGCCGACCCAACCACACAAGCAAACCCCACAAAAAAAAAAAAATAAAAAAAATAATAAAAAATAAA
>JAOYSI010000009.1:2414403-2436710 GCA_025775065.1 Hiodon alosoides
CACAACACTGAACACTTTACACACACACACATAACACTGAACAGTTTACATAACAACACTGAACAGTTTACATAACACTGAACAGTTTACATAACACTGAACAGTTTACATAACACAACACTGAACACTTTACACACACACACATAACACTGAACAGTTTCCATAACAACACTGAACAGTTTACATAACAACACTGAACACTTTACACACACACATAACACTGAACAGTTTCCATAACAACACTGAACAGTTTCCATAACAACACTGAACAGTTTACATAACAACACTGAACACTTTACACACACACAACACTGAACAGTTTACATAACAACACTGAACAGTTTACATAACACTGAACAGTTTACATAACACAACACTGAACAGTTTACACACACAACACTGAACACTTTACACACACACACACACAACACTGAACACTTTACACACACACAACACTGAACAGTTTACATAACGGAAAATGGGATGGGGTGGGGCTTTCCAGCACCGTCACATTATTGCTGCAGGTTAAAAGCTGCAAAGATCAAACCACGCTTTAACGATCAAAACACACCGAAGCGATTCGTCTGAAGCGATGAAAGACAAACATAGTGAAGGGGCGGGTCGGTACCTGCAGGCCCGGCTTGCGCGGGTCGATGAAGCGCAGCACTGAATCGGCACTGCCGAACAGAACGCTGCAGTGCGGAGCGGGCATGGTGGTCACCGCTGTGATGGGGTTCTTACCGTCCAGAGCCTCGTAGGAGCGGATCTGCTTGCCTGCGCCGGGGGGGGGACACAGACACGTCAATGCAAATCCAGCCCTGTGTTCCTTACCTTCATCTTTACCGAGACCGGCGCGAATAACCTCGCAGAGACGGCGCGAATAACCTCGCAGAGACGGCGCGAATACCCTCGCAGAGACGGCGCGAACAACCTCGCAGAGACGGCGCGAATAACCTCGCAGCGACGGCGCGAATAACCTCGCAGAGACGGCGCGAACAACCTCGCAGAGACGGCGCGAACAACCTCGCAGAGACGGCGCGAATACCCTCGCAGAGACGGCGCGAATGACCTCGCAGAGACGGCGCGAATAACCTCGCAGAGACGGCGCGAACAACCTCGCAGAGACGGCGCGAACAACCTCGCCATGCTGTCTGGATATTTTCATGGGTTTCAGATTAATCTTGGCACCTCTCAAAAGCAGAGCACAAAAGTAACCCAGACTAAAGTAACCCAGACTGTCGAATCATAAAAAAACCAATTAGCCGCTGCTCTACTTAAAAAAATGTCTTTAACGTTTATTTCTGTCAATTGTCTCCTTGGCCCACTTTCTAAGTCGGCGAGAGCCGACACTTGGCGGACGTTGTTACTTTCCCAGACTGAGCTGGGGAAGTAGCACCCTCACATCCTCTCACCCTCACCAGTGAACTGGTCCCAGAGGTGGACGGTGCCGTCACAGCTCACAACTTCCTGCAGCGCCTCCAGCTGGCCGACGTAAAACACGGACTTGCGGTGCTCTGCGTAGGAGAGGCGGGGCTCCACCTCCCGCGTGCCGTCACCCTGGTTGTACAAGGGCCACAGCTTCACCGTCTTGTCCTTGCTGCCCGACAGGAAGTAGTTCTCACCGGCCAGCGGCGCCAGGCATTTGGCCGTGCCCGAGTGGCCCAGGAAGCTCTGCAGGCGGATCTGGTGGAAGTGGAAGTGCGAGTCCTGGTGGTTCAGCCCGATCTCGTACTGCCAGTAGGCCAGCCAGTTGCCCTGGAGCGCCCGGGAGCTTCGGGGGAGCTCCTGTTTCAGAGCACTGTCCTCGGGAGTCTGGCCCAGCACCCAGGAAGAAGAGGACGAGGAAGAGGAGAAGGAGAAGGAGGGAACGTTGGCAGAGGAAGCAAAGGCTAAGGTGGGGTGGCCAGCTTGGGGAAGGTGGCCCGCAGCCTGGCGCCCCCAGCCGTCTAGCAGTGACAGGTTAGGGCTCCCTCCCGGCTCGGAGTTCTGCGCCACCTGGATCCGGTTCCCCACCAGGTGGCTGCCGAAAGTGCCCGACTCCAGGAGGGCGTCTCCACTCAGGGGGGTAGAGGTGGAGGAGGGGGCAGGGAAGGGGCTGCGGCCCGCCCGCCGGCCCGAGCTGGGAGAGAGACCGGCGGGGGAAGAGGGCGGATGCTCCGGCCTTTGCCCCGTGCCTGCCGTGGTCTCCGGACTCTCTGGGCTGACCTGCTCCTGGTAGGACTGAACCAGGCGCCAAACTAACTCCTGGTTTGGGACCAGCTTGCGGATCGCCGCATCGCCTGTGGAGAACCGGGGAAAACGGGGGATAACTATAGCACTAGTTAACGGTTCTTCACTACACTTCCCAGACTGCAACTCTGCGAGCCGTTTCCTCACCGATGAGACAGTAGAAGGGGATGTAGGACGCGTAGGCCATCTCTGGGTTGAACACGGCCTGCAGTTCCTCCAGCACCGCCAGCTCATACGTGACCTCCGAGCCCCCCGGGGAGCACAGGTCCAGCAGAACGCACTCTCCGACCTCCCTACGAGCGGCCGTGTCCATCTAGGCAAGAGCCAGGGTCGGGTCACAGCCGTGGTTAGCGTTTCAAGCTGTGGTTAGCACGTAAGTGTTAGCACGTAAGTGTTAGCACGTAAGTGGCTTAGGAATTCTCAATACAAATTCTTCTTTTAGACTCTGGGCCCTTGTCGTGGCGACTACAGGAAACGCTCATTTCACAAATAACCAAAAAATGAAACCGTGTTTTAGCACCCAAGTTGTTGGGAATTTCGACTGTTGCCTCCATACCAACAACATGATCCAGCAGCTGGTTCCTCTACCCCATGTGACCTCTGCCCCCCTGACCTTCTGCTCAAACTACTCGGAGGTGACCGTGGGCCGGGGTTACCTGCGCCTGCAGGCCGTGCAGCAGGGAGAAGACCTGGAAGAAGCGGCAGAGGGTATCGGCCATGTGCTGCTGGACCATCTCTCGCCCGATGCGTAGGCAGATCAGAGCCATCAGGCTCAGGGTCTTCAGACACAGGGCTGACCGCGTCTGCATTCCGCTGGGGAACCTGTGGGGTGACGGAGGGAGCCAACTTCAGCTACTTCAGTGAGACGGTACTCCTATCCGGCCACAGGCCCGCGACTTCAGCTAATTCACAGCACACAGGCTCGCGACTTCAGCTAATTCACAGCTAATTCACAGCACACAGGCTCGCGACTTCAGCTAATTCACAGCTAATTCACAGCACACAGGCATGCGAGTTTGCAGCAAGAGAAAGCTTAACTCCATGCCAAGCCTACAATGAACCTACTTAAAGTATTTAGCGCGAGGTTATTAATAAATTACTCCTCGAGGATAAGCGAAAGCCGGAGTACAAAGAGAGCCATTCTAGGTTAATTTCCCAACTGCATCAGAGAAGTTCTTTATGAACCTGCAATTGGGCAACATGGGGGGAGGCAATGTATTGTATTTATCAGACATTGCTATCAATGGAACCAAATAGCAAATAGCGATAGGCACACCGGGAGGGATGTTAAATGGAAGATCGTTACAAGATATGCTTTACAACACCACACATAAAAGGAGAAATTAGTCTAGTAAGTCTTAGAGAAATTGTGGGGAACAACAGATGCATACACGTGCATACATCCTGGTCCTAAACTGAAACTGTTTAAAGGTGTAAATGAAGTCCCTTAGTGGCTCTCTTGGGGGGGGAGTGACCCCCGTTAAAGGCATCACGCTTTCACAACCATCACTGGGTAAAACCCAACCCCCCAGATTCACAAAGACCTACATCCATTAAAAGACGGAGCCCAATAATAAAACTATCAACGACATGAAATAGAGAGAGAACCTTTCTGCGGCAAGGACCGCTTCGATATAACTGATGGGGCCTGAGGTTTGCATCAGCAGAGTGCGCATCGGCCAATGACAAACATGGTGCGCCCCTCCGTAGGCGCCAAGTGTTTTTACCCCATCATGGGAGAGGTGAGTAGGTCCAGCAGAGGGAGCAACACGTCCTGGTTGATCTTCATCAGCATGTCCATCAAGGTGGTGTCCGTCAGGTACACGATGATCTTCTGAGTCAGAACCACCGCACCCAGTAGTCCCGCCTCCTTGCGGGTGTTCAGGCGGCAAGAAGAGGGTGGGGAGACCTGGATGGGATCAGGAGCAATGAAGAATAACATCTCCAGAGTGGCCAGAGGAGGATATGTCCAACATCTCCAGTGTGGCCAGAGGAGGTTATGACCAACATCTCCAGAGTGGCCAGAGGAGGATATGACCAACATCTCCAGAGTGACCAGAGGAGGTTATGACCAACATCTCCAGAGTGGCCAGGGCACAATCCAACAGAGCAACTGAGGGTGAGTGTGAACCCTTCTTTCAGTTACTAATTTGTGTGCTTTTTTAGTATCTAGCCACTTCCACGCTTGGTTATATAATGCAGGAGTACTAGCGAATTGCACATGCATACTTAAAATTTTAATTTTTTATGTGTTGTGTACTGAATCTGATGCAATTCACAGACAGAATTCCTCCTCGTCTTAAAAGTGTCTAACAGACATTCAACCCCAAAGCAGTAGGTGAAGGAAGAGAAGCTGACCGTACCAGGTAGCCGATGTAGGGCAGGTATTGGTAGGTCAGCACAGGCTCGCCGTACAGGTGGGCAATGTAGATAAGGCATTCAAGCACCGGCCCGGCCGCCTGGTCACCCACCACCGGCCGTTTCTCATAGATGTTCCCCACACTCTCCAGGCTAGTCTCTTCGGAGGCAGACGGCAGAAACTGGTGCTTGTCCGGGCCTTGCGTTCGATACGGACGGAGAGAAAGAAGGGGTGAAGCGCGTTGAAAACTGGAGCACAGAAGCACAAGATGAGCGGCCCACATTAAAAGGGAAAAGGGGCGCTGCACACGGAACGCACGAGCGTTATCGGAACTCGCGTCCGGTCCTGTTTCAAAGGTGACATCTATCACTATACTGTAATCACATATTCACAAAACCCCCAGGCTGCCCAATCCTAAAGGCATTTGGGTTTGTTTTATTTTTATTTAAAGTTTATGTTTCTCTTATAAAGTGCTGTATACGGGTGTTTTCTCTGATTACATTAACTACAACATTTTCATAACATTTTCACAACCCTTTTAGGCTAAATGTTGATGTTGCTAAAATTCAAGAGCGTATTCCTGGGGGGCCAGAAACTCCGGGCCACCGGCGTGGGTGCCCCCAGAGGAGCGCACGTTACCGTCACTAACCAATGTAGCAGACGGTAAGGAGGCGCAGGAGGTTTCTGGCCATGTATCGGGACGTCAGGGTCGGGCCCAGTTTTGCCGAGAGCCATCTGACCGTCTTGCACACAGTATCTGCAGAGAGACGGATATTTTACAAACTACCCAATACTACACGGAAAACCGAAAGCATGGAACTGACACTTGAAACACCCACGGAGACAAACATCTGGCAGAGGAAAGAGGAAATATATTCAATTTACGGTGTGCCAAAAATAAAATTCGGATCTTGTGCTGACCCGAATAATTATTACTGACAATGGGAGGAATCATTTTGAGAGAAGTCAAACCTTCTAAAGACAAGTTTAGATTTTCTTAAACGCATTGATCGAAGGAATTCAAAGTCTGAGTAATTAAACTGAAGACCAGACTACACTTGCAGAAGAATTTTTCACAGAAATTCAGAATCGACATATTACGCAGTTCTCAAAGTACTTTACTATTCCTCGTGTACCCAAGAGCACTCTGGGTATAACTAAGCATTGTGGGTATATTGGCATAAGGCTCAATCAGACAGCCTTCCTGTGGTTCACTTGTTTAGAGTCAGACTCACCAAGCAGGATCTTGTGCTCTTTCTCCTCAGAGTCCTCTGAGGGATCGTGCGCCTCCTCTTCCTCGCCCACCATGCCTTTCTGGGCCTCCTCCTCCTCCTCCTGCTCCATCCCGTTCATAACGTCCCCGTCCAGGGTCCCAGACTCCTCAGTGTGGCCGGAGATGGTGAGCTCCGGACTGGGGGCGCTGCCGCCGACGGGGTCCTCCTTGCCCTCGTCTCCCTCCTCCTCATCCTCAAGCTCCCCTCCATCCTCCCCCTCGCTGGCCTGCTTCAGGTCCTGGCTGCTGTCCGCAGACTTGAGGCTGGCCCGGTCCCGCGTGGAGTCGGCATCACCGATGGACACTTCGCTGGAGGTGCTCTTGTCACTCAGCTTGCCCACGCTCAGGGACTCCTGGTCCGGGTCTTTGCTTAGCGAGTTCTGCCGCACCTGCTTCCCGCCAAGTCCCGCTCCTCCAGCCGCCCCCCCCGACCCGTTATTCACGTAGAACCCGTTCTGGAAATCCTCGCCCTCGGACATGAACACCTGGTCGTTGAGGCTGATCCCCGAGGAGTAGTCCACCAGCCCCGGGTCCCCGACACCGGCCACTCCGCCACCGGCGTTGCTGCCCCCTCCGGTCTTCCCGCTCATGGACCCAGCAGACGACACGCCCTCCACGGCCTCGTATTCCTCCTCCTCTTCCTCTCCCAGGCCACCAGCGCCGCTCCTGAGGGCCTTGCGGCCCTCCCACTCAGCGACCGCCCCGGAGCTGTAGTTCTCGAAGCCAGTGAGGATCTGCAGGACGTGGGGCAGCAGGCTGGAGAGGAAGGCCTGAAGGCCGAGCCGAACAATGAGCTGCAGAACGAAGCAGTCCGTGTAGAGGTAGAAGCGGCCGCGCAGGGAGCAGGGGCTCTCGTACACGCCCACCAGGGGCTTTAGCAGGTACTTGGCGGCGTTGCGTGGACCTAAAGCCCTGGCGACGGGCTCAAACAGGTACCAGGCTGCGTACACAGCCGTGGACTCCTCCAGCATTAGCGCCAACACAAAGGGCAGCAGGATCTCCAGGCCCTCTGCTGTGATGGCGCCCTGGAGCAGGGTCTCAAGCTGCTGCCACAAATGAAAGACTACGTCGCGACCCTGACTGCGGCCTGGGGACTCCATCTTAGCGTGGTAGGAGAAGATGAAGCGGTGCAGAGCTGGGAAGAAGGCGGGGAAGGGCAGCGGAGTCAGGACAGGGCTGAGCAGCTGCCAGGGGCTAGGGGGAGGGAGACCCTCAAAGACGGGGTCGTAGTTGAACAACAGAGGCCGCGGGGGTCGGCGTTTCGTTCCGCCGACGGGCGACGTGGAACGCTTGTGGAGCTGCAGCAGGGTCTCCAGGGCGTGATGCAAGGCCAAGGGCACGTCACGAACGCTTGCAGAATAAAGCTTAGCCACGGCCCGGAAACGATCCATCAGGGCGGTCCCGGGCTTGATGCAGCGCAGTTTGGGGAAATAAAAGATCTCGGCGATCAGGACACCCAAGGCCTGCATGTCCCTGTGAAAGACGTCTTTGAGGGCGGGACCAACGGCGGAGTCCACCTCAGTGTCTTCTCTTCTCGCGTCGTGAGTCTGAGCGTGCAGGCCCTTCACCAGGAAGTTGTTGAGCTTCTCCAGCTCTTCTAAGGGCTGTAAGGGGTTGAACCCTTCCGGTAAGCTGATCTTAAACTCCTCGCTGCTGGCGGCAGGCACGCTGCCCTCTCCCAGTTTCTTGTTGGCGATGCTGCCCCTGTGCAGCGTGTCCCTTCGGGGGGCAGTTCCTGACGCGTTCGGAACACTGGCCGTCCCCTCACTGGGGAAGGCAACCAAAGACTGGGATGTGCTTATGGCGGGAGGCTCCGCCCCCGACTTTCCCAGCTGAGGGACGGAAGCGGACGTGGCGGTACCAGAAGCGGCAGCAAGCGAGTCCAGGGCCTCCATGCCCTGCTCGGGCTCCTCGTCCCGGTCCACCTCGGTCCAGCCACTGGACTCGCAACCAGTCGCCTCCGGGACCATGCCGTCCACGCCCTCCATCGTAGCCTCCAGAGGCGGGTTCTTCCAGGAGGACAAATAGGTGGAAGCAGAGCCCATGTAAGGGGGTTCAGGAGGAGAGTACTGGTAAGGGGCGAGGCGGGGAGGGTGGGGCTGGTCAAACAGCTGCACCACTCCGTAACTGGTTAGGTGGGTATGGTTGTCCACCAGGTGGAGGCACACGTTCTTGGCCTTGACAGCCTCTTTGCCTGAGAGCTTGTAACCGAAGGTGAGGTCGATCCAGTGGTGCAGTTGCAGTGAAACCTCCCGGCTCTCCAGGAGACGCCGGTGCACCTCTACAAACTCCTCGCAGGAAGAGCACCAGGGGGGCACATCCAGGTCAGGCATGTCTGGATGGATGGAGCGGAATATGGAGGGGTCCGTGTAGAACTCGGGTATGCACTCGTCCGGCGTCCAGCTCTGGATGCGCTCCATGCTGGCAGGGTACTCGTTTGGCTCCCACTGGGAGCGCACGTGGCTGCACAGCACCGACTTTGGGGTCTGCCGGGCCTTGTACACGTAGTAGGTGATGTCAGACAGCACGTCGGAGATGTGGTGCGGCACGTGCAGGTGGTCTGGCTGCCCTGAGCCGCCCGACCCAATGGCCCCACCCAGGTCTCCTCCGAAGTTGCCGCCCGCACCCCCGCTGGCAACCGCTGCGGCCAGAGCCTCTTTGGTCATCTCATAAGTAAAGTCCAGCTGCTTGTCGCCCTTGTTCAATCGAAACTTGGACCTCCTGAGGTCGCGGAACCTCCCGAAGGGCACAGTAAAGTCCACCACCCAGGGCAGGACAGGGTGATAGTTTGGGTCTCCTTCACGCCTCCCGGCCAGCCTGTTGAGCTCCATCAGATAGCGAAAGTTGCTGACCCGTCCGTGGACCCAGTCCATGACCAGCGACTTGAGTTGATCACAGCAGCCCCTGCACGGCGGCCCGTCGCGGCCGTCCTCCCCCCCGGCGAGTTTTGGCCCTTTGCCCTCTGCAGCGTGGTCCTCCTCCAGGTCCTCGTAATGAGCCAGGTTGACCTTCAGACGGCTGCAGAGCTGCTCGTCAACAGCCACGTCCTGCAGAGAAAGCTCTCCGCAGGACAGTCCCGAGGCGTGGCATGAGCGCATGGCCATCAGGACCTGGTACAGAATGAAAAGAACCTTGGCGTTGCTGTTGGCCAGCTTGGCCGGGCTATAGGTGAGGATGTCATGGAGGGAGTAAAGAGTGTAGGGCAGGACCACGTAGAGCACTTCCCCCGACTCCAACAGACCCTCCACAGGGAGCACGTTGGGACAGAGGTCGGCAAGGGGTCGGGAGGCTGAAGAATTGGACGGGAAGGGGCACTCCCTCTCCTTCTCCCTCGCCGGTGAGAGCGAAGGAGAGACCCTGTCAGTAGACAGGAAAGGGCAGCCGAAAAGTGTCCGTAAAGCCTGCCGCACAGCATCTACTGCGAGTACCTGGCTGTGCTCCACAGCGCCTCCGTATGGTCGCACGTGAATGCGGTGAGCCTCACGCCACAGGTTCCTGCAGAGGGGCAAAACAGAGACAAGGAGTGAGACGGCAGAACTAAATTTGGGTTCAAATAAAAATAAGACGCATTACCCATTTCCTTAATAAAGCAAAAAAGATTAATAACTTGATCCTGTGACGTCGGCGACAGTCCGAAATTACCCAAGACGCACCGATACGTGCTCTTACCTACGTGCTAAACCACATTTTAACCAGGAATAAAAGAGCGCGGGTGAGGCCACCTGAAATTGCACTCCGACACCCCTTGCATGAGCTTGAAGAAGGAGCGCTGGGAAAAGCCCTCCCCCTGGTGGCCGGGCTCCTTGACCAGACGGTAGCTCAGCCTATGTTTCCTGAGGCCCTGGACGCAGACGCGTGTCCAGCCAGGGGGCAGCTTGGCCTGGGAGCGCTGGAGCAGCGTCCGCAGATCACCCTCGCTGGCGCCGTCATAGCGGGCGCAGCGCGTGACCCTCCTCTCCCTCAGGCCCAGGACCCAGCGGCTCGGGACCAGGACCACCAGCTCCTGGGGCCGTGGGCCGGGGCCCACCTGCCGGCGGTCCACTCCGAGGTCCCTCTCCAAAGCTTCCACGAGCCACTCCATGCTGACGCCTCTGCGGTGGTCGAGGGGGGGATGCCGCCCCGGAGCCCCTGCATTCACGGGAACCCTAAACCAGGAATACTCTAGCCCTCACGCTTCCATGGAGAGGTGCACTGGAACATAATATAATGATAACAATAAATATTATTTGTAAGATTAATATTAAATAATAATACTTTAAAGTTGATTCAATCATTTTCTAATGGGCTGCTAGACATAGAAATACACATGACCAAAAATTTTACTCGAGTTGTTTTTTTATATTTTATACGCATCGATTCTTTTTAAAAACAATTCTCCAGGAACACTTGCATATTATTTTGCTGACACGGCTGAACTGGCATTCAAGGTCTGCTAGTCAAGAAAACACTCAACAACGCCGCCTTTCATTGTACCAAATTACCATTATGTAACACAAACAGCTCGGCAACACAGCAGACTTAAAAGAGATTACATGAATCTAACAGCCAATAATCGGAATTGGAAGCGTGACTTTGTTCTTCTTTCCAATATTCGAGTCTGTACTCCTTCCAGAGAAGGAGGAAGCGAATCAGCGAACGTCACATGTTTGTTTTGACAGGAAAAATCCCCGCGAGCCCACGACATCGTCTTTAAATGATCATGTTACGGCTAGAATCCAAACTTTGTATAATTCAAACGCCTACCTGATTATTTCAAATTGCTCCGTACAACATCACTTAATTGGGGGCAAGAATAGGCTACAAATGTGCCAAATTATAAACAAGTCAAGTAAAGATTGTATTGGTAAGGAATCTAGCTAAACCATCTAAGTTAATGCATTGCATTTAAGCACATTCACCTTAAACGTATTCGCGTGTACTGGCATTAGACTACATATGACAATGTAAATTAAATCTTTATACACAGTCAAGCAAACAGTCAAGACTTCTGCGACGACTTCTCAGTTTGTTCTCTATCCCACCAATGACACATACCTACGTGACATTAGTCACTATGTTCACCCTGCAAACTACCAAAACTTCACTTCTCCTTTTCCCGTGCAATGTTCAAAAATGTTACAAAAAAAACCTAGTCAACGACGACAGCCATCTAGCTAGAGTTAGTTGGTAGGAACGTACCTCTTTTGTTGCCGTGTATCTCACAATCTGCCAAGTCCCATTTTATATTCAATGTATTGATTTCCTATGAAATCCTGGATCCTCGGCTGTTGTGTAAAGACGAAATGCAGGTAGCTTGATAGTTCAGATACAGAACAAGCGCTCGACCGTGTTTCCTTCTAGCGCTATTGTAACAGTTGTGTTGATAGGAGCCATGTTGTCGCGTCGGAGACTCACGTGATTCACGAGATCCTCTCCCTCCCTTTTCGCCCTCTCATGTGACCCGTCTTTCAGCGGTACTGCTCCGGCAGACCTGTGACACTGTACTGTAATCCGATGTTTATCGGCTTCACTATTTTTGACTGGAGCACAACTGCAACTATATGAACATTAAAGGAAATGCACAACTCTGCAACGATATATGTTCTGGTTCAGATATAAAACTATGATGACCCTCAAAACCGAAGGGTTAAAAAAAATCGCATTTAACATGTGAAGACTGATTTGGCGCTCTGCTAGGGCAAATCTTTCTCGCGTAGTCTTTGTGCTCCTTTCAGGGATCATATTTACAGCGTATTTAAACCAAAAATGCTGATTAGAATTAAACCGTGCGCTCACCGTTTTTCAACACTGCGTTCGCATACACATTGAAAGCACTCTGGGTCGCCTCACCCGGACGGGGCAGCGAGTCTCATCTCCAAAAGGTTGTGCTTTTATAATAACAACGAGAAGGATTATTTGTTAAACATCTCACCATGAGGAAAACTTGCTCCTGTTACTTTTGGCGTATCAATCAGGGAAAATAAAAGTGGACATAAGATAATTATAAATAAAATAATAATAATTAAAAACACTACTACACTTTGCATGATACCGAAGTTTAAAGCGAACTAGTAATTGTGCTGAATTGCCAGCACATAATTTTACTAAACCATATAAATCGCAACTAAATAAGTGTCCATGCTAATCTTTCAAAAACCGTTGTAAACATTTTACTGGATAGTCCATTATATGTTTACAGAGGAAGACCTGAGCGTTCGTTGTTTTGAACGTTACAGGCGTATGTAATGGTGTAAGTACTAATGTATCCATTAGATGGCACTATACGATTTTCCAAGTTATGTGGACCCGGGGCGTGTGTGTATATATATTCACAACAACTCCTGCACAAATTGCATTGCAGTCTTTGCAGTTCTAAAGGAGAACTTACTTATAATTGTATTATAATTTTTTTTGTTGCCATGATTTACTGACAAAGGCTATTAAAATTGCTTACGTGTTGTGGGCTTCTATCTGGAAGATTATGTCAGTCAAGTAAAAAACAGGGGGGGGGTCCAGAGCTTCTTTTACCATTGAAAAACTGACAAAGGGGAAACTCACAACTTAGGACACTATTGTACGATGGTCGGAAATAACACTATTTTAAAAATTGTTGTGCATTGTAGATTCAAGAACTGCTCACTCACCTAGTGGTAAACACCGGGCTACTGTAAAAGGCTGAGAATATCAACGAGTTAATTCCTTAGTACAGTAGTACAGTATTCTCACACTACTTACTGAAGAGCTTTAATCTCAAAGTCAACTAGTAAACTTAGTTTTTAGATCAGATGTCCGACTTCTAGGCATATCACACCTTCCAACACATCCATCCTTACAAACGTATTTTATTATTCGTGAATTAGTCATATCCGTTCATGATCACATCAAACATCTGTTAAGACCTGTGCTAGTCTATGTTTTCATGCATTTTCTATGGAAGTATGACCAAGGTGAATTTAGTCTGGAATTAAATCAAAACTTTGACGACCGGCTACTCACATTTAATACAATTGTGTTTAGTGTAACATTTCTCCTAATCACGAAAATAAACTATTTAAAACAATTTTTTTTTTGTTAATTGTGACATGCTGGTCGTCAGTATTTCGATTTGATCCCAGCCTTGGTCTCGTTTAGTTTAATTTAATCCCGATTAATTGAAAATTAAATGTTTGATTTTAACAGTGGTTCTCTCCGCTGTCCATTGGCTTGTTACTCAGAAGAGTACCCTCTTGAAGTCGATATAACAACATGACATACAAATTATAGTCTGGCTCATGGTCAGGTAGATTTAAAAATACAAAAAAATAAAATCTACAACTACTAATTTAGTGTTTGGGTACATGAGATAATCGATCAAGAGTATCCGGTCGAGATTTTCAGAAACGTCCGGGTGTCCTGTTAGTGGTTCAGTAGAATACTCCCCCACCGCTACGCCGCCACCTCTCACTCTCTCTGGCGTTCTCTCTCTCTCTCACTCTCTCCCATTCAAGTAAAACGGCCTCGATTGCATACAACTTTTGTCGCAACAGAAGATGCCACCTTCAATGAATTCGTTGTGGAAACTGAAGAATGTGATAGTTATCTTCTGTTCTCCCTTTCTCCTTCTCCCTTTACCGCTCCTAATAAGAACCACGGTAGGTAAATAAGTTTTTCAAGAAAATGTTTATTATAAAAGTTATGTTACGTTCTGTATGCATTTTTGTGATATACAATATTTTAAAATATTGGACCAGAAGAGTTTAAATCAAACACAAATGAATGGCTGGATTTCTATAACGGTGTGAGATAAATTAAGTTTAACTAAATTAAAGAGGATGTCAACAGCTAACTAAATGTACTTTGAATAATCGCACACAACGTTTTTGGTGCATCGTACATTGCATTTAGGGATACCCTATATCTTTAATTAGGTTTTAATTAATAATAAGTTATGTGTCATCACTGGTAATAAACATGCCACATACTGGGAGACTGGTTTTATAATACCACTACAAATATTCGTTTCCGGTTGCTGCTTATAACTGTGATACCCAATGTCAGTGACTCCTGATTAGAGAACAGAAGATCTCCGACAAAATAACTTCTGCCTTTTGCCAAACGCCAGACTTTTAGACTTTAAACCATGAGACACGTCAGAACTGCTTTTTTTCTGCTTTGACACAAATATATTGTGGGCTTAGGTTCAACCTGTTAACCTCTCTACCCTGGGGGGGGGGGGTTGGGGGTCCAGAGCTTCTATTATCATTGAAAGACTGACACAGTTTTGTGCGATGGTCGGAAATAACACTATATAAAAAATTGTTGTGCACTGTAGATTCAAGAACTACTCACTCACCTAGTGGTAAACAGAGGGATAGTGTCTGCCCGAAAAAAGAATAATCCCTGTAAAGAGAAAAATGTTTCAAACCATAATACATTTTTTAACCACCTCCCATGATAGTAGTGGAGAGTGGTTTGGCCAAAGAATGGTGTTCATCTTGAATAAACAGAGATCAGTGGACACACATTAGCACACAACATTCTACTTCTTTAAATGTTCCTAATGTCCATCACATGTGAAAGGGAAAAGTTAAGATTCTGATTCTGATTCTGATTCTGGTATCCCTTCGAAAATGCTAAGGAAGTAGTACTGGACTAATAGTGGATTTTATTCACTCGTTCATTGACAAAAAAATGGTGAGTTTGTACACCCAATTTCCTAAAATAAAATCAGACAGAATTAACATTTAATGGCGGCGTATAACCTGTTTGTTAGGGGTGTGCGTGTGCGTGACTTTGTACGTGTGTGTGACCATGTACGTGTGTGTATGTGTGTGTGTGTGTGTGTGTGTGTGTGTATGTGCGTGTGTGCTTGCGTGTGTGTGTGACTGTGTACGTGTACGTGGATTTAAGAATGCACGCATGCCACATGATTTCATGTGTGAAATGATGAGCGTCAACGCGAAATCGACATCTTGGCAACTGCGTAACCGTAACAGCAATGCTCCAATGCGAACAGCGGGTAATTACATAGCGCAGGTGTGGGGAATACGCTGCTGCCGTGGGGCGACTCAATCTCAGCGTGAATGTCTGTGCTTTTCTCCTTTCACTGCCCTCCTGCAGGAGGCAGGCTGCGCTTATGTGGTGGCCCTGATGGCCGTGTACTGGTGCACAGAGGCCCTGCCCCTGGCAGTCACCGCGCTGCTGCCCGTCCTGCTCTTCCCTCTGCTGGGCATCATGCAGTCCAAGGAGGTAGGACAGCCGCACCAGGGTGTGGATGTGCTCTCGGCCTCCACCCCTCTACACCTGTGGGAAGAGAACGCTCTCTTGCCGTTTTTTTTGTTTTTAATGTCTGTGTCCTTGCTGGCCGTGTGTCCCAGGTGTGCATGCAGTACATGAAGGACACCAACATGCTGTTTGTGGGGGGGCTGATGGTGGCGGTGGCCGTGGAGCACTGGAACCTACACAAGCGCATCGCCCTCAGAGTGTTGCTCATCATGGGGGTTCGGCCAGCTCTGTGAGTGACCTCCCGCCTGGTCTGCCTCTTCTCTCCCGCCCCTCTACACCTGCCTCCTGCAGGGACAGGTTTCCACCCGGCACAAGGCGAGGGGACCCGAATGAACACGGAAATTGGCACAGAAACTCGTAAAGTGATGAGTTGGATGGGAGAATGCTGGTTTCGCCTTGATTGCGCAACATATTCCGGACAACCACTCCGCGATGCCTTCGGTTACATGGCTTCTTGATTAGTTTTATAGCATAATTGTTGGCATTAGCGATTTCTCTCTGTCAACGGCGATGCCAGCTAGTAGGTGCCCATGCGGCCGAACGCCAGGAAACGGTAGTTAGCCATGAGCCATGAGAAGCCCTGTTGACTGATGGCCCCCGCAGCCCAGATGGCGCTCTGCCAATGTCAAAGTAACAAGCGGCAAATTATGTGATCTGGATTTCAACTTGCAAAATCCAGATCACAGGGCTTAGTTTCCACTCAGGTGTCTGTAATAGACTGATCCGCATGGGAGGCCGGCACGAATCCTTGCACTTTAGAAACAAACACTCCTCCAACAGAAATGTTTTGCAGAGGAGTTATACCTGTGAAAAGATTTCCAACCCGTGTGTGAAATTCGACCGATCAAATTAAATAGGAGGCGAAGGGAACGAGAACCAGCATGCACGCAGAGTCTCCTCTGTGAGTCCAAAGCGATTGTGATCGTGCTATCCTGTGCGCCTCACCTTGCCCATTTATCCTCCTCAGTCTGATGCTGGGCTTCATGGCCGTCACGGCCTTCCTGTCCATGTGGATCAGCAACACGGCCACCACTGCCATGATGGTGCCCATCGTCCAGGCGGTTCTGGAGCAGCTGAACAACAGTGAGGGCGAGGCACTCCAGACACTCTGCACCCACGAGAGCGTTGACCGTCCCGGGGGAGAGGACAAGCAGCCCGTGGAGCAGAGGGAAGGACAGGGTGAGTGGGAGTAACTAAGAGACTGGGGAGAAGTAGCCAGGGTTCGAATGAATTTCGATGAAATTATGAATTTCCCAAAACATTGGCAGTTAGATGAATATTATCAGAGAGCCCGGCCCCAGATTATGTTTTTGAAAACTCACAGGTGAGCTCTGGTGTCTTTTGGAGGTACCTTGCTCCCGCGAGCTCCCCGTTTTTCAAACCGTGAGAGGTGTGCATGTAAGCCAAGGCAAACCTGGACAAAACCGGGGTTATCAACAGGCAAGGGGTGGTTTAGGAGAGACTAAGTAAACATGGCTAATAAGACGGGCGAGCAGGGTTGGAAAAGGTAGGGCATGAAACCGTTCTGAGGTGACATGAAAAAGTTTTACAGGAATAAGAGCAGGAAGTCAGTAAACAGACAAAGCGGAATGAATGTCCCCCTCTGTTACCCTCTCCCACCTTCCTCTCCGCAGTGGTAGTGAGCGGAATGAATGTCCCCTGTTACCCTCCCCTGTTAGCCTCTCCCACCTTCCTCTCCGCAGTGGTAGTGAGCGGAATGAATGTCCCCTGTTAGTCTCTCCCACCTTCCTCTCCGCAGTGGTAGTGAGCGGAATGAATGTCCCTTGTTAGCCTCTCCCACCTTCCTCTCCGCAGTGGTAGAGATCGGGTTGGCCGTGTCCCCGGCGGAAGCAGCCGAGAGGAGGAGAACGTGCAAAGGCATGACGCTGTGCGTGTGCTACGCGGCGAGCATCGGGGGTACCGCCACCCTCACCGGAACTGGCCCCAACCTGGTGCTCAAGGGCCAGATGAACCAGTAGGTGTCCATCGCCTGTTGGTGCCTCCTAGGAAATTCTAGGAAATTGTCTCACCATGAGTTCATGGCATAGGGGTGGTGGGGAGACGGGGCAGTGTAGTGATCCTGAATCTTGATCTGAAGCCATGCTAAGAGGTGTTAACTTTGCTGCCATTGGCATGGGAGAATTGAGTTTGAATCCCGCCCTGGCAGGAACCCCCTGGACATTACAGTAGATAATATACACTCACCGGCCATTTTATTAGGTAGACCGCTTCAACTGCTCGTTTACGCAAATATTTAATCAGCCAATCACATGGCAGCAACGCAATGCATTTAGGCATATGAACATGGTCAAGACAATCTGCTGAGGCTCAAACAAAGCATCAGAATGGGGAAGAAAGGTCATTTAAGGGACTTTGAACGTGGCATGGTTGTTGGTTTGAGTATTTCAGAAACTGCTGATCTACTGGAATTTTCACGCACAACCATCTCTAGGGTTTACAGAGTAATAGTCCGAAAAAGAGGAAATATCCAGTGAGCGGCAGTTCTCTGGGCGAAAATGCCTTGTTGATGGCAGAGGTCAGAGGAGAATGGCCAGACTGGTTCGAGCTGATAGATAAGCAACAGTGATTCAAATAACCACTCGTTACAACCAAGGTATGCAGAAGAGCATCTCTGAAGGCACAACACGTCGAACCTTGAAGCAGAAGGGCTACAGCGGCAGAAGACCACATCGGGTGCCACTCCTGTCAGCTCAGAACAGGAAACTGAAGCTACAACTTGCACTTGCTCACCAAAGTTGGAGAGTAGAAGATTGGAAAAACGTTGCCTGGTCTGATGAGTCTCGATTTCTGCTGCGACCTTCAGATGGTAGGGTCAGAATTTGGCGTGAACAACATGAAAGCATGGATCCATCCTGCCTTGTATCAACGGTTCAGGCTGGTGGTGTAATGGTGTTTCTTGCCACACTTTGGGCCCCTTACCACCTTGTTTGAAGCTTGTTTGCAGTCACGTGATTCTGATGACTCGCAAAATTCAGATGGAGGGCAGGGAAGTGAAAAGCAACATGGACGAGATGGAGGGAAGTCCGTAGAGAAAATGGAATAAACAGAAAATCACGACATACGATTTTTATGTTGTGAAGAGGAGCGATTTTTCAACTGAATTGAAATACTTGCCTCCCATCGAGGCGGTAGATATAAGCAACGACCTTGTCCTCCAGACATCCTCTCCTCTGGAATACGCGATGCTTCTGACATGGGCTTACCTTTCTGATAACCGAGGTTAACTGTAGGAGCCCAGTCTACAGAGTCAACATCGTTTAAAGCACCAGGGTAGCCTAAAGAGAACAACCCCGTAGCATTAAGGCTGCCCCCTGCAAAGACTTTGTAGTTAGCTTTGCTAGCGTCACGCATTTTTGTTTAGTTACAGAGGTACAAACTAAAACAAAGAAAAGAAAAAAACTACTACTCTAACTTTACAAAGTACGGAAACAGCTAAACATAGCCACATAAGTTGTATTAACTTACCTTTGATGAAGTTGTCACTCCACACCCGAGCATTATCCGACTCTGCTCCCCTCGATGGCTTTACAACCGTTTTTCAGTCAGTTTCTTTGCATTTTTCCCCATTATGAAAAACTTCTGATACACAATAAAAGCTCCTTGTGGTTTCTCGGTTTGATCGATTTGAGCAACCGAAAAACGACACAAAACATAGTTTGTGATAGTGCTTCCTATGTAGAAAATCACTTCCTGCCCTCCATCTGCATTTCGAGCCACAGCAACGCAGCGATGTGATGTCATGTGCAAACAAGCGTCGTTTAAACGCCACAGCCTACCTGAGTATTGTTGCTGACCATGTCCACTCATTTATGACCACAGTGTACCCATCTTCTAATGGCTACTTCCAGCAGGATAACCCGCCATGTCACAAAGCTCACATCATCTCAAACTGGTTTCTTGAACATGACAATGAGTTCACCGTACTCAAATGGCCTCCAGTCACCAAATCTCAATCCAGTAGAGTAGCTTTGGGATGTGGTGGAAAGGGATATTCACATCATGGATGTGCAGAAACTGCGTGATGCTATCATGTCAATATGGACCAAAATCTCTGAGGAATGTTTCCAGCACCTTGCTGAATCTATGCCACGAAGAATTAAGGCAGTTCTGAAGGCAAAGGGGCCGGTGAGTGTATCTTTGAGGTACCATCGCCGTGTGACTCAGCTTTGCGTGAGGTTTTGATCATGTGATTATGTATTTGAGAGTTTATTGGTGGATTAATTCAGATGAAATGACTAATCCTGTGTCTCCAAGACTGTTCCCTCAGAACGGCGATGTCATCAACTTTGCCTCGTGGTTCGGGTTCGCCTTCCCAAACATGATCCTGATGCTGTTGATGGCCTGGCTCTGGCTGCAGTTCGTCTTCATGGGGTTCAAGTGAGTGCGCCGCTTACGTAGCGCAGGCAAACGGAAAACCTCAGAGAGGTTAAGGAACGTCAGAGGAAACGTTGGCGACAGAACAGATATTAGAATCACACGATCGGCCTAATAGCAGAAAAAGGGGGGAAAACTAACAGCTGTGGTTTTTTTAGGACAACAGACCGTTTGATCTATTTTCCAAACTGTGAAAAAATAAAGACAAGAAAGACTTTCCCTCTCTTGGTCCAGCTTCCGGAAGACGTGGGGCTGTGGGACTGTAAAATCAGAGAAGGAACTTTCTGCGTATCACGTGATCCAAGAGGAGCTCCGTCGTCTAGGCCCCATGTCCTTTGGGGAGCTGAGCGTGTTGGCCCTCTTCACCCTGCTGGTCCTGCTCTGGTTCACCCGTGACCCAGGCTTCGTGGCTGGTTGGGCCACATACTTCTTCAATGCAGACGCTGAGTATGTACTCCAGAGGAGGCCCGCCGGGCTGGGGGATGAGGACGCTGACAATTAAACCAAAGAGACACTGCCCGTCAGTGGAGAGCCACAGTGCCGACAGCCAGACTTTTGTCATTTGCATTATGCTATCTATCAGTTCATCCGCTATTTCCACTCCATTCTAGATGACAAATACACACGTAGGCTCTGGACATGAAGTATATTTGAGAATGAAATGCTGTCATGGCTTTTTTTAGAGCTGATGAAACAAATTCTAGTCACGTGCATGTGGGAAACACACCCATTGCATACATGTTTACATGTTTACATGTAGGGCCCATGTACATGTTGCTTCAGTCCCCTACTTGATGACCTGTGAGTGGACAGAAGAGGGCACGAGAGGGGTGATTTGGGGTGGGTGATGTCCCTTCACTTCAGCCCGACCTTCTATCCCCGGTCCTGCAGGTATGTGACGGATGCCACCGTGGCCATCTTCATCGCTGTGCTGCTCTTCATCCTCCCCTCCAAGGCACCACAGTTCTGCTTTGCGACGTCTTCGGAAACCGGTGGGCCGCGTTCAGACATCTCCCAGACTTCACCTCCATCCGTCTGCTCGCACACAGCCAGGCAGAGAGGATAGAAAGCTGGAGGAGAGACAGACAGCGTAGAAAGTGTTCAGCGAGAATATCTTGAATGGGAGTTTTTTCTCTAGCAAACCAACATACAGTTAACATTTCACCATTCAATGTCAGTGTGTGCTGATGAATAGTCAAAAATGTTGTTTACATTCTGAACTATTAATGTAATTCGATTTGCAGTTATGTCAGTTATGTGTTTCATTCGACTTGGAGACACACTTATTTAGAGTTTAAGCAACAAAGATGGACACTTCAAGGTGCTGACTGTTTTTGTTTACCGACTTGTTGTCCTTATCTACAGAGCCACAGACGTCAAGGGCACCCACACCAGCCCTGCTCACCTGGAAGGTGGTCCAGAAGAAGATGCCCTGGAACATCGTACTGCTGCTTGGGGGAGGGTTTGCCCTAGCCAAGGGTTGCGAGGTGACCATCTGTATGTGTGTGTACATGCATGTGTATGTGTGTGCCTGTGCGTGCCTGTGTGTGCACGTGTATGAGCCCCTGCATACGTGTTTGTCTGTGTATAAGATTGTATGCATGTGAGAGTACGTGAAAGGGTGAGTGTGAGTGTCTGTGTAGAAGATTGTATGCATGTGAGAGTGTGAGTGTGTGTCTGTGCATGTGACTGGACGTACGTCTTTTTATTGTGAGTGTGTGTGTGTGTGTGGGCTGATGCCTGTCTGCCGCCTGTGCCCCCTCCAGGTGTCAGGGCTGTCCAAGTGGCTGGGGAACCAAATGACGCCCCTGCACACCATACCCACCTGGGCCATCGCCACCATCCTCTGTGTCCTGATAGCTACCTTCACCGAGTGTACCAGCAACGTAGCCACTGCCACCCTCTTCATGCCCATCCTGGCATCCATGGTAAGACACGGGGACAGCCTGACTGGCTGCATGCCCGGGGTCTGAACAAATTGGACGAGTAGATCAGAAGGGTCATACAACTGCGTATCCAAGTTTTGCTTTGCATATGACACACATTGCACTCTTTGACACACATTGGACTGATTGAAAGGTTTAGGTGAAGGACAGGAATGGAAATTTTAGCACTCTCCTTGAATCAGCCTGGTGGCCCTTGGCACTGTGGCACTGAATTAAATTCCCAATGGACCGTTATGAATCTCGTGCAGGCTTTTCAGACAGGGGAACAATATTATAATTCAGACCAAGAGTCAAGCCAGCATGTGAAATCCCTAATCTACAAAAGGGCGGCTCACTAAAAAAGACTCCCTGCTTTGTCTGTGCAATCCGCGGCTCTCTCTCCAGCGGGAGGCGAGCACTGAAAACCGCTCCCAATGCGCGCTCGGCCTCGGATTTCCGCTTCGGCCAGCCACTCGGGCTGAATGGCCCTGACTCCTCCCCCCCTCCCTCAGCCAATCCCCCCCTCCCCCACCTGCAGGATGGCAACATTGTGCCAGGACGCAGGAAAAATCCCAACAGGCTCCGGTAGCCGAGCCGTGCTTGGATTGTGCCAAACGGGACAATGCAGGAATGTAGAAGAAAAGGGAGAGAGGAGGGAGAGGGAGGCATAACATCTTTGTTTCTGAAGAGGAGACAAAAAAGTGTGGAGAGAGAGGGGGGATAGAGGGAGAGAGAGACAGAGAGGGAGGGAGAGAGAGAGAGAGAGAGAGAGAGAGAGGGAGAGGGGGGATAGATGGAGAGAGAGAGGGGGGGAGAGAGCGAGAGAGAGAGAGGGGAGAGAATGAGAGAGAGAGAGAGAGAGGGAGAGAGGGAGGATAGAGGG
>JAOYSI010000009.1:2436810-2472903 GCA_025775065.1 Hiodon alosoides
GGTAATTCCCACGTAATGCACCCACCCCCCCCCCCCCCCCCCCCACCACACACACACACACACACACACTCTGTCTTTGGACAGTGGGTGGAAACTGAAGAGAACTTGGAAACTCCACACAGACAGGCCTCAAACCCGGGACCCCTGGCACTATGAGGCAGGGGTCAATAGGTGCCTACCTTTTTATCTTAATGTGGTTTGCTATTCAAGACTAGTTATAATTCTATTTCATTCCAAATGATTAATATAGAATATCAACAATAAACTGAATCTGAGATTATTGAGATGTAATCAATAAACCAATACTAATAAACCAATATCTTTTGAACGTTAATATAGTTGGTGTGGACAATTTCACAAAGAAGCTTTTTTATCTACACTGCTCAAAAAAATTAAGGGAACACTTAAATCACACAGAACACCAACCGATTGAGGGCTGGATTCAAACTCACACCGGAAATCAAAGTAAACAATTTAAATCACAGGCTGTTCCAACTAGCGTGAATTTCATCACGGCAACTCATAATGTGACTCAGTAGAGTGTATGGCCCCCACGTGCCTGTATGCACTCCCGACAACGTCCAGGCATGCTCCTGATAAGATGGCGGATGGTGTCCTGGGGAATCTTCTCCCAGACCTGGATCAGGGCATCACTGAGCTCCTGGAAAGTCTGTGGTGCTACTGGGTGGCGTCGGATGCACCGATACATAACGTCCCAGAGGTTTTCAATTGGATTCAGGTCTGGGGAACGTGAGGGCCAGTCAATGGCATCAATGCCTTCATCATCCAGGAACTGTCTATACACTCTGGCCACATGAGGCCGGGCATTGTCCTGCACCAGGATGAACCCAGGGCCCACTGCACCAGCGTAAGTTCTGGCGTGGGTCTGAGGATTTCATCCTGGTACCTAACAGCAGTCAGGGTGCCCTTGGCTAGCACGTGGAGGTCTGCGACCCTGCAATCAAGCTGCACTGTGCTGGGCTGTGAGAAAAGGTCCCACTAGAGGACGTCAGGCCCTCATGCCACCCTCATGGAGTCTGTTTCTGACAGTTTGGTCAGAAACATGCACACTAGTAGCCCGCTGGAGGTCATTTTGTAGGGCTCTAGCAGTGCTCCTCTTGTTCCTCCTCGCACAAAGGAGCGGATACCGGTCTTGCTGCTGGGTTGATGCCCTTCTACAGCCCTGTCCAGCTCTCCTCATGTAACGGCCTGTCTTCTGATATCTCCTCCATGCTCTTGAGACTGTACTGGAAGACACAGCAAACCTTCTTGCGACGGCACGTATGGATGTGCCATCCTGGAGGAGCTGGACTACCTGTGCCACCTGAATGGGCTGCAGGTACCGCCTCATGCTACCAGTAGTGACAAGGACACTAGCAAAACGCAAAACTTGAGAAGATTCAGTCAGGAAGGATAAGGAGAGAGAAATTGTCTGTGGCCACCACCTGCAAAACCATTCCCTTTTTTGGGGGTTGTCTTGCTGTTGCCTCTCTAGTGCACCCGTTGTCACTTTCATTTTCACCAAAACAGGTGACATTGATTCTCAATCGCTTATGCTTCCTAACTGGACAGATTGATATCCCTGAAGTTTAATTGACTTGGTATTATACTGTGATGATTATGTGTTCCCTTAATTTTTTTGAGCAGCATATTTTAGGGTATCTTAAAATGAAAACCGACTAACATTACTTACAGTCCTATACACAATCTAAGAGCAGACAACTTTAGATAACCAAAACTAATTGACAAACAAACTACTCTAGTTTATCAGCCACATCAAAGTAGACAATGTGAAGATCTAGTATTTAATTTATCAGTTTAATATTTTGATTATAAATAATTTATATAACTTGCCCTTTGTCATCACATATTGTTTTCTAAAATTAAAAAATGAATTATAACTGTTGGAATGAGTAGCCTATCCCTTTAAGATATTAGCTGGCATTTACGCAAATTAATTAAGGGATGGAGCGCAAGTGAAGTACTGCTCTGGATGTGTAGAGATATATGCACGGCAATCAAGACCTAATAAATGAGCATCATGGTAGAGGTCTTCACGGGTCCAAAAATGTGTGCCCGAACCCGAAGAGACCCGGAAATGTGCTATCCGGAAACGACCCAGACCCGTCTATTATTTGAAAGTTTGGACCCGGACCCGTGCAGAACCGAGAAATGCCGTAAATGTACTGACTCGGACCCGTCTATTATTTGAAATCTGGACCCGGATGGGATACACAGACCCGATTGAACCCGACCGGCACAGATCCCACAGCTAATTGCTATTAACAAGTTAATTTACAAGCGAAAATAAAACTTTGTGTCTTACCTAAAGTAACGTTAGTAGCCTTCTCTCCTGTACCTGACCGTGACGCATACAATCCATCCATCCTGAACGCGGGTGTTTCAAACCTGCTAAAGGCTCTTGAATCCTTTACGCAGACTTTTGTGCCTATTTCCGAAATAGTCTCCTTTCGTTTTTTTTTGGAATTGAACCCACTCTAACAAATGACGCCACTGAAGTTTGGGTAAAAACTTATTTTCCACATGGCCTAATGTGCTTTAAAAGATGCGACGTGCTCGTCTTCACCGAGTGTCTTCACTTTAACAATGAGTCACACATTATACACTTAACAGCCCTTACTTTTTTTCGTCTTTGTCCACAATCTGCATGAAGGAGGCCCAGACAGAAGGTTTAACCTCTTTATATTCATTTTCTTTGTTTTTGCTTTTTCTTCACGTCAGTCAAGAAGGTATCCATCATCGTGTGCTGGCCTAAACTCTGCTGAATGAGTCCGCTCTGCCTCTGACGGCTTCGAGTTCGAGCTTGTTTTTTATAAAAACACCTTATTTCCCGGCTCACACTTTCTCATCCTAAATTTACAAAACACACACAGCACTTACACATCATGATTCATCATCGACGCTGTCTGACTCAATCTGAGCACGGCCGGGTCTTCTCGGATCGACTCGGGTATTACACACAATGTTAAACTGACCCGTAACCCGAAGTACAAGAATGGGACCCGACCCAGACACGGCTGACCGTTTAAAATATTGACCCGAACCCATATGGGTCCTGGGTCCTCGGGTTCAGGTGGACCCATGAATACATCTACATTATGGGTCCATCAATGACAAATAAAAAACAGCATGTCAAGGAATCACAAGGAATCAGCAGTCACAAAAATAATTTTCGCAGCATCTCAAAACTCTTTGGCCCTTTTGACGGATGGGTTCAACTCCTATCAGCTAAAAACAAGAAGTGGCTCCAGCAGGCACATAATCACCAACACTGGACAATCTGGGAGAGGAAAAAAAATCACCTGATCCAATAAATCTTGGTTTCGGTTGTGTCATGCCAATGGTACACAGGATTTGGTGTAAGCAGCATGAGCCAATGGACCTATCCTGCCGGTTTTCAATTGTACAGGCTGGCATAGGTGGTGGAAACATTTTTCTGGCACACGTTAGGACCCCAGATAACAACTAAGCAATATTTGAATGCCACAGTATATCTGAACATTGTTGCTGACCAGTTGCATCCCTGCATGGCTACAGTTTATCCTTTGTCACATAGACTCTTTCAGGATAATGCACTATTTCACAAAGTATTTATTGTCTCAGTACCAGGATCGTGGCAGTCAGTTCAGTTTATTTCAGTAGGCTGTGCAGTTCTCAGACATCTGCCTAATAAAGGGTCTTTGTGGTGAGAAGGAGCAGGCTTTTTGTGAATTTACCACGGTCCAATCTAGAGGAACTGCGTGATGCCATCGCTTCAGCATGAACCAAAATCCCTGTCAGACACCATTTAGAATCCAGGATGTTCTGGTTGCAAAGGGGGGTCCGACTCTGTACTAGATGGATGGATTTCATAAACTGGCCACCGAATGTATAACTCTTTGCAGAAACACTACAGTTCGTAAAATTCAACTCCTTCTTTAAACACATTACATATTAAATATACCAGACATTCTACACGATAAAGATGTATGCTTCTAATAATTTCTAAACTATTTTACTATTAAACTATTAATCTTGTTATCGGCCGTCAATTAAATATCTACTACATCGAAGCATTGCTTTTACGCCAAGACTTCGAAGTTTTGCACTCTTGATCTGTAAAGTTATCTCGTGAATTTAACTCTTAAATCACCAGCGTCGAAGACTTGATATCACGCTGTTTAAAAATACAAACAAAAACAACAATGCATAATCCCTAAGAATAAAACTTGGTAATGGTTTTATGTATTGGCGACACAACACGATTCCCAACTCACAAAACAATGAGCTGTTTCTTTCCCGACTGACCGGAGAGTGCTTTAAACCAAAACTTAAAATTGTATGACTTTAAAATGCATTCAGAATGTAATAACATTGTATTTCTGATTTTTGTATTTTAAAAAACATAGGAATCACGTTCGTGCACAGTTTACCCGCTGAAATTGATTCAAATTCGAAAGGAGCCCGGAGCACACTTCTTAGACGGGCCATACCATTGCCTAAATAAGCAGACATAAAATATTACTGTACTCAATTTGTGCTGTTTGTACTTGTATTTTTAAAATTAGACTTCAGAATTTTTTTTGTAATTACATTTTCTATCAAATTACTTAAAATTTAAAATTTTAATAGTTTTAATTGCATGGGTCCTTACTGAGCTCCGGCACTGCTATGACACATTTTTCAGGCGTCCAATGTATACGTCACCGACTTGTAGAATGCAATGGAAAAGCGTGGAATGAACACTTTATTGTAGCGGTGGCTGAATTACGTGCAAAACAGGTAAGTATTTAAGTTATAGTTTTATCAAGTTATTTAACCAATTATATAAAAGATTTTAAGTCATTAGTAAAAATAAAAGTGTATGTTTTATTTTGTATTAGTATTTGATTTAAAATGTTTTTTTTACTAGCATTACTAAAAATAATATGTATAATCGATTGAACTATGCTGTTCAGTATAAAACTTAATACACGACACTATTTTGAAATCTTTTTATATATTTCCGGTGTGCTAGGAAAGATGAGGAGCTGCGTGTATGTATGGTCTTTCTGTTTCTACCTATCTCTGCTTCCTTACCTTGGCCAAAGCGCCAGACAAGGGCAGGACGTTAAATGTGGAGGTATGGCTTTATGTGAACATTTTACTTTTTAAATGAATTTTCCTCTGAATTCATTTTAGAGCATTTGAAATGCAATTTGAAATGTTTAGCAGCTTACCTATCATCGTTTTGACCTTTTTACTGTCAGCTATGTTACTTTGTGTTTTCCCATGGTCCAAGTTTCCCTTTTTAAGGCTTTGTTTAATGTACAGCTTGTAGGGCCTTGGTTGATGAAATGGATTGGGCTATCTCACAAGTGGATCCCAAGAAAATGATACAGACAGGGTCTTTCCGAATCAATCCGGATGGCAGCCAATCTGTCAGAGAGGTTAGAGGACAAATATCTTGTTAAAAAAAAAAAAATCACATGATATATTTAATTGTAAGTCCTAGCTGGGTTTTTATGTTTGTGTGGTTAGTTAATCTCAGTTTTATTTGAGAAGATTTTTTTTATGGTTGAAATTTTTTTCCCTTTTGATTAATTGTTTTTATTCCCATTTATTTATTTATTTTGTTTATTTATTTATTGGACTTACCTTTATCACTCAATCACATTTTATTTGATAAAGCACTTTGTACAAACAAATTGTTTGAAGTACTGGTTTCATACATCCTAGGTTCCCCTAGCCCGATCGGAAGGCCACCTCCTGGAGCTAATGGAGGAGGTGTGTGAAAAGATGAAGGACTATGGGGAACGCATTGATTCCACAACTAACCGGAAGACCTATGCAAGGGTTACCTCGCGGGATGGCAGCGCCATGGACCTCTCTGAAACCACTTTTGACTCCAGAGTTACTTCAAGCCTCAAATTTGCTGTAAGACCCCAACCATTCACAATGTTAAAAGACAGGAGAGTGTTTTTGGTCAGCCAGAATGCATGTGTAGCATATGTAAAACCAACTGGAAATAATAAATGTTATTCTTTTAATGGAAACCTTGCCTATTAAGATCTCAGTCTCTTGTATCTGTTCTTTTTATTTTCCAGTGTGAGACCATTGTGGAGCACCATGAGGATGAACTCATTGAGTTCTTCTCTCATGAAACAGAAAATGTCAAGGATAAACTTTGCAGCAAACGGACAGGTAAATTGCCTGTACTTTATTGAACACAAATTTATCAAGACCTAGATGGATTCCAGAGATGCAAGATATCGGTCCTACTTACTGAGTCCTGACTTTTAAATGTATTTTTTCCTTTTTATGGACATTAGTATCGCAAGCACTACATGAAATATTCTGGAGGGGATAAAAAAAAGCCTTGATGAGCATATTATGATACATTTGACAATTCTTTTTTTGAGGGTATTATTATATCAACGGTCTCCACTCTTACTTTTGTCCTCAGATCTGTGTGACCATTCATTGGAAGTTTCCCATGATGAGCTTTGACTCCACCCTGCCCTCCATGCGGATCCTCTGCCTTGTAAATGTGGAACTGGGTGTCTCACTTTTGCCCCGATAACATCATTTTCTCGCAGTGGATTTAATGTATGTGAGGTTTGAAGCCTTCACCAACTAGATTTGGTCAGTGTATCCTTATAGAATTTATAGAATTATTTTGAATAACTTGTCCAGTATCTGATGTAATTTGGTTATTCATATGTGAGTCTCTCAGAATTTATCATAAAAGGTGAAGTTTGAAATAAATATTTTTTTTTTTAAAGAATAATTTTGAACGTGTCATAATATTTTTGATACTTCTGAAACCTAAAGATCCAGACAATATTTAAGGTAAATTTGTCTAAACACAATCTTTAGCTGACTGGTAGGTTTATATATCATGTTTAAATCCCACAGCTATACAAAGTCGCACTCAGTTATTTTACACACTTGAAACTGATTAATTGCATTCCTTAATTGCTGATCTGTGTAATCTACCTTCACAAATGACCATCTGTTAAACAGTCCTAATATGAAATTAAATTTCATATTTTGTATTAAGACTTTGATTTCATGCAACCTATTGATGTAGATATTAATTGTTGTTGTTCAGTTTTTCTATTCCAGATGTTTTTGATATTTCTGACCTGTCTGTTACAATGTATTTTGGTCCTTGCAAAATGATTATATTTGTGGAAAAATAAATGAATCCCTGTTTTTAATTTTTGACATGTTGACACCTCACAGGTGAAAGTTGTTCCTGCATTTCCATTACAGTTGAAAGCTGTATCTTCTCCCTGTACTTTGGACATACCACTTAAGATTAAATAGGGTCAATGGTTTGAAATTGGCACTAATGTAAGCGCTTAGTTCGTTAGATTTGTGTGTATCTGACTTAAATGCAAGAGTGGAAGTAAAAACTTAAAATTGAAATAAATTTTTGTTACATTGATCCAAATAAGTGTCAAAGAATTTCTACACGATTAATTACTCCAAGGGGAATGCAGAGGATAGTGCAATTAATGGGGGGCATTGTATTGAAACAAGCTGAATTTGGTGCTATTTCTGATTGATTAGACGTATTTGCCGCTATGGGTAGCCCACATTGTGACCTAAACCAGGTGCAGTAAAGATTTATCTTTAACCCATCCCAGCCCAATTCCATTTTCAGGAAAATGTTCAAACGCGGGTTGGTATAAGGGCTTGTGTCGTTCGTAACGACAGTGGGACCACTGTCATGCCGCGCAGACTGTCTAGAGTCAGTCTTTACACTTAACAGATCCTGCTTCTATGCATCTGCATATATTCTGAAGAGTCTCGGAAAACCATTGGCTGAATCGGTTAAGGTCTGCGCAGACTCTAAAATCTGCGTTACAAGAACGCAACCAAAGAATCCGCGTAATCCACGTCCTCTTATCTGGGTACGTTAAAATAGTGCCTGTGCACATGTACAATCACAAATACAGTAGTATATCACTTGGCTTATATTGACTTAATACATTTTAATTTATTTGTAGTATTTGATCTCGACAGAGGCCCCATTTAGTTCAGGCATTATCCAAACGTTCAGTTTTGTAAAATACTAGCCCATATCCAATCACTTCCTTTCGGGAGCTCCATTTGCGAATAACGTCCTTTGTCACCCGCGTCTACATAGGACCTGTCCAATCCAAATTGTGATTACCGGCTTCCCCGGATCCCACTTTCAACCTTCAGTACTACTACTAGCCTACTACCAAATCAGCAGGGACACCTTCAACGAGGTCTGTGGTACACCGATAGAAAATAAGTAATTAGTTGTTGTTTTTTTATATTCCAGGACCGACACGATGTCTCTAAAGACAATAGGCAGGCTAGTGCCCAGACTTCTAAATTCAAAGGTAAGATAGAATTAATCCCTAAACTACTCCTTTTATTTCCTTTACAAAGAGTTTTGTGTTGAATACGTATTGTACGTATCAAACGTAGTAATACATTGGTCCTTTTTGTCGCTTGTGTCATCATTGATTGATTTTTATCTAGCAGGGTAGCAAGAAATGCTATATCGCTTCAACTTGATTATTAGTCTAGAAACATACATTGAAGGATTACTCAGAGAACTGACTCACTGGGTGTATTTTTGTTACAGGCAGCCAAATTAATGGTATTAACCAGCCTAAAGCTTTTAAAAAGCTATGTAGTTTAATTGAATTATCTTGGCTACAAGCTTTTAAATGTAATACTCTGCATAATTGCAGCATTAATTTCTGTGTTTGGAAATTAAAGTCATACCTTGTTTATTGGTTCATTTGCTGTAACGTTAGTGTTAAGATAGCTGGTTGGAAATTCGTGTTTACTGTTATAAACACTTATTTAATTATCGATTTAAACAATGATAAACCTCATAGTATTATATTAATTGTATGCTCCAACAAACCATAGCTACGTTTTATAAGGTTATAATTGAGCATTTAAATATTGTGTTGATTTCCTAAAATCCCCCTTATGATAACATCGAACCAACTTATTCTAAAATAAAAGTAAGCGGAAAATAAAATCTACCTACACTGTGACCAAATTCTCTCATGTCTGGTTTCTAAAGGTCAAGGTCACTAAAAGGTGACACAGAACAGAAGGTTTTTTTTTTTTTTTGTCTGTCCCCAACGGGGATGTGTGTGTGTAAGTATATGTATATATATATATATATATATATATATATATATATACACACACACACACACACATGCACATCCCCTTTGGGGGAAAAAAACACACAGTACTGTGCGAAAGTCTTAGGCACATGTAAAATAAAATTCTGTAAAGTGAAAATGCTTTCAAAAATAATGAAATGCTAAATTTCTAAATATAAAATAAATAATATAAAGGACAATAAACAATAAATAAATAAAAACAAACACAATTTTTTTTAACTGCCTTTAAAACTGCATCAATTCTCTTAAGTGCACTGTTGTGCAGTTTTATTAGACAATCGGCAGGTAGATTGTTCAGAGCATCTTGGAGAACTTGCCACAGTACTTCTACAGACTTCTTCTGCCTTGCTTCAGTCTGTCCAGGTAATTACAGACAGCCTTGATGATGTTAAGATCAGGGCTCTGTGGAGACCATACCATCTATGGCAGAATTCCTTCTTTCAGAAAATTAATGTTTGGACATCTAAAACTAAACAAAAAAAAACACATAAAGCAGAAGACAAAAAAATATACTTGAAAGACTACATTTGTGTAAAAAATCTAGGTTTCCTAAGACTTTTGCACCTGTATGTATGTGTATATATTTATATAATTACATATTATATTTTTAGGAAAAGATCCATAACTGGTGGGCACCTTTCTAGTAATCTTGATAATGAACTTCTACAAAGCAAAATTTTAAAGTAACCCTAACCTTTTATAGAGATTGGTGTTAGAAATAAGTTATTTCGTTTTCTTTTTTCAAGATAAGGAAGGCTTTATGCATCATAGATTTATTAGAATCATAGAATCATTGCTTCGGAAGTTGTTTAGTTCTGATTGTTAAGTAGCTGATAATTGGAAAAAGAATAATATAATTGCTGTGCAGTGGTCATTTTGAAAATAAAACATTTTAGGGAAAAAAACATTTTTAAAATTTAATTATGCCAATTTAAATGAAAACCTGTTTTTCATGCTAAATTTGGAACACCTAGTGAAATTTGAGTGGATGGTAACTTCTGGTGAGATAGACGTTCCACCTGCATGGGCTGTCATCTTAAAACCCTGGTCAACTTTACCTCTTACCTGCTCTTCAGGTTTCAAGGTCAGCCTTGAAAAAACACTTTATAGCATTTGAATTAAGTTGACAACAATTAAAGTTCAGTTCCCGGTTCGTCTGCCTGCTTAAACCCTCACATTGAACACACTTTCAAGTAAAGAATTTTTGTTATGACAATTGAAATGGCATATCCTAGTAAGAATCAAATTAACTCTTAAAAACAACAGAGTATTTCTTTGTGCTTAAGACATGAACACGATTGTTTCTGAATTGCTGAATTCTGATGTAAAAAGGAAGCCAAGCCTCAACAGTAACCCTTGAAGGTGCTGAGCAGAGTTTATAACATGAATAAGTGTGTGCATGGGGAAGGGACATATGGTTTAACAACGATTGTTCACAGGCTCCTGTGTTGCCTAATGTGCATTTTTGCTGGCCCACGCAGGTACCACTAACAAGTCACTCAGTCATCTGTGAGGGAGTGGAAGACATGATGATTGCATCCTCAGTCTCTTTGCAGTGGCAGAGTTTATAGCTATATGTTCTTCTGCGGTGTGAAAAATGAGAGATGTCCAGTTTCCTCTCTCAGTATGGCACGTGTGTAGGTTCCGCAGTAATTGAATACTGCGCTCATGTTTGAGAATGATTTGAGGTGTAACCAGAGCAAGGTATAGTCTCTCCAGTTGGCAATGAAAGTGTGTTTCTTTGGCAGGGTCAAGGTCCATGCCATACATCTTTCATATTGATAATTCTTATAGGATTATCCAAGTTTGCTGGTTAACTTGAAATTTTAGTCTGTGCTTGATTATAATTGTGTAATATGTTATTACACGTGAACAAAACAATGTGTTTCAATTTGTGGACAATTTTCTCAGTGTTTTCCCCCGTTGCCATCTGCTGCCAGTGGATATATTTCTCACACTGTGTTTTATTTAGCGGCCTGCTATGGCAGTTCTATCCTCCTTTAGATGTCATGCTTTGGTATCGCATTCTACCTGAACAGCTTGCCTTGGGGCTGCAATTGAAGGCTGATTGTCACCGAGCCCAAGTTATTTTACCCATTTACTATTATTGAAATTTTCATTTTTTTTTGTTTGTTCTGGAATTCCTGAAATGAAAATGCTACTTGACCTGCTTCTCTCACAATTTTGTGTTGTGTCTTTTTCAGAAGTTTGCATGCGTTGTTGTGTCTTCTAGAAAAGCCAGTTCATCCACTGTAAGTATTTGGAGTAAATAACTTTCTCACCAAGTACAATTATTCTGTACTGACAGTTTATTGTTCTTTTTGTTGAGTGGTCCTAATCTGTTTTAACTTGATCGATTGCAGAACCTAAAGGATGTGCTGACAGATCTCATCCCCAAAGAGCAGAGCAGGATCAAGAATTTCAAACAGCAATATGGAAAAACTAATATTGGTCAGGTCACTGTGGACATGGTGAGTCTTATTGGTACTACTTGGGTTAACATAGTTGGGAAGGAAAATGAAGCCCTACTGAAATTCCCCATCTTGTGAATTTGATTAATCTCAAGATTGGGGATAACATATGGTGGTCACCGATATGGTTGGATAGTGCTGCTTTCGGAATTTATATTTTACGGTATAACGGCACAGACAGCATTAACAGCTTGATTCGGGAGAATATTGTATGAATGGCATATTTTTTCTTATTTCCTTATGTGCTGTTGGCATGGAGACGTAATGTTGATTTTCTTATTGTTAAAAGAAATTTGCAAGATTCAAGCAAGACTTACTCAATGCAAGAATTAAAAGTAGTATCGCTGTTTTCCATTTTTTGCCATTGTGTCATTGTGTCATGCAACCAGCCATGGAAGATTGATTTTACTTCCTTGACGGTGGTTGAATGGATTTTGTTTGGTAAGGTCTGGTGTATGCCTGCAGGTCTATGGTGGAATGAGAGGCATGAAAGGCCTGGTGTACGAGACGTCAGTGCTGGATCCTGATGAGGTGAGTGGTGAAGGACACCAACATATCTTTGAATGCTAGAAAGGACTAGTTGTGGGTAAAAATTAGATTAAAATGCACATCAGTATGACTAGAAGGCGTTGTGTTGAATGTTCGAGAAACTAGACATCCTTAAATGAGAATTAAATTCAGGGAACTTTGAAACTTTTGCTCTTGACACCAAAGTAGCTCGCCATCTATCCAAACCCACATATGGCTCAGACAGTTGCTGGGGTCAAGAGAAATAAACTTTTTTTTTACTTTCTTGTTCATTAAAAAGGTTTTCTCCTTTTCTGATAACTTGTTGGTCTTGATGGTGTTATTAGTGGCACAGCGTGGTTCATGAAAGTGCCAGATCAGGATATTCAGGTCCCCTGTAGTGTGTGAGTGGGGGAAACTGACAGATATTCATAAGACATTAGTGGCAGCAGCTCTTTTTCTCACCTTGTCCTCCTCCTTTTCTGTCTGTTTTTTAGGGAATCCGTTTCCGTGGCTACAGTATTCCAGAATGCCAAAATGTGTTGCCCAAGGCTCCAGGAGGTCAGGAGCCATTGCCTGAGGGCCTCTTCTGGCTTCTGATCACTGGGCAGGTGCCTACAGAGGAGCAGGTCAATATAAAACAATCGTTATTCTTGATTGTGACATAGTTGACACACAATCATATCCACCATATTGTGTTTTTTTCTTTTTCTTTTTCCTTTTATGTATTAAACTTGAAAAGGTTTTTGGATAACCAGCGTATTGAGTTGAGAAAATGTTCTTCAAAATATGTTAATTTTCCATCTTAACATGTGCAATATTTCTGTTGGGAATATTATTTGTTTGCCCAACCAAATCATTATTTTAATTTTTAAATAGAGTAACCAAAAATCCCCTTTAAGGGAGTCCTTATTTGTTCTAGCATATTTTTATTAAGAGTTAATTTCCACTCAGGTAAACTGGTTGTCAAAAGAATGGGCCAAGCGAGCTGCGCTTCCTTCCCACGTGGTCACCATGCTGGACAACTTCCCCACCAACCTGCACCCCATGTCCCAGTTCAGTGCTGCCATCACAGCCCTTAATAGTGAGAGCAGCTTTGCTCGGGCATATTCTGAGGGGGTCAACAAGGCCAAGTACTGGGAGGTGAGCTGAGTAGAAATATCAATCTGGAAATTGCATCCTTATTTGATTTGGCTGCGTAGTGGAACTTTGCAAGAATTAATTAAAATTGTTCTGGAGGTATATTTAAAGTCTGGTATTCCTCCAGGAAAATTTATTGGAAATAGTAAGCTCTACTCATGGTTGCAAGCTGTAGTCTTCTTTGGAAAATGTATTTTTAAGTTTATGTACTTGGGACGCTCTATACTGCCAAATTTCAGCTTTGCAAATTATTTTCTCAGTTTGTCTACGAGGATTCCATGGACTTGATCGCCAAGCTGCCGTGTGTCGCGGCCAAGATTTATCGCAACTTGTATCGCGAGGGCAGCAGCATCGGCGCCATCGACATCAACCTGGACTGGTCCCACAACTTCACCAACATGCTGGGCTACAGTGAGCCGCAGTTCACAGAGCTAATAAGGCTCTACCTCACCATTCACAGGTGGGAATATTGCTACAACCGCAGGTATACAGGTCTGCAGGAGAGCCTGATCTGTACCAAAGCTCATTTTCAGTTGTGTACAGAAAAGGACATCCTGGCAGATATTATTTTAAAAATCGCCACATCATTCTACCTGTGACTAAAGAAATTGTGTAATAACAAACAACAATAAATAATTATGAAATCTTAATAAATAAAAATAAAATGGATATAAATGCATTGTCATTCACCTTAGAATTTTAGTTTTAACAGATTTTATTTAGAGGATGACTCAAACAATTGGTAAAGGAAATTGGCTAATTCAATATCAGGGGCGTGCCAAATTGTGATGTACCTCTATGTATGGAATGTGTAGCAGTCTTAAATTATTATTGCTCAACTCTTTGTTCTGTGAAAGTAATTACAGGAAAATAGTTTAGAGTACAAATAAAAAAATTAGAATGACTGCACTGGTAAGGCCCATAGTTGCATAACACTGTGTGTGTGTGTTGCCATCTAGTGGTGACAGTTGGCTTGGCACAAAACTAGGTAAATGCGAATTTTTATTTATTTATTTAAAAGTCCCAAAGTATGTAAAGCATTTTCTTCTTTTACAGTGACCATGAAGGTGGAAATGTCAGTGCCCATACCAGTCATCTTGTGGGCAGTGCGCTGTCTGACCCTTACCTGTCCTTCAGTGCGGCCATGAACGGGCTGGCTGGCCCTCTGCATGGGCTGGCTAACCAGGTCAGTGTGTCTGCCTCTGTCTGCCTGAATTGGTTTCTTTGTGTCTGTGTGTGCTCACACGTTTTCACACGTTGAAATAAGGACCGTAAATTGTCATGTTCTGAACCTTATTCTTCCTCTAACAGGAGGTGCTGGTGTGGCTGACTGCTCTGCAGAAGGAGCTAGGTGGGGAGGTGTCTGATGAAAAGCTTAGGGACTACATCTGGAATACACTCAAGTCTGGAAGGGTGAGAGGAAAAGGGAACTGTGTACTTCTGACCATCTATACAATTTCAACAGTGGCAACTTGGTCTTGATTGTATTATTTATAATATGACCAAAGTAGGGTACCAAAAACCAAATAGGAGGTATTGTTCAGGGTGATTCACACGTTATCGCACATGTATACATTCTACTTATCAGCAGCATGTTATTAATATTATTCTTTATGCCCCAGGTGGTACCAGGCTATGGACATGCAGTCCTGAGAAAAACAGATCCGCGGTACAGCTGCCAGCGTGAATTTGCCCTCAAGCACCTCCCCAATGACCCCATGTTCAAGCTAGTCTCTCAGCTGTACAAGATTGTGCCCAACGTGCTGCTGGAACAGGGCAAGGCCAAAAACCCCTGGCCAAATGTGGACGCTCACAGTGGGGTCTTGCTGCAGGTAAAGGGGAGAGTCGCTGCTTTAACTTTCATGATCCGTTAAGCTCCATTGCACAGTTTAGCACTTGAATCAAGCGAGCTAGATAAAAACAGAAAATCTATATTTTATCATTTTGGGCTTCCCAGTAGTTGAAATGTCCATTCATTTAATAATGGAAAGTAAAATTATACATTTTTAAGGATTGTTCATTGTTATGTATATTATGCTCTAGAGTAGCAGCACTTGATTGGCTGAGGCACCACCCTGGTTAGGATAGGTTCCAGTCAGATTGTTTCCCAAGTCTCCAAAGGACTGACAGGAAAGGCAACTGGTTTCTGATTGGTTGCTTCTACCTCGTAATAAACTCTCATATTAAACTGTTGACAGTAATGTAATCAAGGTAGTGTCAGCAACGTGTAGCTCATAATGTCTGTATATAATTTTTATCTACATGCATATCTTTCCATTTTATTTTTGGGGTTGAGTTGAGATAGCAGTTTGTGTAAAGTGTTTGGATTTGTCGATCCACTAACACTTCTGCTTCCTTATTTTCTCTGTTTGCAGTACTATGGCATGACGGAGATGAACTACTACACAGTGTTATTTGGCGTTTCCAGGGCCCTTGGGGTCCTGGCTCAGCTTGTCTGGAGCCGAGCTTTGGGCTTCCCTCTCGAGCGCCCCAAGTCCATGAGCACTGATGGACTGATGACCCTGGTAGGGGCAAAATCAGGGTAAATCCAGAAGGTGAAGACCAAAAGGAACAAAAGAAGACAAAAAAAAACAAAATCTAGAACTTTCAAACACTTTGGGGGGTGATTTAAAGAGAACACTTTTAAAATTCTGAAAAAAAGGCTTTTTGTTTGAAACCAGTCTTTGTATTAAAACTACAAATAGGGAAAAATAATTGTGATGACTCTCACCATGTACACCCATTTCTGTAGCATCATAGATTGTACTTCTTTCCACTTACTCCACAACAGTTCTGACTGATTGCTTTCCTTTTAAAAATAAGATATGTTAACAGAAGTGCCCCTGACAGTGGACAGGGCTGTGTCACACTCTGTTTAATGACACTGCAGACAGCTCTCTGACATCTTTAATACATTAGCGGACTGAAGGTATCAAGGACAAGGCTGTTCAGTGCAGAGTGCTAAAGTCCTTTGATTTTTGTTTGTCTTGATAGTTTACAAGGCATCAGTTCTAGGTAAACCTTAGAATCCTTTAAGAAAAATCACACCCTCATAAATATAGTAGGTACTGAATTTGCTCTGGCTCCAATCTAGAAACTAACTCCAGAAATCACTCTGATCAGATGTTACCAAACCTTTTTTGTATCCTAGGTCCATTAAAAGGGTACTGTCCCTTTAAATTTTGCTTCATACCGCTTCAGTTTAGATTTAGTTTAATCATGTCCCGCTAGACTGCACAAACTTCCATGGTCTCTGAACAGAATAACCTGCCGGCAACTTGTATTTAATGTAATATAAATATAGTTTTTAAAATGGAGAAGTGTAAATCTAAATGGTCAGAAAAATGACAAAATAAGCAAGAAAGTTATTGTGATTGCTCTGTATGTTGCTGTAATATCAGTTTTCTGGAGATGAAAACAAAGGAAGATGAGTGTGTTTGATTTCTAGTTGGAATGTCTTACAGATTTTAAAACATTAAATCGGCAACCAGTCTGAAATACATTCTGTGGTAGATTTGGTCTCCATGAATTGCAGCATTGTTAAAAATGGTGTGGCTTTTCCTTTTACATGGTATTAGCGAATCTGAGCAGAATGTAATTTTTGTTAAGCTTTCTTTTACCATTACAATAGATTTTATCCTCCTTGCGGAGCTGGTGTTGGCTCTACTCTGTTTTTAGGTCTTGGTGTAAATTGACCTGATGATTACTGAGATCTCCTCTACACTCCATTATGTCAAACAACTCCACTCTCATTTCATTACTCATTCTCATTTGAAACATCATAGTAAATTGCTTTGTGTGTTTTGTTACCATTGTTTTAAGTGGCTTCAAATGGTACTGTATGTATGTATAAGTACGCGTGTTTCAAATATTGTCCTGCATAAGGCAGCCCAACAAGTTATTCTGTATCAAAAAGTAATGTATTAAACTTTTTTTTTTTTTAAAGGAAAAAACTTTGGGGGGGTCATGTATGGGGATGAGGGTGAAAAAAATCTGGATAATGACAAAAGTAAACAATAAATGCTTTTAATATCAGTGCTGCCTCAACATAGTGTAATCATATTAAAAAGTTTAATAACTTAAACCATTTCAAACAAAAATGCAGCTGTCAACTTGTTTAACCTAAATAGCTGAACGTAAGTCATAAGTGAGACGTAAGATAAATGGTTGTGCCATTATTACAGGGTTAATCTAAAGTAACATATGTTGCTGTCATGTATTTGTGCAGGGGGAGAAGATGTTGAGTCCTGCTTCTAACACTACACTGGTTGATATATTCCCTTCCCCATAACCAGTGAAACTAAATTAGCTGCTGCTCGATACCAGTAGCCTGCTAACTGATACTTAAAGGTACCCTTCTAGTATAGCCTTACACACACAATTTTTTATCTATTTAACCTTTTTAGCTTCCATGAGGAAAATGGGGCTCTAGTGAGACTACTTCCATATCAGAGCTTCTTTCACAGTGATAATATACACCATCTGGTTCAGCCTCCCAGTTCAGATATGGGCTAATCTTTTTCAAATGAAAAGTGTAATGATAACGATCCCATCCTCTAAAAGGGAGCCATCTTCTTAGGGTATGGCCAATAGTCTTTTCATAGAAAGGCTTCTACATGATATAATTCTATTTGTACAGTACATTGTCAAATCAGATTAACTTAATCCCTTTCAGCTGTTGAGAAAAATTTATTTAAAATGTTTTTTTACAATTTTACAATACAAATAATGAACACACTTCTCTTTATTAAGGATTCTGTTATTTGAAAGGGAATATCTTAAATGTTTTAGGTAAATCTACTGGGAGGTACCACAGGAAACTATAAATTAGGCCTGAGGTGATGTGAAGTGCCAAATGTGCCCAGTTTGTCTATCTCAGCCTCCACTGCCCTTTTCTCTACACCGTTAATAGCTGTTCCAAATGTTACTACCCTTACTCAAATTTCTACTGCCTGTCATTTAAAGAGGCTGCACTGTACTTGCTCATTACTGGCCAAAAAGACAGTAAATAGACAAAACTACTGAAAGAGAGTTCCTAAAACAAACGGAATTGTCCTCAAGATTTTGCAGTTGGGCAACAGTTAGTAATCTTGCCCTGTGAAACTTCTGCACAAACATACAATGCCTCGCAAAAGTATTTAGACCCCTGACCAATTCTCTCACATTACTGGATTACAAATGGTAAATTGCAATTTAGTTCCATTTGATATTTTATTTTAAAACACTGAAACTCAGTATCAATAATTGTAAAGTGACATTGGTTTTATGTTGGGAAATATTCATAAGGCAAAGAAAACGATTAAAGTTTCTGTCACATTTTCTGTATAAAACTACGCTGTTGATTAGCTACTACTCTGAACGACAACGAAGACTAAAGAACATCCTCCCCAGGCGCTCAAACAAGAATGAGACTGGTGGGAGAAACCACAGAGAGGGCAACATTAGAGTTCAGTGGATGGGAGTAATGGTGCACCAGACAACCATATCAAGAGCTCTGCATAACACTGGTCTTTAAGGGAGGGTGGCAAGAAAGAAGCAATTTCTCAAAACGTAACTGCTGAAAACAAGTCCTGAGTTTGCCAAAAAGCAGGACAATGACCAGGTCAGTGTCTCCATGTGGCACACACCTAACACCATTCCTAAAGTGAAGTATGGGGGTGGCAGCATCATGCTGTGGGGATCCCAGGAACTGGGCATCTTGTTAAAATTGAAAGAATGTACGGAGAAAATGACAGGGAAATGCCATAAGGGAACTAAAGCTTAGGAAGAAATGTATCTTTTAGCAGAACAATGATCCCAAGCACAAGGCCAAAGTAACATTGGTATGGCTCAAGAACCAACAGATGAATCCCATACAGTGGGCCAGTACTGATCTCTATCCCATTGAGAATCTGAATCACAATTTGCATCATCAAAACAACCTGGAGCCAAATCTGCCAAGAAGAATGGGCTAAAATCACTCTGACACTGTGCAAAGATCATGCATACTTACCCCAAAAGACTTAAAGATGTTATTGCAGCAAAAGGTGGCTCTACCAAATATTAATTTGGGTGTTGAATACTTATGCAAGCCCCAAAAATACACTTATTTCTTAACATTGAACCAATGTCACCTTGCATTGATTTTGAGTTTCATTGATTTACAATATAAAAGGGAAATTGAAACAAACTATTTGCTATTCAGTAATAAGAGCTAACATTACTATATTGATTGGATAACATATTTTAGTTTGAATCAAAATGTTAAGTTACCCAACGATGAAAAAAGAAAAGGAAACCAGTAATTATTTAGTCTAACATTTAGAACAACTGAAACTGCCCTTTGGCTGCTCATTGGAAATGCCGGTAATTTAGTGGTTGTGTGTAATTCCACCATGTGGCAATGCACCTGGATAGCTTACACCCCATCATTTATGCAAGATTAATTGCACAAAGGTTTAACAAGTTTCAAAAAGCAGCTTTGTATACTCATTGACGCATACGGTCATCATTTACATTTTTTATTTTAAACATTTGGAACAATAATACAGTCCCAACAGGGTGTGAAACGGATGATTTTGCTGTGACTTTTGTTACTTTCCATTCAAGGTATACATACGGCGTGTGAATTAAGCCCGATGGCAGAAAAAAAAAAACTCTTGCGATTATGGTGTTTCCGGAACTATGAAGGCACAATATCCTTTTTCACATTTAATCAGCTTTGGTGCTTATTTCAGAACACAACACCTTAATCGAATGATTATAAGACCCACCCATCTTATATTTATGATTTTACACATAACACACAAGAGGTCAAAAATAAAACTTCTATTTTCATTGTTAATTCTCTGAAAAAGATAGAATTCAAACAGCCTCCTTCACAAAATAGAAATCTACTATAAATAGCAATTACCCACTTTCAGCAAATACCTAACTATCTGTAATACTGGTAATAAAACCAACAAAATATGACAATGTATCTTTTCCTAACCATTGAATTCCTCACGATAGATTTATCTATACAGCACTGTGCAAAAGTGTTAGGCACATGAAGAAAAAAAAATCTGTAAAGCAAAGATGCTTTCAAAAACAATAAAAATAAAACATTTTTAGAGGTAAACTTGGGTTCCACTGGTTTCTGTGAGTTTAGAGCTGACGGCAGTGCTGGACTTATTTTGATGGGACTTCTCTGCTGCACTGTTTCCGTGGCTGGGAAAAAAATAGCTCTGCATTGGCATTTCTGGTTCTCGACCTTGCCTGTTTCTTCATGCCTCTTCAAAAGAGCTTGTACAGAACATCTTGCTAAGCTCACTCTTGCCATGGTGTAAGAATTGACGATTAACACATTTTTACAAGTATTAAATATTTTGCTAAAAAATCATATTAATTCAATATCAAGTTCAAGTCCAGAAGAAAGCAAGAAGACTGTATGAGTCCTTATGTGTAAAGATGTTCCTAACTATTCCTAAAGCCATGATAAATCAAGACAATAGGTGGAATAGATGCAAATAAATTCCTTGGGTGCAAATAATGCAAAATGAAACCTTTATATTAAAAAAAGAAAATGCCTGCATCCTAACCCCAGTCAAAGACACGATTTAAATCACTTAAATTTAAAGGTTAAGATCAAATGTGCATTTGTATTTGTGTGTGAAAAAAAAACTACATATACATATATATATTATTTGAGAACATAAGCATATGTTTTTACTAATGATGAGTGCTGAAATCAGTTTTCAATGTCATCCGATTCAATGTCAATATCATTTAGGATCATATAGGTCTTAGAATAGAAGTTAAGTTTAAACCAGCCTTTTGACACATCCCCCAGTGAGTGGTTTGGGCATGCACACACACAGATCACTGTGAGATGTTCTCCACAGTGGGACAGACTGTTTTTGCAACATATTCAGGGTTGGCATTGAAGCCTTCCCAAAATCCATGTATAGTAACTCTGGCTCTAAGCCCACTAAGATGGTAATTTTGCCACACACGAAGGATATCGTAGAAACTTCCTTACTTGCTTTTTAGCTAATGTTCGTAATCTTCCTACCGAACATGTAAATGATAGCTAATAAATTGTATTACTTTTTCAAATAAAAATAAAAATTGAAATTTCTATGTTTTAATAATTTTAATATATTTAAAATTGAGAACAATATTACTACAGGCCTTTACATATCCATACCCAAAACTAACTTTAACAATTCTTATTGGAATTACACAATTACATTATAACATACATAATTCTTATGACTGTCGTATCAAGCTTTGTGGGATAGTTGATAGGTTTTTTCACTGTCATTCTAGTTAATAATGTGAATATACCATCCCCAAATTGTGATTTCATTTCTTTAATAGAAAAAGTTCTTTAGTGTATTTAAATACTGCCACATCCAGAATGACCACAAGCAAGCAATAGTTCAAAAATAATTCTAACCTAAATACTCCGTAATGTCAACAGTACATGTGAATGCAACTTTCATCCAAAGAATCAAAATTCAATGTGGGCTCCAGTTACAGAATGAGAACTAGATCTTTAGCCTAAAAAAAAATGTTTAAATAACACTTGATTTTTTATTTATGTCACTATTGAGCCATGAACACTAATAATTATTTTATTCATTTGAATTCAATTATGAGCACGAAATACACACATGCACAACAGGAACCAAATAAAGCTGCTATACCTTGCATTATACGTTGCTTGTAAATGAACAAAAAAACTAATGAAATGGGAAATTCTTCAGTTGAATGGCTGCAGTCATTTTCATTCATTTCAGTCGTTCTTTCTCAAATGTTGTACGTTCCCTTTTTGATAAAACATCTGCCTTTTTTGCATTAAGTACAAATCAGTTTATATTTTAAATGAACAGGAAATAAAGTCCAATAGAACAAAGTTTTGCTACTCAAATCCTATCGATTTGTTTGTATTCTTGCTGTGCTTAAGATGTCATATTGTTAATAAATGTTTTCCACCTCATCTGAATTAGTCAGGAGCAATTTTGGATAACATACCACACTTAACTTCTTAATCTATGCCTTCCTGTTTATGACAGAAGTATATTCTCCATACTAAGGATATTGTGCAACTACTAAGTTCAATTTAAAAAAATTTTTTTAAATAAAAACCCCTCCAACACATACATACGTTAACAAATAAAAACATTTTAAGCAATTATTTCAAATTTGTTTTCATATAAATATAATCGAGAGAAGTATTTGTAAAAAAATAAATAAAACGATAATATAAAATTGTATCGTATCAATTATTGTATGACCAGCTTAGATAATGATATCGTATAGCCAGTTATGCCTGATGAAATCTGAATTTGCAGATTAAATAAAAACACATAAGAAATCATTAACAGCTACAACAGAAACAAGGTACTTAACCTAAAAAAACATATCTGTAATAAACAAGTATCTGTTAGGATCAAAGAAATCCTGTGTTGTTTCAGTTCCTGCCAAGGGAGTGACAGTCAGTAGTATGAGAGGAAGGTGGGGTAAAACACACACACACACACACACACACACACACACACACACAAACACAAACTCAAGCCCAAGCCCATGGTGGCCTCACGTCTGGTGCACCTCATGGAACATGAGCTCGCGCGGGATCCGGGTCTCGGGACCATACAGCTGACAGGCCCGGTGCTCAAATGCAGCCACCATCTGCTTCACAACCTCATCGAAGAACACAGTGGCCAACTGGGAGTGCAGCAATGAACGGAATTCAAATGAGATCTGGGTGAAAAGAGATACGGAATAAAACCAATTGAAAATTTGGGAAAAAAGTATTACCGCTCTGCTAAGGCTGACTCTTCTTATGGAAAATGTGAGACAATGCTTATGTTACAGCAAGCCAAGGCTTCTGGGTTGACAAAAAAGTACTCACAGAAAAATCAACAGTACAGGTACGGGGATACCCAGGGATACCAGGGCTGAAGCGCCATATTGTTTCTAGGTGGTTGAAGAGTTTGCCATCTGAACATACTGCCTAGAGGGGAACAAACATTTCTCTAATTTTATCAAACTGAAAAAATGTATCCAGCCCAACTACTTTCAATTAAGACCATACAATAAAATTTTTCATAGCTGACATTTGCAATTATAAATACTTTTAAATCGGGTAGACAAAATAATAGAAAAACCAAATCACATGCATTGTGTATCATCGATAAATATGGGAGCATCTTGAGGAACTCACTCATTGCATCTTCTCGTTTATTGAAAATTAAAATCAATTGTGCATAGATCTGGGTGTCATCTGCTACGGAGTAGTTTGATAGCAGCTATTGCTCAAGACTGCAGCTAGGAGAATTTGAGCAGACTTCCCTGAATTGTTTACAATTGATGTCATCAACCAACTCCAGCTTTATCAGTCGTTAAGTTTTAGTGCCAAGTAACTTCTTAGACTTGTTTAAAATCTGAATTGTTGTCACAATTGAAAATAATTGAATGTGCATTTGAATTTCTGAATATTGATTTTGGAACTAAGAGCAGTTCTGAGTGATTTTGGAACTCAGAAGTCGCCATTTACATACAGTGGAGAGAATATATAGAAATATAAAGAATATACAGGAGTGTATCATATTACCTTAACGAGGTGAGGTCGAACGTTGGTGATCATGGAAGTGTAACGTTCCATAATTGGAGGAAAGCCCACTTCTAAATGGGCCTTTGCATGCCCAGTCCTCTTCATGATAGTCTGAGACTTCTTGCACCATGGAACGAAGAGTTTGTAGTCATCAACATTGGACACCACATCATACATCTCCAACATTGAGTACCTGATCACACCATGGACAAAATGGGCGTGTTAGGACAAGGACAGTAGAAGGACTATGCTTTTAAAGGTCAGACAATAACATTTTTTAAACTGTCTTTAATAAATTAATAATGCACACACCCATTTCTACACCCTCACTAATACACTAATGCACACACCCATTTCTACACCCTCACTAATACACACACCCATTTCTACACCCTCACTAATGCACACACCCATTTCTACACCCTCACTGATACACTAATACACACACCCATTTTTACACCCTCACTAATACACTAATACACACACCCATTTCTACACCCTCACTAATACACTAATACACACACCCATTTCTACACCCTCACTAATGCACTAATACACACACCCATTTCTACACCTTCACTAATACACTAATGCACACACCCATTTCTACACCCTCACTAATACACACACCCATTTCTACACCCTCACTAATGCACACACCCATTTCTACACCCTCACTAATACACTAATACACACAATAATAATAAATTAACACCTTATGTTAGTTCTTATGTCTTATATAATTCATGATTATTCATGATAATTTCTCAAGCACCAATTTTCTCAAATGATCTGGGACAGAGATTCTAGTCTCACCCCAATATTCTGCGCTCAGAATACTCTTTCCTCTTGTTGGGGAGACTGAGAAAAGTTCGGCAATGAGGAATTGTTGTGGTCTCGTAGTCTAAAAAGCAAAGCATTCTGGGGGTCCTGGTCATCAGAATGCCACATGACGATAGGTATCTAAAAAAAAAAAAAAGGGAACATATGAATAAGACCAAATCATAAATTACATCACTACCATGACTCACTTTATTTTCATTAATAAGTAGCATTCCATAATCAACGATATGAGAAATATATATTAGAACAGACCGACAAAGACGGTCAAAATTTTAAAAAGTATACACTCGGGGTGTGCGGTTGGTTTACTTTTTAAACCTTAATTCATTTTTGGTTAAAAAAAAAAAAAACCCTTCTGGCATCATTAAGAAAATATATGCATTATTTACATGTATATAGCAAAATGTTTTATTTTAGGTCTATTGGTATTTTTTTGTATGTAATGTTACATTTTCTAAGGTTTCTTTCATTAAAATGTTCAAATGAAAATAATTCCAAATTAATTGCAATAATTAACAAGTGATAATATACAAACAAGAATTACACAAACGCGTACTTGCTAACATAGTTCAGAACAATTCACAGATTTAAATTACTAACAAAATGCAATTAATGTAATTATTTAATCATTTACAAATTTACAGTATTTGTAAAGCAAGAAGAAAAATGGAAAAGGGGTCTTTTTATTGATGTATTTGCTGCTGAGGGGCTAAGGCTCTCAATAAATGGATCACTGGTGTTTCCTATGTAAACACATGGAAGGCCCACAGTGTTTCCTTTATTGTAAGATGAAACCCATACTTGCAGTCTGGCTTAGTCTAATGAACCTGCAGGGTTAGAGAGGGGTTTACAGGTGCAGACAGTTCTCCCAGAGGTACCAATACACGTGAATGAATCCCGAATGCGAGATATAGTACAAGGACACAGAAACACTGCTGCATGACTTAATGGCTATTATCTATACAAACAAAGAAAAGCTGAAATGTATGCATTACGAGAATGTATCAGACGTACGTTTTCAAACTACAGTCCTTAAGGACTATACAGTACATGCTCTCACCTGATTGGTTGATTCAGTCGAGCTCTGGCCCCTGTAGAATTGCACCGGCCTGTGCCCAGGGTAGCAATCTCGAAAAACTCACTAAACGTCCGTACGCCCATAGGCAATCGCCGGGTGAAAGATGAAGCGGCCATTATTCAATTTAGGGGCTCAGTACTACACGGTGATTTGTTGTAACTTACCGCAAACTACAAACGTATACTATACTGGCTACAAAAGCAATGCTAAATAATCAGGCTCAACAACGAAGATACAAAAACTTATGTAACGCTTAAAAAAATATTATTGAATTAACCGGCTAATAATTGATTGTCTAGCTAAAGTAACCAATCCAATACCTGAAACAGAATATAAAAAGGCAGCTTTTATTCCAGGCAAGTGACTCATCCAGTTAGCTAACAAACTAGCCATTAGCTAGCAAGCTCGCTAAACTAGGTTAAAAAAAAATATTCCAAGCATGACTCAAGAACCCGTGGTCTGAAGTCGACGACCATTTAGATACATGAGATTGGTTATTTCCTTTTCCGTATTCTTTAGAGTCCGTTTAGCCTTCGGTTTAGTTAAGCCCTTTAGTAGCCTCCGACCCACCGCCAAGTACCGGTTTCTGTTTAGTTCGCTTCGCCTACTGTCATTGCATAAAACGTCACTACGTTTCTATGTCACCGCCCACTGCAAATAGGATATTATTTTCTGATACTACCAGTACTCAGTCTGGTTGTTATTTGCTAATATTAAAATGTTTCCTGTGAGGACATTTAATTTTTTGTAATCTTTTTGATAATTAAATAATAGACTAAGAATGGTACTTGTGGGGTATGTGCAGTTACTTACCTACACTTAAAATTAAAATTATATATATTGTATTGCATATTGTTTAATATTGCTGAATGTATTTAAACATTAAAAATAAGCTTTTCGTGGAATGTTTTTTTCGAGCCTTTTGTTTATATTAGGGTGACAAGTTTATTAAATATTTATATAATAAATAAAACTGCTGTTTCAAAGGAAAACTGGATATATGGTTGTAACTGCTTGTTCTAATTGTGTTCCTGTTTTAATATGTGTGTAGATGACAAGTTGATTGTTAAAGTCTGAATGCGGCCTCACCCTCCCCACAATCAAGTTAACAAGGGTATCATCAGAGGCACATCTTTTTTTGTCCAAAACATAGCCACCCAGGCAGCCTGCCTTTATGGCTGCATAATCAGTCTGTTAGGTCACTTTTCAGACCCGTTTGTGAGGCATCAATTGCAGATACACAATTCATATCGGCCTGTAAGGCCATCAGCAATTCTGACAAAGGCTGTGAGGCGGCTATTTTGATATTAAATAGATGACACTCTATAAACCAGCCTACAAGGCTGCTTTTTTGAACGATTACACTATGGGACAATTAGCTTATTAACCAGCCATAGTTATCATTAACACATGAGTCTTTAGAGTCTATGTGTGTTTCCACTCTATGTTTATAATTTGCCTAGCAGTTGTAATGAAAACAGACAACGATTTTGCCTAAACAGAGCAGGTCAAACCCCAGATACTGACATGGGTTGCAGAGCCAATCAAGCAGAGTCACCGACACGTCTCCCCTCAGGTTTACCAGGTGTTTAAGAAACATGTCATGGACCTTGTGGCACAGGCGATTCTCAAGGGCAACAGCCCATGGGTATCATCTGCAGTGATTGTTAAGAGGAAGGACGGTAGTGTAAGGTTTTGCAGCGACTATTTTTGGTTTAATAGTTTCATGTCCAAGTATGCCTACTCCTTACCAAGGGTTGAAGACTCTATATTTCCAAGTTACAATGGATTGACGTGACATGTCTGTGGTCATCATCCCATTAGCTTATTTGAGTGGACCAGAATGCCTTTTGGATTGTCCAACGCTCCTGTGACCTTACAAAGGTTAATCGCGTCAATGCAGGGTGAGCAAAAACCCTGGAAGGTTTACAGGAAGGGCAATCATTTGGTTTGTCCCAATAGGAGGGGGGTACACATTTAAGAAGGCTAGGGTGGTGCTCCTCAGGGTGCAGCCCTTGTTGAGCCTCTGAAGGGCCAACACCTTCTTTAAGGCCCATGTCAAGGCCTCACCCAAGGCCACCCATCCAGTTTAGGGTATTTTTTTCTTAGTGTTTTAGTTATTTTGTTTTTGTTCTGTTTTAAATATTTACCCAGTAAATATCCCCTGGACCCCCACCGTTCTACTTCCTGCTATCAGGCCAACCCTACAGTCTACATCCTTTCCCTTGTATTAAAAAACTGAAAAATATATTGCAGTAAAACCAGAAATCATTTCAGAAGCTAGCATTTTTTAATTCTATTTTCTTTTCAAATACCTTCAGTGAGCTAGCTAGCTGCATTATTATATTGGCTAACCAGACTGAATTATCATTTTTTTTAAACATAGTTAAGAATGAACACAGTATTCAAATATTTCATTTTAATCTTTAACTTTTGTAAAGAAGTGTCAGACAGCTGGGCCATAAATAAGAGAACGTGTGCAAAGAAAAAATTTAAAAGTAGCCAAACTCATTCAGTTTTTCTAATTTATATGACCGCGACTACTCAAATCAATGTGAGCAGATTTATTTATTTATTTTACCCATAAGCCAAAGACGATGGCTCAGTGGCACAAAGGTAGATCATCGGGTGAGTATTCATTCATTATGTCCCATCAATCAACTAGCCAGAAATTCTGTGGCATGTTCACTGAATGGGTTTTTGCTATCTACTTGGACGCTAAGCAAGTGGCTGAATACATTACGGCAATGGATATATTTAATGCCTGCTCTAAATATTCTTTTCCATCTTCATTTATAATAGAACTTATTATATTCTCCCTTTTCTTGAATTCTGCCATTTAAAAAGTTGTCTTCGGAGGACGTTTGTGGCAGTGAATTTCTCATTTGTGTAATGAAATGAATAATTCAAAGGCATAAACTAAAAACAAAGATCATTAACGTCAATATGAAAATCAAAAAGAAAAATAATCTGAAATCAAAATAAAAAGAAAGTTACTAGTTGTTTCATTAACACATATGCAATTTTCCCTTTTGCAGAGAAACTGCACTTCCAACACCCCCCTCCCCCAACTTTGTTGATGAAGTTGACAATCGCACTCACATGGCTGGCTAGTAACCTACAATATATATTCCCGTTCCCAAAATGCATACCAGAGGAAAACTTAATTTCCATCCCTGAAACATTTGCTATAGGCTATATAGACGGATAACAAATTAAAGGAAAAAACAACTTGAAGTGGCTTAGTAAGGTGTTGGGACACCACAAGCGGCCAGAACATTGCCCCTTGAGTCTCTGGAACTCTAATGGAACACCATTCTCTCACTTGGTGTTTTGATGATGATATCTGGTGATAGCAAAGGCCATAGCATATTATTCACACATATCATTTTCAAACTCGTAAAACCATTCAGTGCCCCGTGTGCCCAGTGGTTGGGGACATGGTCATCCTGGAAGAGACCACTCAGGATAGAAAGGTTTCACCATGGGATAAATAGTAATGATTTGCAGTTATCCTTCCCTCCAAGAGGACAAGTGGACCCAAAATATGCCGGAAAAATGCCGCCCGCATTATAACTGAGCCTCCAGACCAACTCACTGTAGGATTTGTCACCTGTCTGTACATGGTACCACGTATTTATTGATACCATTGGATTGTTTTTCCCCTGTCCATCATTCAGAAGTGCCTTATTCTGCGTAATTCTGCACGAGGAAGAGAATTTTGCATATATGAGAAAAAAATTAGAGGGACTAATATTTTTAACAGACCAACATAGTTAATTCTCCAGATTGGATCTATTAATTGATTTTACTGTAGTGGAAACAAAACTACACTCAAGTATGATGTGAAACCAAGTAACTATACTCTGAAGAAATTACTTTTTTGAGGCATAGTACGAAATGGGATAACTGACTTTGTACATGCTGATGAAACCAAACTCTTTGACTGATTATTTAGATCGAGGTCATCCAATATTCTAAGACGAAGAAGCTGGTAGTTGATACGAGTGTAAGGCAGTCTTTAGTGGCACAGATCAGTCCCTTTTTCGTTTGGTGTGCAGGTTTGGAAGAGGCTTTCTTTCTCTCTCTCTCCTCCGATCATCTTTTGGCAGAACGACGGGTCTCCTTCCCATTGCTAACAGCCACTCCTCCAGCGCCCTGATTGGTGGCCCCTCGGTTACTGCCACCTCTCCCACCCTGCTGGTTACTAGTAGAACCACTGGGCACCAGGGTGCCATCTCCATTACCATTGGTGGTTTCATTCCCTATAAATAAATGCACATTTGGTAACTTCTCTAGTAGAAGTAGTAGCTGAATTAATCAATCAATTAAACTTCTGAAATTTTTACAAGAACTACTCATTTAACAAGTTTACTGATACAGAAAAAAAAAATTATGAAAATAATTTCCAGAATATATAATTTCCTTCAAATGCAAACTCACCAGTTGTACTTGTGGAGATACTGCTGTTATTGTTCACTGTATTTCCCTGGTCATTGAGTGCCTGGATGAGAAAAACCGAAGTTGGACATCAGCTGACAATCTTCTGCAGAAGGATCTAGATGCTTCACATTGCACTTCTATTAGCCTCAGGCAAGTCAATATCATTGTTTACAAAACTATACATTTGGAAGTTCCATTCTTTTATAATACATATTCAACATCAAAACGAAAGAGAAATACAGTGCCAAAATATTCTTAAAGTTACCCAAAAGACCTTCATCTACAACAAGCTGTAATAGAAAATTACACAACCAAAAGTTTGGTTGTGGTGTTCTTCCTTTATACTAATTATGCAACACAGAGTAGCCTATGATCCTTGAATTTAACTGTATTTTATTAAGGCTTTGCCTACCGTCTTATTTGCCTGTGCCAAATATTCAGGGGTAGGTTCACTGAAGTTAGGCACCTCAGAATAGACCATGCAGAACCTGCAAATAGGAGTAAAAACAGTTTAATAGACCAAAATAGAAATTAGAGTTAGGGTACAGTAAATGGCTTCTCCTGTGACTACTGTAAATAATCTTTTTAGCGTAATTTAAGACTTACTCTCCAATCTTCTGCAGCTCTCCCCCTCTGCCTGTATACAAGGTGAGACACCCTTTAAATACAGAAGCATATCTGAAAAGAACAACAAAATTCACATCATAACAGAACACATTCATCTGTCCTGAACAAATTTGAGCTGAAATCCAAAGTACATGCCATTAACACATAACATATCTAACTAGGGGATTTTTCACACTCAGAGTACACGTACTTACTTATTTAAATAACATATTTATAAACATCTGCTGAAATACCTTTATTTGAAACATCAGCTAAAACAAGCAACTCCAGCTAACACACTTGCCATAGACCAGCAAAAATTACATTGCTGAAAGTTAAAGTAATAAACATGGGAATATAATTCAGATACTGTAAACAAAATTAAAGGCTGAACATTTAAAACAACCTGCATTGAGGTTCTCGGCACCAGGTTAGAATACCATAACTATAAGTACTGAATAAGTACTAAAGCCATAACAGACTGAAAACCATCTTTTGAGATTCAATTTAAATTTTTCAGTTGACATATTACCTAATCCCTTATTCACACCCTAGAAAATGTGGTCTCTCAATCTACTCCCCAGCCCACATCCTTTTTTTTTGCGCATGTGCTTTTATTAAATTGGAAAATTTACCGCTTTCAGTAAAATCTAGGCATCTACATACTCCAGAACAAATCACTTAGGCTCATTTATTCACAAAAGAGGCAGACTATTTCATTATACATGTGGGAGATTGGCGTTTCTTTTTTGGGATACATATTCAGACCAATTATCGTATCTGAAACAAGCCAAAGTGTTTGAAATAAATGGCTTGCATGTCTAGTTGACCAAAGAAATTAAATTAATTATACACCATATGATAATCCCTGAGTAATAGGGCTTAAAAAAAATTAAAATAAATATGAAGTGACTCACCCCTTGGTAAGTCGTATTATATCACCTGTTTGGATCAGACCCCCAACCTCATCCCACACTGAGATACTGATACTACCAGTCTTGTCTGCCACTTTGCAGGTCCGCACCTCATGGCCATCCTTTGTTTTAGTCACACGCCCTTTACAGGAGAGAGTATACCAACAGCATGTTAAGACGCTGCTTTATGTATTCTTGGTACATACTCAAATTCATTTTTTACTGTCGCATAATATATGTGGATATCTTATTATGTTAAAGTGTTCATACTAGTAAAGTAGGTAATGTATCTAAACATCCCTGCTACTGCACCTGTGTTGTATTCTGCTAAATGTTAATAAATTAATATACATTTAATAAATATTTTAGCAAATGTTACACTTAAATATTTAATAAGTTATATTTTAGAATTGAATGCAAAGTTGTGTTAGACTAAAATCTTACATTTTGATTTGAAATACATAATCATCATTCCCTTATTAACAAATAGGCTTAGTGGTTCTGATTAAAACGGCAAAACAATTAAATGTAAAATATATTCTTTAAATATTTACATTAGCATTTAATGATACAAGTCGCTACGTTTTAATAATCAATCAAGTTTTCAATTTGCAATCTACTTGCATTAAAAAACGAAACACCTGTCTCTAGTACAATGAAGATGACATTAAGATTTTTAAGTCCTGGTTTTATGTCTTTAACGTGGGTCTCCGTCGTCATCTTTCGGCTTTTTCAACCATCAACCAGCCTTGGTCAACACCCAAGTCCTTTACGACCACCACCAGCTCCAAAACTGGAAAATTATAAAAACAGAGAAAATGGTAAATATTTATCTATGCAAGTTATCCTAACTCTATCCTAACTCATAACGTTCATTAAAATGGCCAGTTTAAGTACGATAATGTACTAATTAGACAGTCTACTTAACTTTGCAAAATATAGGCAGATTCTAGCTAACGTTAATGAAAATAACATACAGAGGGTCTCGTTTGTTTAACTGTTTTGCATACGTATATTTTGCTTTCTTTTATTTACATTTATCATGCAACATAAAGTTAAAAATATTTTTTTGTAATGACGAATGATATACCAAGTTTGGGAACCTGCTCAGTGTATAAAAATAAGCCCAAAAACATTTACCCAGAGTTGCTGGTTGTTACGTTAGCTAACTAGTTACAATGCAAAGCGCATAGGAAACGAAGCTAGCTGAAGAAAGTCGGAGGACACACTGCTAGTTGACAAGCTAGTTACCTTGCAGTTTCTCTCAAATCCGAGTACGTCAAGTCTGGGTCGTGCAGTTGTGCCCAAAGCCGTTGTTCTGTATCGGCCCTTATCCCATCGCATGCATCGGTTTCAGCAGAACGTTATTTTTTAGATGGAATACGATTTCGGTTTTAGCCTACAATGCAGTGTTTTCTCTGAAGCATAAATAATGGTGAAAGCAGTCATTGCTCAATCTTTGTATCGATCTACTTTTTCTCCAATCAGAATCAGGAACACTCACGTTAGCACTGCGTGACGTACGACAAATATGACGAGTTACGATTTTGTGGGTTAGCAAACGGATATTGGCTTCTTATAAATGTTTGTATTTTAAACTAAACACTAATACCTTTCAATTCAACACCAATAGATATCCTACTACAATTTAAATGACAAATCGCATCAAATAACAACCCATAAAACTGCTGTGTGAAAAACTGTCGTAAAATGGTGTAAATATCTGTCATCGAATTGAGAGGATAAGGGAATATTTGGAGAATGTTTTATAAAGACATAAACACACACACATACATACATTTTATATATATATATACACACACACACGCCTTCAATTATTTCCTTATCCTCTATTACACATATTCAACATAAAATATATTTGTATGGTATTGCTTGGCTTTTATTACTAAAATAATTACATAAACATGATTTCCAAGTCTGATTTCACAATGCTGTGATCTTAAATGCAGACAACATTAGCAGATGTATTTTCTCATTCAGTAGTCTCTACGGGCTGCTTGTACACACGCTGCTCTTTTTTCACAAGCAACACGCACTTGTTTCTCATAGGTCCATACATATTTGGTCAAGGAGGAAAGTCATCAAATTTTTAACAATGACAGGTTGCGGGAACTGCTATTAGTGGACGGGGCCTTACGATCTTTCTCGTTGCGTAGCAGCGGCTTACGGAGGCTGGGCTTCGAAGTGTGTTGACAGAAGCCGGCGGGTGATGGCTTAAATTGCAGAAATTGGTAACCATTTAATAAGGTATCTCTTTTTTTAATGAAGTAGTTGTTTTTCCTTCGACAATGCGGGGTTTTGGTGGTGATTTGTTTTGAATGTGCGAAAGGTTTTTGCTAGTATGACGGTTAGGCAGACATTAGTTAGCCTGCCAGCTAGGTACCACAGTGGGTGGTGATAAAATCCAGGCCTCATGCTTCATGTTTACGTAGCTTTAAAGCTATTACCCAGTCTCTGGTTGGTTGTGTTTTATTTTGTTAAGCCGATTACCTAACGTTAGCTATCCACTGGTGTAGTTAATTTTAAGCACTTAGCTATGATGTTGACGTTTGGTATCCTAGATTGTGTGTGATCTGGCTAGCTAGCTTGGATCACCACATACTGTTGCTGACTGTAGTGGAAACTCTATATTATTACTCTAGTTAGAATATGGTCTTTAAAGGAGGGATATTTAATTTTTATTGTTAGTTTCTAAGATATTGGTGCAAGTAATTCGCCAGACAGATGGCTAAGGTAGCTAGATTGCTGCAGTTTATGGGAATTTGATTATTCTGAATTAGAGAGGTTGGCTAACTAGCTGCCTAGCTAGATTAAGCACATTTTAACGTATTTCGTGTAATTGGTTGACTTAAAATTTAATTTTAAAAAGTTTCAGTTTTTGTATTTGTTGCCGGCAGGTACTATACCTTTAAATACCTCTGGTCAAGACACTATGTGAAATTACGTCATTTAAATTTCTGCAATCCTTCAATTTGTTTAATTCGATAAACTGCTTTACCTTCTGTTAAAACAGTGATGGGATGGCATGTTAGAATAATAATAGTTCTGACATGAATATCACAACATAAGTGACTTAATAAAATATAGCAAATCGAGCTATTGTGTTTTGCACAATATTTGTTCACCGGCTTATTTCAGTCATCTTGTCTGTAATTATTTTTATTTTATTTTTTTTGCCTGAAGAGTCGGCTATTTCTTTATTTGTGTATTTATTATCGAGTTTTACTCCATAAGGTAATATTTAAACCAAGCTTTTGACATTGCAGGTGGCTAATTATTTGGCAGTTCATGCGAAGAAAGATGTTTGCCAAGGGGCATTGTAATGGTTGTTTTAAAATGGAGGGGGGGGGGACCTTGCCAATTCGCACAACATGTTCTGTACACCATCCTCCTCCTTGTTAGCCAGCTCGGTTAATGCAGATTTTACAATCTAGCGTTTAAAAGGTTTTCATTTTCCAGCTTCATCCTGCCAGCCACTATCATAAGGTCAGTACATAAAAACCCACCCAACAAATATATATTTAATGAATATGTATATATCAATTTGCGGCTTCCATTAAACTGTTAATTAAAACAGTATTTTTTTAGTCAACATACAAAAAATATTTATAGCTGCTTGTTACAACTCAATCAGGTAATCCATAAACTCTGAAAAGTGTTGATGTGTTTTATACTTAAATTCAAACACCCTGGTCACTGTGAAACAATCCTATCTTTCCTTCTAAAAATTACATTTTTATAGTAGTTATTTTTAACCATAATATGCAACAAAAAAAAGTGAATTGTTTCACAGCAGTTGTTAAAAGATAGAAATTTCAAACCTTCAGATAATTTAAAATATTGTAGCACTTTGGGTAACCAATCTGTCTTGTGCTTCTCAGAAGCAATAGTCAAGTCTGGGATTGGGTCTGCTTACAATTTCTTTAAGAGTGCCATTTGAAAAGGTTATTCTTTTCCCAGAAGAGCCGTTATTTGGGTATTTTTTCCCTCTAGTGTTGTATCATCCGTATGTAAATTGAATTGAATAAGATATATGAAACATTCCCCCTTTCTCTCTTTTAGATCTGCAGGCATTTTTCTTGCAAAAATATAGCACCTGGATTCTGCCTTGACCCAAACCCACTTCAGGAGGAGAGGATCTGTGGGTTTCACAGATCAAGAGATGAAAACCACATGTGAGTGAGGTAAAGAGGCATGCTGTCAGATATACAGAGCAAATTCATATCTCTAATGAATCCTGTTAAATGTGTGTGTGTGTGTGTGTGTGTGTGTGTGTGTGTGTGTGTGTGTGTGTGTGTGTGTGTGTGTGTGTGTGTGT
>JAOYSI010000009.1:2486377-2507257 GCA_025775065.1 Hiodon alosoides
CTTACCACACACAACCCCAGGGCTGGGGGGGGTTGTCGCTGTTCTTCAATCTTCTTTACAATCATTTTTTTGGGGGGGGGGGGGGGGGGGTGTGCGGCTGGTGGAAGAGCATGTGCCCGGTCCTCGGCCCAGTTGCTGTAAACACACCATTGGTAAAGCACTTTGCTGGTACCTGGTGGAGGAACTCTTGCCTTCTCCCTCCACCCCTTGGGTTTTGTTGCCACTTACTTGTGAGTTCCCTGGCTACTGATCAACATGAGGGTGGGGGTTGGGGAAGGAGATGCTTCCTCACTTGGTATTCTCACGTTGTTTTTAGCGCTCTTTTGGCCTGACCCCCTCCACCATTTCACCTAGGTATCTGTTCAGCGATAATTACGCCTGATTAGCTTTTGCGAGGGGTCTTTTTTTCTTTATTGGAATTTTTATTTTAGATAAGCAAAAACATGAGTAATGGCATTCGTCCAGCCTTTGCTGAGTGCAGACCAGGCTGTGCCGACGGTGGCCTTGTTGCGGGTTGCCATTAGCCGCTCCGTGCGTGACGTCTGGCTGGTTAGCCGCCCGCTCCTCCACTTTCCCGTGGACATGTGTGCAAATGCTCCCTAATGAAGCCGGATCCGCAAATTAAAGGTAATTTCAAAGGCAGGCGTGCTATCGGAAGGTCGCCAGGAATGATGTACGCGTGTTCCCACTCGTTAGCAGCTGTCTGTTTAATTACCGCGGATGCTAACGAGATTTTAAGAGCATATGGTGGCAGTGGGAGAGGCCTGGCTGTCGCGTGGGTGCCAAGAGTTGTGGAACTTCTCGGTGATTGAGTTACTTATCAATACTTGCTCTGGGTGAAAAAAGGAGACCCATACAAAATCAATATTTTTCAGGTATATACCCTGCAATGATATGCCGATGCCACTGTATACCCTGGAAAGTGGCTGTGTGTCTGCGTGCATGCTAACTGCGTGTCTGCGTGTCTGCGTGTCTGCGTACATGCGTACCTGCGTACCTGCGTGTCTGCGTGCAAGTGTTTTGGCCTTTCTTTCAGTGGTGGCCCTGGCCTCCTCACCCCCACTAATAGACTTTCCGTCCCTGAAGTGCTTTTTCCTCTGAACCATTAACCCCCCCATTCAATCACCACCACTAACCAATAAGCAGCACAGGTGGCCTATTTCACCTTAACCGTTAGCGTTTGTGAGAGTGTTTCTGCAGGACCCATGGCCAAGTTGTGGTGCCTTATCCATCTGCCGCTTTGTGTGAGCTCGCGGGAGGGGTAGCGTCTCGCCGTTGTTTTGTGTAGTCGGCCGTTCAGGGTATGCTGCAGGTGGAAGAATTTCACTTCAAGCGAAGGCAGTCTCAGGCACACTGTCTTGTGATAGGCCTTAGCAAACACCTTCTCTGTTGCTGATGCGGCTGGTGCTTTGGGGACCTCGAGATAAGTTTTCACTTCACTCTGTTGAAAGAAAGGCACTCGTCTAAAAAGTTTTCTTTACTCCCCAAGTAGCGTGTTTGTCATTACAGCCTGGTTAACTAAGGATGAGCTGCTAAATTTCGCATTCCTTCAGATCTTACCGAGAATTACGATGAACTATCAAGGCGCTCTGATGTTGCAGATGCATTATTTATTTGCTTAGCAGGTTTGTTTATTTGTTTATTTATTACTTTGTTTAAGTCTTCTTTCTTGGTGTATTTTACGCCTATCATCTGTGTAACCCAGCTGAGACAGTCCTAACTGGGGTTTGATGGCACTTGTCCGTCCTGGGAGAGGGGGTGGGTGGGTCTGTCTGTCTGTCTGTCTGTCTGTCTGTCTGTCTGTCTGTCTGTCTGTCTGTCTGTCTCTGTCTGTCTGTCTGTCTGTCTGTCTGTCTGTCCTAGCAGTGTGCTGGTAACTACTTTCAAACGGTGCATGATTTTAGGGTTTTTGTGCGTGTGAATAAGGCCGCTGTGTTTCCCAGGAGTGCGCCGGGGAGCCCCTGTTCATGCTGTACTGTGCCATGAAGCAGCAGATGGAGAAAGGTCCCATCGACGCCATCACAGGGGAGGCCCGCTACTCCCTGAGCGAGGACAAGCTCATCCGCCAGCAGATTGACTACAAGACCCTGGTCAGTACCCTCGTGCGGCCCCCTGCACAGCCTCGGCCCATGTCCCGAAGTACTCAAAGCTTCAATCGGAACGGTTTTGAGCGGATCTTCTCCCATCTGCTCCCGGCAGACGCTGCATTGCGTGAACCCGGAGAACGAGAACGCCCCGGAGGTGACGGTGAAGGGGCTGAACTGTGACACCATTACCCAGGTGAAGGAGAAGCTCCTGGATGCCATGTACAAAGGCAGCCCCTACTCCCAGAGGCCCAAGGCCGGAGACATGGACTTGGGTAAGGCAAGAACTGATGGTGGCCCTGAGTGGGGCGCACTTCCTGCAGCTTCCCGGCGCGTGCTGATCCGTTTATGTCTTCTGGCTTCACAGAGTGGCGACAGGGCAGGATGGCCAGAATCATCCTCCAAGACGAAGATGTCACCACCAAGATCGACAACGACTGGAAACGCCTTAACACACTGGCCCACTATCAGGCAAGGAAGTCTTGACAGGGATGCCTCTGTAGTCAACATGTTGAAAAAAGAATGGCAATGATTAGGATTCCACAACATACATTCTATGTTCACTTATGTGCACATTGTTTGTACTGGATAGTTACTGAAGCAAGCTGCTTCTTTAAGAGAACAGCAGCTGTACTTGGATTTGCACCACCAGGCTGCAGGTCTGATGCCTTTTAACAACTATTGCACACAGCTGCCCCTGTGATTGGCAGGTATAATGAGCTGTCCCTCGCTGTCCTCTTCAGGTGACGGATGGGTCCGTGATCGCCTTGGTGCCCAAGCAGAACTCCGCCTACAACATATCCAACTCGTCCACCTTCAGCAAGTCCCTGAACCGATACGGTAAGTCTGCCGTCCTGTCAGTAAGCACGGGAGGCGGATCCGCAAGCTTAGAGCGGCACTCCTGCCCGTTTTGTCTCCTCCAGAACCAGTTTTCTTCTTGCCCACACCTTCTCAAAGCCGTTTCCCATAATCCTAGCCGGCGTTATATAGGCTCTCTTGTTAACGCAAAAGTTATTTGCCCAATTATGTCATGACAGAAGAGATTTGTTTTATTGGACTGTTTCTCTCCGTGTTCTATTTGCGTATACACAATAACTAATTGTGATGTCCCTCAAAGCAATTCTGCACTGCAGAAGTAATTACTTTTGCCTGGGCAGTGCGGAAGGCGTCTCAATTGAACTAGGAATGAATCAAGAGGGGTGAGCAACGCCAAGTCGTTGCTCGCACAGCGTAGCCCGCCCCTGCGCACACGCATTATGCACGACAGTGTCTGACATAGGGAGTAGGGAGTCTGACATAGGTCGGCCTTGCTGCGCCACCTGTTCCCGCGCGTTTCCCAGTGACGCTACGGGCCGGGCAGCCGAGGACAGCTGCCAGCCCCCTCACGGCAGGGTCTGGGTGTTTGTTTTCACTGTGCAGTTTCAAGACCAGCGCCTGGGGGTAGCGTGATGAGAAAGCAAAAGGAGCAGGGGTCCCTGCACTACTGAGCGCACAGCTCGGCCGTATTCCATCACTCTGACGGCCTCGGAAAGACAATCTGAGACTGAGGGGTTTTTATTCCTCCTCACCCCCTCTGGAACGCACTGTCCCGACCGCTACAGTACCGGCACGATAAGGGAAAACACAGCAGATAAGCATCTGCTTTGTTTTCCTATAATGAGCTTTGACATTCGTACTATTAATAAAGACTCAGTTCGCAAGCCTGAAGGGGGGGGTCTGACAATGGCCAATATTGCCTCATATTGACTCTTAGTCCAGTCAGGATATTGTGTTGTGTGTCGTGCATAATTTGTGCTGCCATAAGGGAAATATAGGGAATATAGTGTGCAAAGGGTAGAAGCTAATGTGTGGAAGATGAGCAGAAAGATTGACTTCCCCTCCCGGCATTTGCTCAGGTGCGCGGTGCATAACTTGTGTTCTTCTCCATGTCCGCCGACTATCAAGTGACGTGATCTGCTCTCCTCCCTGACCCCACTCTGCCCTCCACGCCATTCAGAGTTGCTCCCCCAACCCGCAACGAATGGCAATCTTGTCTTGAATTTAGTCCGACTATTCACATGCCTGTGGCCTGAGCTCTCCCTCGCTTTGATCCCGCGCAGAAAGCATGCTCCGCACCGCCAGCAGCCCAGACAGCCTGCGCTCCCGCACCCCCATGATCACGCCCGACCTGGAAAGCGGCACCAAGCTCTGGCACCTGGTCAAGAACCACGATCACTCCGACCAGCGGGAGGGCGACCGCGGCAGCAAGATGGTGTCCGAGATCTACCTGACCCGCCTGCTGGCCACCAAGGTAACCTCTCAGGCAGGGGGGGGAGAGAAACCTGCCGCACTCACGTAATCCATCTCTGAAGCTGAGAGCCACTTCGTTCTTGGCATTAGGAAAGGGGTTGAAGGTTCACAGCTCCATTCGATGTGTTGCCTTTCCCGTTCGCTTCCATTAGTTTCTGATGAAATGAGGCACTCCTCTCTGTCAGATCCCGGCGGCTGCCTTTAGGGCCGCACCTGGCCCCCTCGAGTCCCTGTTGGCACGAGGCTCGTATTCTCGAGCCGCCCTTGGCTAATTCCAGTCCTAACTGGGCAAACGAAGCGCCACACTCTCCACTGCTTCCAAGCTGATTTTCTGCTCCTAATTGTACAGAAAAAACAAAAAAAAAATGTGTTTGTGTTTACAAGGCTCTCGGGTGGTCAATTTGGATTCGTAAGTGGTGGGAAACAATGGATGTTAAGCTGCTGAACAGCAAAATCAGAATTCCCTCTGCGTGCCACGCGAGGTAGCAAACCCCCACCCGCACATACCGCCTTCTTTAATGCGCCCCCTAGAGGGAGTGTCCCCGAGTGCCTTCTGTTCTTTTTCTTGATTTGGGACCCTGAACATAAGTTGGCTCTCTGACAGCCCAGGGTCATCGTGTATCCCTTTTCGTAGTTTCTGCTGAAGTTGATTCTGAGATGTGCAAAGTTAAGCGTGGAGTCTAATGTTTGGAAAGGCTCATTGACGAGCTGCCAAAGAAGTCCCCAAGAGAGCAGCTACAGCAGCGCCTAAAACATTGCTTTTATTTTTGTGTGCTAATTTAGCCTTTCTCCGGGGTGGATTGCGAACGCTGATAACATCATCCTTTTCTAGAGACGAGATGTTTTCTGTCTGTCATTGATTTCCATTTGTTAAGTTTGCTTAGTCAGAAATGATGCCATACTGATATCACGTAACGTTTGTTAAGAGTGTTAGAGAGGGAAGACGGCGTTAATTGGTCTAGCTGTAGGACTTGTCAGACAAAATTGGCATCGGTGGTGAAAGGAGCTTAATGACCCAAACACGAAGCAGCGAACTGAACTTGTCTGTCCGTCCTCTCACACCCTAAGCAGCGTACTGAACTTGTCCGTCCGTCCTATCGAACCCTAAGCAGCGTACTGAACTTGTCCATCCATCCTGTGTGATCTCAGGGTACGTTACAGAAGTTTGTGGATGACCTGTTTGAGACCATCTTCAGCACAGCGCACCGCGGCAGCGCCCTCCCCCTGGCCATCAAGTACATGTTTGACTTCCTGGACGAGCAGGCAGACAAGCACCAAATCACTGATGCAGATGTGCGTCACACCTGGAAGAGCAACTGGTGAGTGAGTGAGTGAGTGTCTGTCTGTGTGCGAAAGAGAATAAGGCCTTGCGTGATTAACGCTCACATTGTGAAGTCCCCTCAGCAGTCCTACCAGCTTTTGAAACCTGGTTCCAGTTGCCTGGCTGCGATGAATGGTGACGTCATCATATCTCCTAATCAGTGTTCTGTACCCCCCTCCCTAGCCTGCCGCTGCGCTTCTGGGTAAACGTGATAAAGAACCCCCAGTTTGTCTTCGACATCCACAAAAACAGCATCACAGACGCATGCCTGTCGGTGGTGGCCCAGACCTTCATGGACTCCTGCTCCACTTCAGAACACAAGCTGGGCAAGGACTCTCCCTCCAACAAGCTGCTCTACGCCAAGGACATTCCCAACTACAAGAACTGGGTGGAAAGGTTGGTGCGCCCTACTGGTTCTACTTTCCCATTAGTTCTGATCGTTCAGGCTGCCATTACTCCTGGTATTTAGCTCTACAACATTGCTGTCCCATGTAACGCCAGCCGCTTAGTTATAGCACTGCGAGACAACATGAGCCATCTGCGCTTGTGCTACTGTTGATGCCGTTTTCCTGCACGGTTTCCCTTTTATTTGCAACACGTTTATTCTGCCTTGATGGCTGTGCGAGCATTGGGCCAGTGAATGAATCTCCGTATTGAGAAGCGAAGCGAGCCCAAGCGTTAAGGTCCCAGCACACCCATTAACCCCCTGCTAAATGGACTGAAGCTCAGCGGATGTTTTTCTCTCGCCCGACGCACGCACGCACAGGTACTACTCCGACATCTCCCGGATGTCAGCAATCAGCGACCAGGACATGAGCGCCTACCTGGCGGAGCAGTCGCGGCTGCACCTGAGCCAGTTCAACAGCATGAGCGCTCTGCACGAGATCTACTCCTACATCGTCAAGTACAAGGACGAGGTGAGCTCCCAGCACAGGGTAGGGTGCAGAGCTCCCTTAATTATATTATATAACACTCATCTTCATAGGCCACTGGTTTTGGATCAGCTATTATATACATTATTTCTAACCCCATCATACGTATTTCCTCCTCCTCTCTGCCAGTAAGCATTAGAAATTACTCCAGTTTCAGGTTCAGTATGTATCCTAATTTCCAGACTGGTTTTGCCTTGGGATTGTTCTCGAGCCGAATACGAGATGGTGGCGTCGAACCGGAGACTAAATGAGAGAAATGCATTTGGTTTTGTGCAGTTGGGTTTCCGGGAATTGTGACAGGTTTCCTGTTAATAGAGCACATTAACGCCCAGGTAAATACATTAATTAAATGACCTCAGTGCCCCGTGCGTTGCCACACGTTCACAAGCATGTAGAGAAGGCGCCAAATCACGAATGGCCTACAGGAACCGATGAGAGGTGTGCAACTCGACTCCTGTTGAGGAGGGACGATTCGCGGACCTAATTAACTTATTTAGCGAGGCCGTTTCCCACGTGCTGACACCATTAGGAACATCATTATCACCTCCCTTCCCTCAAGCGTCCACTCCCTGTCCCTGTAGGCAAACATTCGCACCTCCCCTCAGTTTGTTTGGGTCCTTCTGTCTGTTTTATTAGCTGAAGACTAAGCGGGACCTGCCTCGGCTGACTCATTCCTCCCGATTCGCGCGCGCGTCAGTCCTTCGTTCAGGAGTGGTTGGCCCCACAGAACCCCTATTGTGTCATTAGGGGGTTTGTGTTTGTGGGCTCGATTACAGGCGAACCTCGAAGCTTGCTCCGTTCCGTTCCGTTCGCAATTCAAAGGCGCCGTTGTAGTAGCTTAACAGCGCTGTAGCCCCGCCCCCGCAGTTAACGTGACGGGCTGGGGGTCTCAAGGGCGAACCACCCAGTGAATTATCACTGTCGCTATGCCGCTGGTTTACCCAGGGAGGGGAGCGCTCGGCCGGGCAGACCATTCCCACCGCCACGCCACTTCTGTCACCCCCCTCGCCCCGCCCCTCTCCTCAGGCCTCATTTTCTGCCTCATTAGTGGCTCCTTGGCGTGGCTCGCTGCATCCACCCACACTTCACTCTCATCCCATCAGTGTCTACTCTCCTACAGTCATCGCTGGTTTCTTTCTTGAATATAAATGAGATATTTATCGCTCATCAGCACCAAAATATAGATGCGTTGGCCATTTCCTTTTCCCACCATTTAGATGCTCACGTACAAAAGGCCCCTCCCCCGGACGATAGCGTGTGGATCAGCTGACATTTTGTGCGCTCCCCACTCTCTGCAGATCCTGTCTGCTCTGCAAAAGGACGAGCAGGCCCGGAGGCAGAGGCTGCGCAGTAAGCTGGAGCAGGTGGTGGACACCATGGCGCAGGCCAGCTGAGGATGGCGGCGCTCCGGACACACATATGAAGGACTGCAAGGACGGAAGCAGTGCACGGGAGATTGCGCAGAGCTGGGCACATGCGTGGCTGGTGTCCCCCACACACACACGCACACACGCACATAGACACGCACACGCACATACACACGCACACACACACACACACACACGCACACAACCCCAACCCCGATCATTCCAAAACCAGGCCCAGGAGGTGCCTCTTGTCAGCGCCAATTCCGTTATTGCTTTAAAGCCGCTGGGTGGAAGACGAGGGGTACGTGGGAAGTCTTCAGAAGTGTTGGTGGGAAAGGTGTTTCTGTTGGCGTGACCGCTCAAGGACAAGGGAGCCCCCAACAGAACCTTACCTCCAAGGACATTGTTACGTACACCTGTTTTTCTCTCTCTCATTTACTGCCCTCTCTCCGGGTCTCCTGCCACTTGTGTTACTGCTGAATTTGCACAGTTTACAGGAACTAAAACAGAAGAAAAAGATATATAAATATATATAAATACAATTGCATTTTTAAAGAAATACACGAAAAAATAAAAAGAAATAAAAAGTTTTCCATTTTAACATACAGAAATTAAATCAAGATAAAAAGGCTTTGATATTTCAAATGAGCAGAGGAAAAAAATATATATTAAATAACCTCGTCCTGTGCCATGTTTTATTTGAATGTTGTTTAGTGCAAAGAAATTTTGTTAGGTAAAATGTGCTATGATTTTAATGTCAACATGCTTAGTGACTGAAAAGAAAGTCAATCAAAACAGAACTTCAAGCGCAAAAAAAAAAAAAACGTGAGGAGCGGGTGCTTTCCTGAGGCAAACCCAAATAACCTTGTTAACGTGGTACTATGGAAACGGGGAGTATTCTTATTTTATTTTCCTTCGGTGCAATCGTGGTTTTAATGTGAGAACCAAACATACTCGTGGTGTTTGAGTGAGTTCCTCTGGAAAAGACGCAGAAAACGGTGTGTTCTTTAGTTTGTCTGGGCAGGAAGCCGTGTGTTTGCCACCATCTTTACGGGTCTCGTGTGAGCCCAGTTGCGCAGTATAATCACTCCTTTTCCACAGATGAAGTAAAGCTGCGTTACTTGAAGAAACTTTTTACTTTTGTTTGCCATGTCTGAGTTGCAAGGCTAGTGGTCTGTCCCGGGGGGCGGAGTTTGGATAACGACCACTCAGGCCACGCCCCTGGAAAGACTCCTGTACTTTCTCTGTGTTTTCTCTGGTTCCGCGGCCCTCACTGCTGTAAGGAAACGATCTCGTATTGCTGAGCCCCATAAGGGTTGGGGGTAGGTTTGTAGCTTTCTGAAACCCTGGGTTTCTGTCCCCTCTATGTGGCTGCAGACTCCAGAGAGACGTCCCAACGCTGTGACCAGAGAGAGGGGGTTAGCTTTGAGGAGGGGGGGAAAGAACTGAGCCGGCTTTTCGACTCATTAGCTAAATAATAACCCTTCCCCCTGAAAAAACTCTCTGCCAGGGCTTAAGCTTTCAATCATTCATTTTTTTGTATTTCTTTTTTGCCAAGGTCGTTCTTAAGGCCGATTGGAAGTTTGACTGTAGTGAAAATGTGTAAATATATAATTTTCTGCTTTGGTAAACCAAATTGTGGGTCAGTAATGTATTTTGTTTCCCCCTCCCATACAGAAATTATTTTGATTATAAGGAGTATCCCCAGATGGTTCCCCTTTATTTCTGGCAGGTAGTAGCTCGAACAAACGTTCCGGTATAGAATATTTTGACTGCGGTACGATGTCGTTGAAACATTCATTACTGTTTTTGTGTTCCATTGTCTTTTTTCGAGATGTTAAGGCAAAAAAAAAAAAAAGAGATAAATGAAAATGGAATTAAAAACGCAAACACCTTGTCTTGTATGACAAGACGGGGAATTGCTGTCTGTGTTTTGTCCTTTATTTTTTAGTGGGTGAAGGGTTTAATGTTTTTCTGCCATTATCTGATACATCTGTGAAATCTGCCCACATAAGATTTTCTAAAACCAGACATTAAAAGCAACAACAATGACAGCAACAAACGCTTAACTTTAATGCCTCTGTTGGGACTGCAGGGTGCATTATATATACCTCCTGCCCACTAAAATATTTAGCTCAGTAAACCAATGACGGAGTATGGTGCACTCTCTTGTGGAATGATTCTACCCTAGGTCCTCTCCTGACATCAGTTCTTAGCTGAGATGCTGTCTAATGAAGAATCTAACGCTGTGCATTTGTTTTTGTTTTTCTCCATATTGTTATCTCCTAAAGAATCAGGAGCGGGTCTCCATAACACAATAAACGTTGAAGAAATAAAGGAGTCAAAAAGAAGTTGTTCTCTTCAAACTGCACTTATTATTATTTTAGAGAAGAGAAGCTGAGAGTTTGCCGTTCGTCAGCCTCTTTGGGTAAAGCGTAAGATTGAGGTGCCTGTTCCTCTCCTGGCTACTTCCTCCTGGGTGTGTCGCTCTTTGACAGGGAGGTGAAGCTCCCAACATTCAGAGGACGCAGGCCTCTCCGGTCCTCGTCCCAGCTCAGGCTCTCCAATCAGGTGGCTTCCCTGGCTTTCCCCGTCATTTGGGGATTTTGAAAAGGTGTACGTTTTTTTTCTTTTTTTTCCTTTTTCAGTCCGATCTGAAACTTAAGGCGGGGTCACTATTGGCGGTCCTCGGCACACTGGCCTGCAGGTGGTCATGAGCCTGGCCTCCGTCCCCGCTAACAGTTCTACGGCGCCTTGCTCCCGGGCCAGAGCGTGCTACTGCTCCTTTTCATCTTGTATCTCCTTTGTGATTCTCTTTAGTGTGTTCAGGCAAGTGAGGCCTCTAGACCATTCGATGAATAGCCTAAAAGTACCGTTGTAATAATTAACCAGCACGTGGCCCCTAAGGGATAATATTTATCCATGTAATTTAGCCGTTTTCCCCTCACCGAAGGTCTTGATGTGTATCGCCCATACTCACAACAGTTCTGCTTTGTAGATTATAAGTGTAAAACAGCTGGTTTGATTGTTTTCTGGGCGTTTCTTTTGTTGCTTGTGTTGATGCTGCCTTGCTGTTGTTGTTTAAGGTTTGAGCTGCCGGATTGTAAATGACCAGGGTGTGAGGGGAGTGGCCTGTTTGACTATTGGCCCGGGTGCTGTTGTGCGTAGAACAAGGGAGTGTGGGGAGAAAACTGTTCATTCTTGAGGCAGGAAGCGTCCCGGTTTTTGCATTAACCTTCGATGTCCGTTTCTTAAATACGAATTCTTAAAACGGTACGACGGCCGTCCATTGGGCAGGCGCTGAGGACGTGATGATTTTTGGAGCATGCTCCCTGAGGGGAGGGGTGGGTGGAGGATGGAAGGCGGAGAACTGATAATTCTGTTTAACAGAGTGCCTTGTTGGCCCTTGTCTGTACCGTCTCTGCCATGCCGAGTGGAGCAGAGAACTTGCCTATGCCCGTTGCCCATAGCGGTCTCTCCACGACCTGCCTCACATTGACTGGGAATTGTTTCCATCCTTTTCTCCTGCATCCCGTTTGGTTTTATTTCTGTCTCTTTTAACTCTGGCAAATGAAATGGAAAAAAGCTTTCCTTTTCAAAATAAAACAAACTCACAGGAACAAATGAAATACCCAGATTAAATACCCAAGAGGAATTTAAAACAATCAATACATTTTAATACTATGTGGATTCTGATACATTTTTAAGAGTTTCAGACTTGAAGCAACTGTGACAGGTTAGTTGTCTACACGCTCTTTGTGTAAATATTCTGCTGTTTCCTGTTTTGCAGATTTACTACTTGTAAATAAACACACGCAACAAGGAGAGATTAAACTTTTTTTGCTAAATTTGGCTGCTTTTGTCTGCTTTGTTTACGAAGTTTTATTCACACCCTATTTGTCATAATTATAATCTTAGAGCAACACAAAAGTGCCTTATTTTTTATGGAGTTGTGTGTAATTTTATACGCACACGCAAAACACACACACACACACACACACGAGTGACCACTTTATTGCTCCCCTATTTGCCCTCATCGGGGGACAGACTGAACGAGCTGTCGAAAGCCTGCCTTAGGGATGCTGGCCCATGTCGAATTTGTTGCTTTCTACAGTTGTTGCAAGTTGGCTGGTTATGGATCTCCACTCTCTTAGAGCAGGAAGCTGAATTCAATGTCATGTTCCCAGCCTGAAACATTCCTGGAAAATCCTAGCCTTGTGGCTTGGAGCATTATCCTACTAAAGGAACCAATTCAAAGATGGATATGTTGCAGTCATTAAGTGTACCTGATTGGCAATGATGTTCAGATGTCCTGTGGCATTCAAATGTTGCTCCAGTCATTTCAAGGGACCCAATGTGTGCCACTAATATACACCCCTCTCCATCACACGGCCACCTGCCAGCCTCCTGGATGGATCCATGGACTTTTTGCCATATCCTGGTTTTTGTGTTCCTTGGCCCACATCTAGTGCGGTTTCTGGTTTTTCTGTGACCGGAGTGGAACTTGGTTAGGTCATCGCCTTCCACACCCCATCCATGACCAGGTATAACGAGTATAACACACACCACTGTTACAGGTGGCTGTAAACTGATACTCTGCACAAGTGTCAGATCCCATAAGCCTCATTCATCGGCAAGCTGATTGGGCAACCACCCAACAAACATCTATCCAACAGTGCTCCTATGGTCTCATTCTTGATGTTCCCCGCTGGTGTGCCGTTTCTGACACACAGACAGAGACGGACAGACATACATATTTTCACACTTGTGTCGTCCCCATTCTCCCTCTGGACTGCACGGAATCCCTTAGCACCAGCATACCTGCTTTAAAAATTCTGAATACATGACACGGTCACTGACTGCATATTTATTTCGGGGACAGGGGAGGTGCCTAATAAGGTTGCTACTCTGTGTGTGAGTGCTTATGAAGTCCTTGTTATTATATTATTACTGCTTGTTGTTATATAAGAATTATTTATATATATATATAAATGTGTTTTTGTGTATGTATGTATGTTTATATATTTTATATTTAGAAACTTTTCATTTCATTATATTTGAAATGATTTTTCCCAGTACTGTATAGTAAAATATTCTGTATCTTTTATAATTTGACATTATGATACAATATATAATAGTATAGGAATAGTAAAACTGGGTCAACATGGAATTGTAACTGCTGAATTTATGACACCTGTCACATTTCACTATGGACACCCAATTTATTGAAACCGGGGCTTAAAATGTATAATTAGGAAGGATTTTTCAATATTAAAATATTTCAATCATGCTTTTTAAAACAGGTGATGCCACTAGTTCCATGACATTAGTCTTTTTTTGGAATCGTCAATTTGCTGTTTCGTCTGGGCTTACTGGCTTGACCCCCCAGCAGCTGTTTTCGCCTCGTCAGTCTACCATTGGTTAGCGTTTATCGCTCTTCGGGCCACGTTGCCCCGTACAGGAGGCAACAGAACACTGATCCTGGACCAGATGGGCCCTCAAAAAATAGTGCAGTTAAAAAATCCACCTCAGAAATGTTATGGCCATGTAGCGATTTTTGCTTGGTTTTGTTACTCCGTATATACTGCATGTTGCTATTTTCGATTACACTCGACCGCCTCCTACCTCCTCAACAAGGGGCCATGAAACCCCCCCCAACAGCACACACCCACATTCATATTATTTTGTTTTTTCTCTGTTTTGATTCCCTCTGGAAAATACCTGCACAGCGCTTTGTGAACTTGTCTGTGTAAAGGGCTGTATCAAATACAAATTTGATTGACTTCACTACATTCTGGTTTTAGCAGAAACTTGTCGCATGGCATATGAATTGTACAATACTACTTTTGAAAGAATGAGAACTGTCTGGATATTTTTAGCTCTCTCCTATGTAACAGGTACCTTTGACAGTTGTTATTTCAATGCTTGCTATTATTTCCGTGCAGCCAACAACATTTGGGCAGTTTTCTCTATGCTTGGCAGAACTGTGCCATGGTTGAAAGAAGTTATAGCGCGGGTCCGACTCCCGGACTCAAGCACGCTACCCATTGGATCTCTAGCTATATTAGATTCATACCTAAAAGGAGGTGAACCTGACATGAAATATGTGAAGCAGAAACGTTCCGCTGTGACGAATCTATTCTCTAAAGCAGCCTTAGGAAACTGTGGTCCTAAAGGGCCGATGCAGAGTTTTCTTCCTGCTCACCTCTTAATTTTTTAATTGAAACCATTATATGGGTGGTTAATGATCTCACCTGGTTTCCCCTGGTGTAAATCAGGTGCTAATTGAGAGGTTGCATTGAACACTCGCAGACACTTTCACCCCGAGAGGACCAGGGTTCCCCTTCCCTGCTCTTAATAACCATTTGCGAAGCGGTGATGAAATGGTGGGGGGGGCGTCTCCCTGTCGCAAAGTGTTGATGCCATGAGCTTTACCAATAACGCTTTCATTGCCTTTTTATACGTGGCATACAATTTCAATTTCACGTGGTTCTATTTTCATGAGGGAACCTTTGGAATCTGTCAAAGTGCATCGCGTCATCATGGCGCTGGAACCAGAACCTGAAATGCCGCCGTCTCCCACTTCTTTAAATCCCTGCCATAATTCAGTTGTATTGCGTGACTCTGAAGCGACAGCCGTGACCAGTTTGTGGGGTTGGGGGGAGGCTGCCTCCAGGGATCAGTGTCGATCTGAGGTAGGTTGGAGAGGGGGCAGAGATGTTTCCTGCTGGAGAGGGTGGGGCGGTGTGCAGAGATGTTTCCTGCTGGCGGGGGTAGGACGCTGCTCACATGTTACCGAAACAATGGCTGGACAGAACCATGGGTCGGAACCCTGTCCCTCCTTTCAGTTTTGGTCCCGGCACTGTGCCTGATCTTGTGGGTTACATCAGGGCACACCGTCCATAAAACTGCCCATAAGAGGAGCCTGCACCCCTGTGTTAAGTCAATTCATTCATTGTCTGATGGCTCCCAAAAGCAGAAGTAACTTCATGAATAGTGGGCTGGGGGACTTCTTCTTTCTCTCTTTAATTTTTTCTTTCATAAATAACGCAGTTTTCTCTTGGCTTTGTGTTACATGCTCTTTGGCGATCACTGTTTAAGTCTTCAGGACCTTGTTTAACTCACGACTGGGTCCAGGAAACGGGGTTGTAGTTATCAGACCTGCCACAGGTCAAAGTAACAGAGTGTGAACGAATCCTGCAGTAACTGTCTTGGACAACATTGCCTTATACTTAAATGGACTGAAAGCTTACAGCTGGATAGGATTTATTTGACAAGCCTGATCATCAATCAAATTATAATCTTGCCATAATAACATGGAATGGAAGGATAGCCTCAGAGGATAAATAACCCTGAACAAAGCACTCTTTGAACAGTCTGTTCTCTATCGCTCCTGTCATCTTTATTTTAGTGGACGCTACCTGTGGGACTCTCACCTCGGTTGGCTACAGTCGGTAAACTTTTCTATAGTAGACTGTGTTTAGAAGCTAAATCCTCCCATTTCTATTTACTGTTTATTGACTCTGGAGTGGAGGATGGGTTAGTCTGTGGAGGAAAGGAATAGGGTAACCCTAACCGCCGTGTGCGTCCATTCCTGCAACCACCCCAACCCCACTGCCCTTCAGAGTCCTTCAAAGTGTTCCTTTTTGATCCCTCATCGCCACTCCAAGAATAACTTGCCTCTTCAGTGATTAGGATGCCAGTTGTGTTTCCCCCCGTTCTGTTTGGATTTTAACAGCGTTGTTAAATCCACAGCGGGCAGAATCATCAAATGCGCTGCCTCCCTCTGCGCTGCGAAGGAGCAGCCATTGCTGTGGCGCTCGACCGGCCCCGGGCTCCTGATTACCGAGCTGTGAAGTCAAGTCCCTTTCTTCTTCTCTTTTCTTTCTCCTTTTCTTCATGAAATGCTGCAGCCTTTTGAGAGGCTGAGGAGGGTGCATGTCAGAGCAGCAAAGTCACGTTGACTGTTGTGTTAGCATGGTGACTAAGGTTAAAGAGATAAAGCTATGATACAGTGGTGCCGGTAGTGGGTTGGGGGGCAGGGGGGAGCTCTACCTCTGGATTATGGTCTGGCCTCCACAGGGCAATCCGTGTATTGTAATGTAATTGACTCTCACAGCAAAGTCACTAGATGGTACGTGACTCCTTTACAGGGGATAATGATAGGGATCGGTATAGCAAATGAGATGATGGAAGTGGATCAGGGTGAAGAGCCGGCGTCTGGCCCATTTCTGAGCTGAATTAGTGCTGAAGATAAGCACCTCTTTGCTAACAGCCTTAGCTCCCGTTCTGGTCATCCGTGCTGAATGGAGGATGACCTCTGGAGGATGTGCCAAAAGCAAGGGACCGTTTTGGTGAGGAGTGCAGCGGTGTCCTCCCCTGCATCATTGCCCATCACTTTGTTCTCCACGCCTCTGCAGGCTTCCCTCGGAGGCCGCCACTCCGCTCAGGGCAGACCGGGTTCTCGGCCCGTCCAGCGGCTTTGCCCGGCGTGACTTTGCCTGCCGTGGGCGGAGTCAGGTGAGTGTCAGTCGGAATGCCAGACGTCGGCCCTCAGAGATGGGGAGGGGTCGAGGAGCAAGATAGCGAAAATGTATGAGATATCTATGCAGCAGGATATGAAATGTAATGTAACACCTTGGGTAGACGAACAGAAGTTAGAAAATCACTTATCAGACCTAATCCAAACATTGCTTGAATGTTGCAGTCCTGTGTGGCTACATAATGTGAGCCTGCTAAAAAAAAAAAGTTTTTGATTTTGCATAGTGGCACAAACCACTATACAAATGAAAACACCAAACAGGGACAGCATCTGCATCTATTTAAAGTCCAGAAAAAAGGAAATTTGCTTTGTCTAGAAGCACCTGATCCCAATTTGTGTCAGCACAAAAGCCTGTAGCGTTTTCATACCGTCAGGTCCTTATCCGCACCGCATATCCTCAGCGCGCCTCAGGACGGCGGCACGCTAATCCCTGTGATTGTGAGCCGAATTCTGTCATGTCTCCAGGACAGGTACACCACCTGTTGGGTCCTGGTCGTGCACTAAAGAACAAAACTCTAGCGCCACTGGGCTCTAGAATGACCCTGCGCTTTGCCAGATCACCTGCCCAGGGTTGGGTTTAAAAAATAAACGAAATGCAGACACCTGACCCAGCCAGGCCACTGAGACCAGGCTGTCAGATGCAGAACTGCCTGCAAAGAGCGGATGGGATATTCTCCAAGCATTATCCACAGCTGGCTCAGACAGATCTACATAAAATGATAAGAGCTCTAGGAAATGAGATGTTATGTTATGCTGCTGAGATCAAATATATTTCTTTGTGGTACTTTTTAACTACTTTCTTATAGATCATAGCCAAGATTTGAAAATCAAATAAAAATTAGTGGACCATTAAGTAGCCGTGTGCCATAGAAAGCAATCCAAAAGCACCTCAAATATAAAGATCTCTTGTTTTGAGAGTTGGAGCATAAACGTTTCCAACATGCATTTAGAGGCACAACAACTATAAAATACTGTACATTGTTTTTCAGGAAGTGAATAATCAACAGGGCCAAATAGTTGGTTGCAAATCATGCTTCTCAAATGATGATGTGTATTACGCCTTTCCAAGACTAGTCAAAGCTAGGTGTCTGCTTGGTTAATTAATAGGATAGCTCATACAGGGCTAAAATCCGGACACCCAGGTGACCCTGGCAGGTAAAAAATCATGGCCTCACTGATTTAAAAGCAGACCGGTCTCTTTGAATTGAAACAGTTTTTACAACCAAAACCAGTTTTTGTGGTTTCAGTAGCCATGTCTGGCTCTGTTTTCCGTTTCCCCTTTTCCACTTCTGAGCTGTGCTAAAATGCTGGAAAAATTGATGGACATCGAAGCAACGCACAGTTGCCAGTTTTTTCTGTTTCTTTGCACTCTCATTTACCTGTAGTAGCAGCAGAATAGCCTGTCACCCTGTAAATGTGTTGAAGTAGTCTGGCAGGCAGAAGTTTCTCCACAAAAAGTGTTTGGTTACGCACGCAACGAGTAGGTGTTGAACGTTGCAATCAATGTTTAGCAAATTCTTTCCAATGAATGTACCGTGTATGATGCATTGTTTTTTTCTGCACGAATTAATAGAAGAATGGTGGGGGGGGTGGGGTTTCCCACGATAGGTCGCCTTCTTACCCTTTGAACAGCGGTTGTCACGTTTGAGGCCGAGGTACTGGACCGAATCGCGTAATCCTCCCCCCCCCCCAAAAGCAGGCCTTCACTGTTGCAGTACGAGCTGTGTGTGTCCCACGCATCAGAATTAATTGGCCAGTGCATTCGTTAGCGCCCGTCGACGGCATCGCTCGACGTTCCTGACAACAGCAGAGAGGCGGCCGGGCTTAAGCTAGTCGATATCTCTTCAACACCTGGCGACAACAGCGACTCCTGACGGAAGAGGAAAGAGAAAACTGGATTTTTTTGGACCGGGGCCCAGCTTATCAAAGAGAAAACGGTCATTTGTTCAGGCGGAATCTACATTCACTGATAATGCTTCACAACCAAAGTCCGTTAGATCCTGCCTTGGTGTCTTGACTTGCATGCGTGAGTTGTTATTGAGGGAGCTAAATAAAAAAAAACAAAAAAGTTGCAAATCACCAATTTTTTTTTTTTGGTTTGTTTTGGAAAAAATTATTGCAACTTTTAATCTTTCAATTTATCGGTTGATGAATTCATGGAGGGTTCCTTTATGGCGACTGTAGATAAGGAAAGCGGACCATTCTGTTGTATTTTAAATGGCAGGCCCATACTTTGAAGTACAGAGGGCTGTACTCGGCTGTGGTAGAGTAAGATAAGGATGGCGGGGGGTCGGGCGTGGGGAGGGGGGTTGTGTGTGAACCGCAAATCCCACCAAAGACGAGAGGAAATTGTGTGGTAAATGCAGATGTCTGGCAGAAGGAAATCGGTCATGACCACCTCAGTGCACTCCACGGTGGCCGGCCGGTTGGTACCGACCCCTGTCATAACAGTCATTTGATTATTCGGTTTCGGATAAATGGAAACGTGAATTGACCTTGCGGCGGATCAATTCAAGGTGAGGAATGCTGGAAGGCGTGTCAAATTGGTGATATGTTTGTGCATCCTGAAGTGATTTTGTGCGATTTTGTGTCACTGGGAACGAAACACTGGGGACCTGCTGAGTAAATCCTCCTTTTACTTCGTCTCTGGTTCTATGTGTGAGACCAAACCTATCTCCTGGCCTGCCTCTCACCCTCAGGAAAATCCTCCTTCCTTATCAGCCCATTGGATCCCACTGGCTGCTTGTCCACACACTCAAATCATAGGTGGCACACGTTGAACTGAAGTCAACCACCGAAGACCGTTCACACAAGAAAGAGCAGTCCACCAGCAACTACCCATAACACCTGTGATAACTTGACTGATTCCCATCACCAGGACTGCCCAAGTTCAGAGCTCCCACTTAAAACAAACAGACCCTTCTACCTGTCGTGCATTTATTATTATCTTTATTACTGTGATGTCTTATTCTCTTGCATTTCTCTCTCTCGCTCTCTCTCCCCCCATTGTTTTTTTCTGTTCATGCTCCCGGCCATCGGATGCAGTCTGGAATTTGTTTTAAAAACTGTAGTTGGGAGGTCTATGACTGCAAAGCATTTCTAGATTAATACGGGTTGCTCTGGTAGCATTTTAGATAAGGGAAAAGCAAATCAGCTCTAATAGCATATAGCCTGGAGGTCCTGAGCGGTAGCATATTTACCAGCGTTCGCCTGGGTCCCCCCCAAGCCCCTGCTGTGTTGTCGTCCCAGCTCTGGAGCTGTATGGATGGGTTCATCTAAACTGATTCCAGCTGGACCAGCGTTACACTAGGAAACATATAATTGTTTGTGTTTCATTAATTCATGCAGGTCACTTTGCTGTCCGTTGTTTTAAAATCAATGTTCTTTTTGAGTTTTCTAAATACAAAGTTCAGGGACTACAGTTGATCATTTAAAGTGCCATAAAGTGATCCAGACAAATAAAGGCAGTGGTGGTCCCTGTATGGGACCCCTGTGATTTGGAGTTAGTTCTGAGGGCATCGCAAGGACGTCTGGCTGGAGAGCCGGTGTGCTAGAGGTAATGAGACGTTATGCGGGAGAACCGATGGGCAGGAGAGTGGGGGGCGATCTGACCCGCTATACAGACCCGTCTCAGCCCCATAATAAACCCGCTTCAGCGACATAAGACCCGTCTCAGCGACATAAGACCCGTCTCAGCGACATAAGACCCGTCTCAGCGACATAACAGCCCCGCTTCAGCGACAGAACAGACCCGTCTCGGCCCCATAACAGATCCGTCTCAGCCCCACGGCAGATCCTCCCCGTCCTGGCCCATAAGTAAGTTAACTCAAAACAGTGGCTATTGTATTGTGTGATGGTCCTACTTATCCGGTAGGACGCGCCTCGTGCAGAAGGGCACCGGGAAGGTGCCTCTACCGGACGCTGAGGTGTACTCGTCTCCCAGGAGTCTTGTCCCAGATCGGCTACATCCACTGCCAGTCAGCTCCTCGTGTTACTCACACACCAGCACCCCTCTCCTACCAACCCCGTCTGACCCTGCTCTGTTTCCGGGTCACAGAGCTGGCACGTCCTACAGTAGAGGATCAACTGCAGTCAAGCAGTTCAGTGCTGCTGAATGCCAGTCACAAGAGACTGATGTCATCCGGCCGCCAACTCCACAAATGCGTATCAATAAGGTCTTTCACTTGCTCAGATACAGTTCCTCAATACATTGAGTTTAAAAATAAAATGTTTAGGTTTTATGTTTTAAAATCACCTGATTGCACTATTGATTAATGCCTTTAGAGACAAAAATGTCTGTGTGATTGCTTATCACCGTGTATATGTATGTGTGTGTGTGTATATA
>JAOYSI010000009.1:2507357-2530894 GCA_025775065.1 Hiodon alosoides
AGTCCAACTGGGGTGACATGTTCATTGTTATAATAGTGAGTACAATTATAAACTTCATATGAAAAGCCCTGAGGCATTCCTGGCGTTACAACCCTATAAATAAATTGAATTTATACCCAACTTAAGACACATACCCTATCAATTAAAAACCAGTTAATCAAAGAGTTTGGATGGCCAGACTCAATATCCTTTTCTTTAGCACGTTAAAAAGATTTTCCAAGTGATTTTCTGCAACTCCAGATATTGCAAATACTGCAATTAAGACAAAAATTAAGACATTGAATATTAAACACTTAATATTCTACACATGCATTTATTACTTTGATAATGTACTTCTACTATTCTTTAATAGGAAGATGTCCAAACATCACTGCTCCAGATCCTCTCCAGTTTGTTTCTGTCTATATAAATTACACCGATTGACATCCTTTCATTGGCAACCAATAAAAACACAGATTTTATGAAGCTACACTGTGCTCTTAACTTATATGGCTGCAAAAAGCCATGCACACAAAAGTCATAAGACGTGACAATCCTTTACAGTTCTAAATGGCTACTGCACTCACAAAGAGGGGATTATCTGGCCTTCAAAAATGACAAAAATCAGAGCTGGTGGAAGACTGCTATATGGCGATCAAATTATGGACCAATCTTGCTTATTTAGAGCAAGGAACTTCATACTTCTTGACCTCAGTTTCTCCAATATTTTGTTGTCCTACTCACCTTTCATTATCCAAAAATGTATGACGCTAGAATTAAAACAATTTGCACTAAACCTTCCTTTAACTTGTTTCTTTTCTACTCAGGACGATGCGATTGGTAAAGTAAATAATAAATCCCTCCTCTTGGGAACCTAAAACAGCTTCTAATTTGCTAGTGTACGACACGCCTTCAAACAAGACTTTATACGGAACCTGCCCTTTTTCCTCCAGTTTAAGTGGTTTTAAACTAAGACAACAGATTGTGCGCCCAGGGTAGTCATCATACTTTCAAGCTGCTATAAGAGACCACCAGATGGCGCTGCAGTACCAAATATACTGTTTGCATAACATTTATGAGGACAGTCTTGGCAGATGCAGTTCAAGAAACCAGCAAAATGCTAACAAATTATTTCTCAAAACACCAAGTCGCTTTGTTCTTCATGGTCCATATGACAATTTATTCCAATATAGACTATCAATCTTAATTCAACCAATAACAGAAGCATTTACCATTTCAGCAAAAATGCATCCCAGACTCCAAATGTCCACAGCTGTGGAGTAGTACTTGCAGCCCAGGAGAATTTCTGGTGCTCTGTACCACAGAGTCACCACCTGAAAGACAAAGACACAGATAACAGATTAAGCCAGTGGAACCATTTAAACGGACACAAAGAATTCATGATCCAGAATATTTTGTAACAATGCTTATACAGCAGCTTCAGGTCCGCAATTAAATTGTACAAACACACGGCTGTAACATAGTTCTGTCAAAAATGTCCAGCTCAGAGTTCCAAATTAATTTACACACATTCAAACCCACAAATTATTGAATTGTATTCAAAGCATATACTGACTGTGCAAGACCAAGTTCAATAAGGTACTGGGCACCAAAACCTAACAAACTGGAGTTAGTTGTCATAGACTTAAAACAATTTAGGGAAGTCTCTTTGTAGTGTAAAATGCAGCAAACCACACAGTAGAAGATGGGACGTCCAGATCTTCAAACAAGATTTAAAAGGTACCGTTTACATTAAAACGGAAAAGTGGCGTTTATTTTCAACAAAATAGACTAAATTTTTTAATGATATGTGTAGTCACTACTAGTGACTAATGAGCTCACAGATCAGCCAGACATCAAGGAGCTGCATTATACCACAAATGCGTAAGAAATGTATTTTTAACCAATGAATAAATAAAAACGTGCGGTTATAGTAATATAAACCAGTGCAGAGAGTGCCAACGCCCCATTGGCTTTCATCTTGGGGTCTATTCACAGTCTCCCGTTTATTTTCATTTTATCAAAACGGCTGGTTGAGGATCATCATTTACATACTGCAATAACAATTATCAGGCTGATTTTAAGATCAGAGATTTGATCACAACTTGAGAGGACAGGGCTCATTTTTTGTACGTAGTAAACAGAAACGCATCATCAAAATGCAGGAAACAAACCACAACCTTCTCCCTTCTCACCTCGTGGGTATAGGTGCGGACAGGAACCCCAAAAGCTCGGGCTAGCCCGAAATCGGCAAGCTTGATCTCACCCTGGGCATTAATGAGCAGGTTCTGAGGCTTGAGGTCTCGATGCAAAACACGATGAGAGTGGCAAAAAGCAAGGCCTTGCAGCAGCTGAAACAGGTAGCTCTGGACACAAATATTTCACAGTGAAAAAATGTATGGTTCATGAACAGGCGCTAAAGAATGCCAACAAACAATAAGAGCTCTTCCTTCAGTGCGTTTTTCCCTTGGTTCACCGCATTAAAATAACTCAGATATTTATTCAAAACACTGATCAAATCCGGATTACTTCTTTAGTTTTGTACCTTAACCAATGGGAGAGAAATGCCAGTGACTGATGAGGAGTCCATGAACTTCTTGAGATCTTGGTGAAGAAATTCAAACACAAGGTACAACTTGTTTTCTGTGTGGATGACATCCCGAAGTCTGTAGGACAATAATGCCAGTGTCACAGACTCAATAACCAAGGAGAGTGCAAACAAGGCATAGGTCAAGTGGGAACAAACTGGAAGATGAAACAGAATCAATGAGTCACAGGGAACATACCTGTTGCAGTGACTTTACTATCCTAAATTAAAACCAATACCGTTTACTTACTTGACAATATTGGGATGACTGAGCTCCTTCAACAGAGATATCTCTCTAATGGCTGTGCTAGGAACTCCTTCCGTTTCCCTGAACAAAAACACGTAGAAATTTACCAGTAAAACCACCACCACAGAGGGCGCATTAGGAGGTAACGAGAGAATTTAATATTTATGATATACATTCGCATCACGTAGTCTTGTGCCAATAGTACTCGAAATGCGTTAGCGTAGCAAGAGGGAAGACTTTTTACGATACACAGTGCAAGAGTGAATTAATTCCCCACCTTCCAAGTATTTCACCAAAGTATTTGCAATATCAAAACGAACTTAGAGTAGTTCAGAGAACGGAAAGAAAACAACCCGCAGGTATCCCAAGTCACCGAAAACAAACTTAGGCGTTGAAAGTTGAAAATATAAAAAAGAACCCGAGAAAAACCCAGCTACTAGCTAACGGTACCATAAAGACCAACTGTCAAGACCAATACATTTTTTGACACTCAAATTTGTAGCAACACGACAAAAACAAACAAATACAGAAATAAGTCAGCTAGCTTTCTAGTCGGTCACTTCCGTGTGTATCTTAACAGCGCAGCAAACATTGTTAAACAAAGGTCGATTCCGATAACATTAATTAAAAGGTACTGTTAAATAGGTTCAAATTGTCTTTACCAAAACTGCAAGCTGCTTTTATTCTTCTATCAAACAATTTATTTGCATTCGATGGAAGTAATTTTAAGCACAACACCAGATAAAAATTGTATACCGCTCATGAAGAACGCGACAACACTTACGTATCCAATCTGATTTTCTTGAGGGCGACAGTTTCGCCGGTGAGTTTGTTCTTTGCCTTGTACACCACCCCATATGTCCCTTCTCCGATCTTTTCAACTTTTTGAAATGACTCCATATCCCCAACAGTCTGCACATACACTCATCCACCCGGACCAGATCACTCTCACCTGTTTTTTTATTAAAAGGTAACTGTTTAAGGAATATTTTTATTCTCTAAGTATGCTATTTCCAGAGAGACCCGCCAGATACAAATCGGGGCGGGTAGGCATGGGGATGATACCACATTTAAAAAAAATTAAAAAATAAACGATTCGGTCTTCCACCCTAGTCACTTACCCCTCCGAAACAAAAGTAACCGAACACACCAATTCCCGCGTTGATTTTGCCCCGCCCATTGATGACGCCAAACCCTTTTCTATGGCATAGCGGACGCACACGGCATCGGAGTAGATGATTTTGAACCTGGGTGTCCATCCTCTTCAAATTGTGGCACGCCTACTTTCATTTAAACCAACCAGTGATTCCGGTAGAGATTCTACTCGCGCCTTTAAGCCTTTATTTCCCCTTGTTCTAAAAGAAAAAGGCGGTAGAGTGACTTTTCCAGTGCTGCTTTCACAAGGATCAAATTACTCAAATTTAAAATAATGCGCACAATTTCACCCCGCTCTTGTTTGAATTCAAATCTTCATGAGATAATTAGTCCGCTTCTACAGATAAAATACCACAATATTAAGCCATATTCGCTAAAACGTGATAAACTAAATTAAGTGTGCCCAGGGTCTCTGGTTTGAAAACTTTCGTTATTGCATGATGCTGCATGAATCGAAAAAAAGGAGACTTACATGGCCATTAAGTCATTTTTAAAACCTTTATCCAGAATTTACCCTTTTTAATTTCTTTTTAATTTGGTATAATATAGAATCAGCTCCCCCGTTTGTTATGTCTAACAATATTTAAAAAAAAATATTATATATGTCATGGGGCTGGCGTTTAAAATGTGAAAGCCTTCATTTATCCTAGTTTTCTGGAATGCAGAAAAATGTCAGGTGACTCAAAATGTCAGTACTCAAATATCGTAGTATTGGTACGCATCAGAACAAAGTAGAACACTGTTTGGCCATCTTCAGCAGCACAATGCATCGACGCGCTCCCCTCCTCCCCATCACAAGCGCAGCAGTCTGATCATGTGGCAAACAGGCTAAATTAAGTCATACGTGTCATCTGAGAAACAAATAACGTCTCTTGATTATTAGGCTATTCATATTAAAATTTAACTTGTAAATGCTGGTGAGGGATGACCAGAAAAATGGTCCAATAATCCAGAGGTGTCCATTTCTCAACCTTTTTACTGGTCACCACTCTTCAGCATCTGATCCTTGTTCCAAAAAAACCCCTTTTTTACTTTAATTCATGTCATGCTTGTTTAAAAGAAGCACTCCAATATTACCTTTCTTTTTTGGGGGTACATATTTATGTTTTAGACTGTGCTCTGGGTTTAGTTTACATCGTTTTTCTTTCTTTTGTGTTATAAATTTTGAAACACCCATTTTTTGCCCCATTTAAAATGGCCAAATCTGGAATCACTATTGCATTGTTGACTGGAGAAAACCCTTTATGGCACTGCAGGCGCCCAGGAAGCCAGTAGGAGACGTCAATTGCAAGCTGCCACCGTGCTCTCTCGGTTACAATTGGCAAATGACATGAGTTGGATCAGAACCTGCATAATCCAGCTCATAGGGCTCAGTCTGTGCCCAAGCAAGTGGCTTTACCAACTGAGTCACTGAGAAAGGCCTAATGTTTTTTTGTGTTATCTAATTCGTCTAAAAAGACGAATATGTTTCCATTAACTTAATTTCCAAACCATATCTATGCTCAGTTCAGACACTCAGTTCAGTCACAAGATCACATATATCCTTTTAAACAGTTTAGTAAAGGGAAGTCTTATTGGCTCTGGGGATACTAATTAAACTTCTTGGGAGTAAAACTGGGGAAAACTTAATAGTCACAAGAGTTACGCTGATCCAGATTAACTTCACATTCCTGGAATTTCTGGGGTTTAAACACTCTCTTCCACTCTCTTTAAGCTCAGTTTTGCATAGATTTTTCGTTTTTAGTGTTTCATAGAAATAAAAAGGAATACTACAGAAATGCCCAAAATCCGGACCTTGATAATATTGTTTAATATTATAATTTAAGGTCTGGCCGCTGAATTATTTGGGGTGTGGTAAATAATGGGTTGAACAGTTGCTAAAGGGCCTTATCACTATCAGAATATGCTGCTACATTAATTATTTCTACTCAGACCAAAACCTTTAAAAAATATGTTTGGTGTAATGCTCTCCCCTTTGATGTAACAAATCATATACTGCAGTGGATTTGCACACATGAATTTCACATTGGTGGTGGTCCAACATCAAAGCCCTGCCTGTGACTGGCTTCATCTGCATGCTACTGCCCATCCAAACATCATGGCCAGTTGAAACATCATGACTGGAACGTCTTATCCCAGTCAGTAACACTTAGGCCAATTCCACACCAGTATGCCCATAAAGTGTGTGTTTCCCAAGCTATAGGGAGACTCGAACCTCAGTGACATTACATAGGTCACTAAAGGGCTGAAACAAAGGTTTGGCTAGACCCTAAATCTAGGCCAGAATGTGCTGCCCTTCCTTTTTATGGGGCATTTTTCTGAATAAACAAATAATGCATGCCTTTGATTATTCAATTCAGTTATGGAAAAAATGTTTTTTTTTATCTTGCTTTAGCCCCCTTAGGTTAAAACCAGAAGTGTCCAACTGCGATCTGGGGGGTTATGACCCCTGAGATTTTAAAATTAAATCTGAAATAGTAGCTTTGAAACTCCAGAGTGGATTTCTTTTCCAAGTAGTACTTCAATTAAATAAGCAAAAATTGTCCACTACGGACCACTACTGAAACTATTCATCAGAAAACATGAACTACGTTTTACATTTTCAGATTTATGTAAAAGCAAAATTTACCGTTTTGGAGAGTTTAATACTGCCATAATAAAATAAGTCAGTGCAGTTGAAAAAATTGATAGAAACATACAATTTATTTATTGACATGATGCAATATTACTAGTTTGCAACAGAAGCTTATTACAATTCCTTTTTTCAACCATGAAATACTCACTGTAAGGGTGTATTGAATAGATTATCCATTTGGGGGCTTTGTGTTTGAAAGAATGACTCGGTGCCAAGGAGGCTACAATAAAGAGTGATCAGTCAGGTGCTTTAGGGAGGATTTTGTTGGGCCATAAGCACTGCTACAAGCACATGAGAGATCACATGTATTGCCGTTCCAAAATCTCACCAGCACAAGGAGGGTTTACCGGCTCCTTCCTCTGGTGCAGATTTACAGAAATAACTCTCTTTTGTTGCGCCTGGTTTTGTCGGTAGATAATAGCTTTTGCCTCAGAATCTTTTTCCGTCTAGTATGCAGTGGAAAACTTAAAAAAAACCTACTATTTCTACTTTGATATGTAGATGAAATATGTTAAATATCCATTACTTTTAGATTTTTTTTCAATTACTTTAAGGATTCTGTGCTATCTCTGCTTATAAGTTTTCAGTAGTTTCATTTCATACGAACGTTCCAAAATCTCCTCACTCCCAACAGTGTAATAGATCTTAATAAGAATTCATGACCCAGGGGTAGGTAAGGGAGTCAAGAGAAAGAGAGTGAGAAATAAAGGGGCCCCATTGATCTGCCTTCACACAATATTATCTTGTGACCCCCTCTGCATAGCTCCAAGGTTTTTTTTACAGTAACCACCAGCAGACATCAGCGTATTCGTGACTCTGCAGCACAGCTCACTGTACAATAAAACCCTTCAACAAAACGTTCTCCTTCTTTTGATTTCAATCGTTTCTGCGCACTTTATCTATGTCAATGAATGCTAAATACTGCTGTTATATCACCGTCTCATGAACCCCTCTAATTCATGTGAAATTCCCAACCACAACATTCCCACAGACTAAAGCAAAAGTTTTATATTAATTAAAAGATTTTTTTTAAGTCATTATAAAAGAACAATTACGCTCATGAATTCAATGAAATATTAAATTAGCTAAACTCAATTTTTTTCCTTTGAATGTGAAATAACAGAATTTGGTTAAACACTACAGAAGCATTGTATTACTGTAATTATGCTAATTATGTGATGCAGTCACAAAATGAATAGGTGTTTGCACACATGAAATGTTTTTTTCCCGTTTATACCTAACGCTCATTATGATTGTGGTATTCATGTGCATCAATTACATGCGTTCCGATGAATACTCGCAAACGTGTAAAAGGTGACTGAGGCGAGGGGAGGAACATTTTTGGAAACAGCCTGTGATGTTAGAGGTGGGCGGAAAGATTATGATAATTATATCTGTGGGACTTCTTTAAAAAGAAGGAACTCACGTTACAAGTCTCTTAGGGAGTTCAGCTGGAGTACCGGAATTAAGAAAAGGGACATTTTATTTAATCGGTAGGCTGTAAAAAAAAAAGAAAGAAGAAGAAGACACCGGTGGAAAAATGAGGACCTTACTAGCAACCTTGGTACTAGTTGTCTTCTCTTCAGGTGTGGCAAGTAAGTATTCGATTCTATAACTGACTTTTTCTATACTGAGTACTGAGGTGGTCATTAAAACATTTTTTAAAAACGACTAAAAGCAGTAACCCAAGAATGCCTTTTATTTAGCAGATATTTAATCGAACCAATGCTTGACAAAGAAAATTAGTAAAAAAGTGTACTAATATCCACATTATTAAATAATAATTTGGAGACCGGAATGATGGTGGGTATTGGTTGAGGGTCTGGATTAGACGTTGTACGTGTGGAGGTTGATATAATGTTGGTTATTGTGTCATAATTGTTGTGTATTTTAACATGCCATTTGTGTCGATACCGTCGTAGGCCTACGTATTAGTTGCGGAACTGATTAAAGTAGGGCAATGTGAGTGAATGGTGTAAAATGGATAACGGTTGGTCGAATTTTGAGATCGAACTAAGGGAGTAACATAATAAAATCCTTGTTATATTAATTAATGACAAGATTATAGTTGATGAACAAATTAATTGATGTGCCAATGTCTTTTTATATGTCTTTGCATAAATGAATAGTTCTGTCTTCGCAAAATGTTTCTATTTAAATGAATTAATTAACTCTAAATATTTAACTTGCGTAGGCCACTGAATTAATAACCAGCGTCTGAATCATTGGTGGAAAATTGTGTCATACATACTTTTAAATCTTAAAATCTACACAATAAAGCTTTACAAATTACACTAATATATTTAAAAATACATCAAAATATTCCTTTTTAAGGCGAACATGAATTAAGAGCTATTTTACCATAATTAATTCTGGTAGGTATGACTTTAATTATTGCATTTATTTTACTTTTATATTTGTGTTTCTTACACGTTTTGAGTGTTTCACCCACAAACGGTAAAATCATGGGTTATTAGGAAATGTATTACATTTAGTTGATTCAGTATTATACATACCAAAATATACATGACAGTTGGGCTGAGATTTTCTTCTTCATCTTTTAATGAATGTTCCATTTAGTAGTACCGCAAAATACACTATGACTAAAGACCCTCAAATTAGAGATAACACAGAGTTTGTATAAAGGTAACTGAGCATAACATCGTCGTTATACGATAAGGGCCCGCGCCGTTTATCTGGATTTTTATAACGAACGTTATTTTGTCAGCTGTTGACAGAACGTTAATTATGGTTTGCATAATAAAAAAAATCTGTTGGGTAAATAAAACCTCATCTTAAAAATGGGTCTTATCAGCTTGACAAACCGAATTAGCTGCATGAATTGGTTCATGAAGTGGTTCACAGTTAACAGGTCCTGTGGTAAAGAAAAGCAATAGCAACACTTTTCATATAGGCCATGCGCCATAACTTCAGGCTTGCACAATTGTGATGCATGATGCATATCCCCAAAGCATCTTTTATATTTCAAAAGTGGTATTTTTCCTAGCCGTTTGTCTTTTAGATTATTTCTTTGGCATAAAAGTGAGATACTCAAACCCCAGACCTATATTAAATGAAGCTGTCTGCATTCTATTTTCTGTTTCCTTGTGGTTATGCTAGTAGCCCGACAAAGATCACATACCCAGGAGAATTGTTATGCTGCTCTCTGAGTTGAGGAGAGACTCCCCTCCTTCCTGAAATCTGGATTTTGGCTGTGCAACCTCAGCTGACAATCACATGAAAGGGATTGAGGGGGATTTCAAGGACCGTATGACTTTCACGAACTAGAACCCCGGTTTAAAAGCCTTGCCCACCCTACCCCACAAACACACACACACACACCAGCTCATACGCTAAAGCACTCCTAGAAACACACACACACACACACACACACACACATCTAGTCACATGTTTTGATTAATAACAGTAATTTGCCTTTACTTTTCATCCTGTTTTCCATAATAATAATTCATTTTTTATAGCATCTATGTATCAAATGTATTTTCCTGTTCTGAGTTTCTGTCTTTTATTTTTCATTTTTAGAGTCTAAACGTGGCTTCACACGTTATCGCTCCTGGAATTCAGGGATGTACCCAGTGTGGAAGGATGGTGACGCTCGTTATAGAGACTGCTGGATAGGTGCATTTTTCACTTATTGGTTTATTCACTTATTATCTGGTCATTAATGTGTCTATATATATATATATATATATATATATCAATTGAGACCTGGTCAGCTTTAATTATTGCTTTTTTTTTTTCAACCAACAAACTAACTGTCAAATTAATTTCAAATTTAGTGCTGGCTGACACAATTACATTTGAATAAATTCAGCCATGTCTACAGTCTGGAAACTATCAGTTCAGAAGAACTAAGAGTTACGAGTAGAACCTCCTGTAGCTTCCATTCAAGTTTCTCTTTCTCCTGATCAACTAGGTGGAAATGTAACATTGGATGTCCGGAATGATGCACCCACCCTAACTGGTGCTAAAACCACCTTCAACATTGAGCTCCGCTTCCCACCGACTCAGATGGTTCAGCCCGATGGACAGGTCGTGTGGTCTCAGAATTGTACTGTTAATGGTGAGTCCTCCTCTGAAAGACACTGCGAGGAAGTTGGAAATAAAGTTATTGTTAACACATCTTTGCTTCCTGGAGATTATCATCACAACATGAATTTCCTTTTCCTAATCTGCTCACAAAATGTAATGCTCATTTTTTGACAGAGGTATGTCTCTACATGTGTAATTTAATTTTAAACTGGTGAATTCACAGTGAGGTAGGAATGAATTAATTGTGGCCTGTGGGTTCCAAAGCAGTATTTGCTGTGATCGATGCTCTGGTCCTGCCTTTCAGGAACGCAGTACTATCAGGGAAATGCTGTGTACCAAGAGCACAACACCTCAGATGAGTGGAATGGAACGTTTCCTGATGGCACACCCTTCTCCAGGGTGTCCGACAAGAAACCACGCTACGTGTTTGTGTGGAAGACTTGGGGTATGAGGTCTATTTTCCTTACCTGTGATAATTTAATTTCAATGAAGGTACCCAATCCTAAACCAGGCCTACGTGTTCATTATAAATTCCTAATGTGTTAAGTGCTTTCAAGCACTGAGGAGCTATTTCCTTTCACTTCACACTGTTGATTTTTGGTCCCAGGACGCTACTGGCAAGTTGTGGGTGGCCCTTCCTCATTGCTGACCATTGGGACAGAAAACGTTCCCCTCGGCTCATATACCATGGAGGTGATCATCTACCATGCCCGTGGCAAGGACAAGTTCATCCCTTTGGGCTATGTCTCCACACAGTTTTCCATCACTGGTAGGCCAATCCAGTCTTAAATACTGGACAATGAAAAGATTTTAGTTTTATTAATTAATTAGTAATGCTATCCTTTGTTCCTGATACATTTACCCTTTTCCCTCTCACTCTCTCTCTCTCTCTAGATCAAATCCCCTTTGCAGTTTCACTTGCTCAGGTGAATGATGTCAATCAGGCAGACCTGAGCTTCATTCAGAACCGAGCAATTACCTTCAGCATCAGCTTGCATGACCCCAGTCAGTACCTCAAACAGTCTGACGTCACCTTTAACTGGGACTTTGGCGACAACAGTGGCACTCTCATCTCCCGGGAGCTTACCGTCACTCACACATATATCTCGCCTGGCTCATTCAAGCCCCAGGTTGTCCTCCAGGCCGCCATTCCAAATACTGGCTGTGCCACCCCCTCAGATGCCCCTACCCCGGCCAACCCAACACCTGCCCTCATAACCTCCCAGTCTGCTGTATCTCCAATAGAGCCGGACACCACTGGTGAGAAATTTTGAGTTCTTGTTTTACTATACTTGGTGATAACAAAAAAGACCTTGTAGAACTGGAAATATACTCCACGATTCAAGGTTTTATTTATCATTTATAATTTGAAGCCTTTGTAAAAAAAAAAAAAAAAAAAAGGTTAAGGGTTTTCAGTTTCTTTATCGCTTGTTTCTTTTGTCTTTCTATCAGATCCCTCCGTTGCTCCAATAGTAGTGTTCACCTCAGGAACTGTTGTGACTGTGAACCTCCCTGCGCCAACGCAGAATGCTGCTGACATTGCGCTCGCTGTACCAGCTTCTGTGGCAGCAACTGCAAATGATGCGGCGGCGGTTTCGCCGGCACAACCTGCGACAGCAGAGGCAGAGGAGAACGCGGCCGACCCAGTGGCCCCAGCAGCAGAAAACCCCATCACTGCCGCTGTTGATGGAACTGCCGTAGCCGGAGAAGCAGCTGCTGCTTCGACGGTTCCGGCTGCGCAGGACCTAGTCGTGGCCAACGAAGCTGACAACGCAGCATCTGAGGCTCCAGTGGACGCCAATGTGGACCTGGCTGCTTCAGCCCTTGTCCCTGTCAACGGAGTCGCCGTCACTGTACCTGCCCCGGTGGCTGTCACAGAGTTGGCCCAGGCAGACATAGCAGCACCTGTGGAGCTTGTGGTTCCTACTGCCTCCGTTCCGGCAGCTGTAGTGGTAGTGGCCTCTGTGGCCTCTGTGACACCTCCAGCAGTGGCTGAGCCAGTGGAAACGGATGGCGAGTCAGTGATTGAAGCTGATGCAGGTGATATTTAAATTCTTAAAACGGATATTTCACCCCTGTCTTTTGGCTTTTTAGCTTATGGTGAATTATTAGCTAAGGCAATGCCACTTCCCCCCCCCCCCCCCACTTAGTGGAAACAGAACCACTAGACACCCCAACAGAAGCAGCTGCAGTGGAAGAGGAGGTCATTGGAGGAGAGGTAGCCCCAGAAACAGGCACAGTAGCAGCCCAGGTTCCTGTGGTGGTGGCCAAACGGCAGGCCCCAGTCGACGGTGGCTGCATTATTTACCGCTACGGCTCCTTCTCCTCCACCCTTGACATTGTCCGTGAGTCATCTTCCTGTCTGTTCTGCTTAGGGCCACCCTTTTGTTCTGAATTAAATCATGTAGTGTACGACACTGTCTTCCATTCTCTCTAACTGTCTTTCTCTGTCTTGCTCTTCAGAGGGCATAGAAAGTGTAGAAATAGTCCAGGTCGCCAATGTTGTGACGATTTCTGAGGTGGAGCAGAATGCAGTGGATCTCACTGTAACCTGCCAAGGGAGGTGAGCACCTATGTCAGAAGTACCCCCGTACAGAAATTAGGCTCATCATCAAAATTTCTCCTAGTGTCTTTAATAATTGGTCATTAACATATGATGATACCTATATACCTTAAAATGAAGTATTGAACATTTTGTCTCAGTGTCTGCTTGTCCCATGTGTCTCGTTGCCCCTGCATTCAGCCTTCCAAATGAGGTGTGCACTGTGATTTCGGACGCGGATTGTGCAACACCAATGCAGACTGCGTGCAATGCGGTGACCCCTGCTTCGGAGTGCCAGCTGATATTGCGCCAGTTCTTCAATGGCTCTGGAGTCTTCTGTGTTAATGTCTCCATGACCAACGATGTCAGCCTGGCTGTTACAAGTGCTAGAGTTAGCGTGACAATAGGTTTGTGGCCACACACCAACAGTCCTCAATCCTAGTTGTCTGTTCTATTTGAACCTCACAATCTCATTTGTACACTGAAAGAAATTAGCCAATGAATCAATAACTGGCAGTATCTAATTGAATATAATATGAAAGATACCTTATTGTTAAAAACGTGAATTTTCCCCTATCCCACATTTCTAACTGTCTGTGGGTTTCTGTTGCAGGATCTAATTCCTCCACAGGAAGCACTGTGGCGATAGTTCTGGGAGTCATGGTTCTAGCCTGTGCAGTTGGAGCCATAGCTTTTACCTACAGGTAAGTCAAAAACACACGGTACTAAACAAGCGTGGCTGAAGCGTGAAGCAGTCCCTGCCTCCAAATAACCTGATCGGTTTATTTCTAGTGGGCTGAAATATGAGGCCTGCTTTGATCAGTGGAAAAGTTTTTGAAAAAAAATTCCACAATGTAAACGTAGATATTGTGCTCTGGCCCAGATCAAATGATAACTGGTTTACGCAATTAATGTGATATGCATGTAACAAAGCAACAATTACAAGTGTTTTTGCCCCTAAGAAGGCGCTTCAAGGAGTACCACCCACTGAGAGAAGACTCTGCAGGCGGTTCCTCGGTCAGCCCTGGGAGGACCTCTGTGCCAATGCTGCTCTGGAATTTACTGAGCCGACAGACTGCTGGAGAGAGCAGACCGCTACTCCATGGCAAAGTGGTGTGAACTAGACCAAACCAAATACACATACAAACACACACTCACACAGTTTTATTTGTAATCCTTTCTAACAAAAAAAATGTCCAAGTCCAAGTTGAATATGTTCTCCAGTAAGAAAATATAAACAATGAGATACATAAATAATGTTTAAAGTATTGATTGAAAAATAAACTAATTGTTTATTTGGCTTTTATTTGGATTGTCAATGGCACATTATGATCTGAAGAATATTTTTTATGAACAAGATATAGTTTACAGCAACTGCGTTGTTTTGTATCTTTTTGCCTACTTCCCTAAATACTGCTAACCTAAAACCAAGTTTTCCACTTTGACTTACATTAATTTGACTTTGCTTTGTATATGTCATTTTATAATATCTTTAGAACACTTTTATAGAGTGTAAAGAATGTTTCTAGTAATATTTTAATCCCCCACCCCCCCCACCCACAAGGTAGGGATATATTCAAGCACAATTAGTAGGAAGTGCCTCTTTTGACCTATGTCTACAAGTATACATAGTGTTCTAATAAACATTTTTTGTGTAATGCCCCATTTCACCTCTGTTATTGTCCCTGCAATTGACTGTACTTCAGACCTGGCAGAACCTTTTTGAATCAGCTTGGGGTTTTGTATCCATGAATGATGTATGACTTCAATAAAGTGTTCCCTTTGCTAACTGAATGCTGTTATTGGTTGAATCTTTTTTAAGGGAGCCTTATTGATACCACGGTTATCTATATTTTGGATTAAATATTCTAAAATAAAGTTTGACTATAATATAAAAATATTTTAAAACCAATATAGACATTTCATGCAAAGAAGCTACATAAATATGATGAAATGACCACCACTGAGCAGACAAAATCTAGAATATAGAATGCCTTGTTTTCTTTTTGTATTTTCTGCATAAAGAAACATCCTCATTTCCCAGCCCTATATAATACAGGCAAGAATATTATATAGCCTTGATCCACGTGGGTGGGCCTGGGGTTGAAATGAATGAAAACGGTAACATACATGAAATTCAGTGTCAACTAATACAGGTTTTATTAAAGAATGAAATGAAATGTATTTATTTATTTCTAAGACTCAAAGCATTCCTATGTCCTGCAATGTGTAATCGATATGTAAAGGTCTGAATTTAACCATGGAAACCGTGTTATTAACAACTTGGCTCATGTTTCCTAAGGTTTGATCGACACTCAACAGAATGAGAAATCATACTCTGCTAATACAATAATTTATTGGATATAATTTGGAAAATGACAGCTACAGATTAAAAAAAGTAAAAAAGGATTTTAATGATGAAACCTAAGACCAATCTTAACTTAGTCTTAATTAAATCCTCAGACATGTCCACAACACATCTTAAGTTTCATAAGACAATTATACTGATGTCTAACAATACTTTCTAGCAAACTTTCTAAACCAATAAGAGCAGATATATGTAGCCAGTAAACATGCTGACCGTTATTTTCTATAGTGGAGAGTTAATCCAATTTAGTACTCTTCTCCCTCTTCCTCTCCTTCACCCTCAATAGAGTCAACTCCCACTTCTTCATAATCCTTCTCCAAGGCTGCCATGTCTTCTCTGGCCTCAGAGAACTCGCCCTCCTCCATACCCTCACCAACATACCAGTGCACAAAAGCACGCTTGGCATACATCAGATCGAATTTGTGGTCAAGGCGGGCCCAGGCCTCAGCAATGGCAGTGGTGTTGCTCAGCATGCACACAGCCCTCTGAACTTTGGCCAAGTCTCCACCTGGCACAACAGTCGGGGGCTGATAGTTGATGCCAACTTTGAAACCAGTTGGACACCAGTCCACAAACTGGATGGTGCGCTTGGTCTTGATGGTGGCAATAGCAGCATTGACATCTTTAGGCACCACATCGCCACGGTACAGTAGGCAGCAGGCCATGTACTTGCCATGACGGGGGTCACATTTCACCATCTGATTGGCTGGTTCAAAGCAGGCATTTGTGATCTCTGCCACAGAGAGTTGCTCATGGTAAGCCTTCTCTGCAGAAATAACCGGGGCATAAGTAGCCAAAGGAAAATGGATACGGGGGTAGGGCACCAAGTTGGTCTGAAATTCTGTCAGATCAACATTGAGTGCACCATCGAAGCGTAGGGATGCAGTGATAGAGGAAACAATTTGGCTAATTAGCCTATTTAGGTTGGTGTAGGTAGGACGCTCAATATCAAGGTTTCTGCGACAGATATCATAGATTGCCTCATTGTCAACCATGAAAGCACAGTCAGAGTGCTCCAAAGTGGTGTGGGTGGTTAAGATGGAATTGTAGGGCTCCACCACTGCTGTGGAGACTTGGGGAGCAGGATAGATGGAAAACTCCAGCTTTGACTTCTTGCCGTAGTCAACTGACAGGCGTTCCATCAGCAGAGAGGTGAAACCAGAACCGGTACCACCTCCAAAGCTGTGGAAGACCAGGAAGCCTTGGAGACCAGTGCACTGGTCAGCCTGTTGAGAGAACACAGTCACTTTTAGACGAGTGGCATCTGGATAAACCACATGGTTTAAGCAAGCTATAAAACAGGGTTCGCAGGAATACCTACCAGTTTGCGGATCCTGTCAAGAACCAAGTCGATGATTTCTTTGCCAATGGTGTAATGCCCACGGGCGTAGTTGTTGGCAGCATCCTCCTTGCCAGTGATGAGTTGCTCAGGGTGGAAAAGCTGGCGGTAGGTCCCAGTGCGCACCTCATCTGGGGAATTACAAAATCATCTGTCAACAAAAGGGCTCTTGACGAGGGCATTAGATTACAGTAACAGAAGCCTTTCTGTTCCGGCTTACCTATGACTGTGGGTTCCAGATCCACAAACACGGCTCTGGGAACGTGTTTGCCGGCTCCAGTCTCACTGAAGAATGTATTAAAGGAGTCATCGCCTCCCCCAATGGTCTTGTCGCTGGGCATCTGCCCATCTGGCTGAATCCCATGCTCCAGACAGTAGAGTTCCCAGCAAGCATTGCCAATCTGGACACCAGCCTGTCCCACGTGGATGGAGATGCACTCACGCTGTAGAAGGGGAACACTTATTACATACAATTACATTTTACTTAAAACAGATTTATAAAGTGACAGATTTTTTATTTTTAATGGCTTGAATGGTTGGTGAACAGCTTAAAGAAATTTTAAAATATTTTTTAGTTAAAGTTAACACTGCAATTAATAAGTACTAAAATATTCTCCCCAACATCTCTTATTTAAAGTAACAAAATATGACATTTTGCACACTAGTTGCTGCCTTATGAAGCAACAGCTTTCAACCAGAAACTATACATCTCAAAATTAAATGCCCTGCAACCCCACTTTCTAACCATTTAAACCACTCTTAAAAAGATTTAAGATTAACCGCCATAGCCCTTATTCTAAATGTCTGATTTATAAGTAGAAATAAAGGCCTGCTTTATTAGAGGAGCCAGACAAGCTGCACTGGCATTTTCCTAGCTTGTAGTCACTTGCACAATCATTCCCCCAGAGAAAATGAATGAATGATAAGAGGCACCGCTCTGATATGCTTTCTGTGCAGGGGAAGAAAGGCAACCTTATGCAAGGACTAAGCAATGACGGATCACACCACACATCTCAGCCACACCCCTCTCCAACCACTCCGTTCTGCTTTTACCAGGGATTTGCACACACCCCAGACAAGCTATATGCATGACTCCAAGCACTTGCATATGCAAAAGACCATTTAGAATCAGTTATGCAGCGGTTATATATATTCAACAGTGGTGTATGTTTTTCAGGCAGTAATTAACATTTAATGTGATTGTACATACACAATCGCTACATGCGTGAGATACAATCTGACTTGCATATTAAAAATCTAAAATTTTAATTATGAGCATTGCATCATTTTAAGCAACAATTAATCTAACCATTGTTTTAATCTAAGACGCATTTTAGGCAGTTTCATAATGAGTGAAAAAAACTGCGGCACAACACTCCAAACTATTTGCTTTGTGAACTGGATACAAAAACATGCATCACACTGAATGAAAATTCAACATGGTTGATATGATTCTGATAATACTTAGAATTTTGAATCTAGTCAGCCACAACAGAATTAAGACGCAAAAAATGCAATTAAAGAATTGTCTGCAGCATTGTAAAAATTCAGTACTAATGCAAATAGTGATTCGGCACAAAGATATACATCTAAATCAATCTCCATGATCATGTTTTTGAAGACAGTCTTTTGCCTGTGCCACCCAACATTCAGCCCCACCCATTAAGAACAACATATGCAGAGTCAAAGAATGGATAGCATAAAATATTGTATTATTATACCTTTTATTTTTAGTCAAAAAGTCAATAGAAAATTTGTGAAGAAAAATTAAAACTGAATGGCCCGTTTAATGCCCTCTAGACCACTGTACCACATTTTATGTTGGACTAATTCACTTTTTCAAAAGCAATATACATTATTCATCTTTGTAGAATCATGGCTATAACAACAGTATTTTAAAGCCCTATCCTTTGTTCATGCAGAGATACAGTATCTGAATCGGAAACAACAAAATGGGGCTACCGTCTGGTGCGTCCCTATAGCTTATTTTACAGCAAGTGCCGAATTTAATTTATTTTGTATCATGTTAAAATGTTTTAAACGGTTTCTCCCGGAAAAATATTAACTAAATAATTATCAAGATGGACTACCCCCCCCCCACCCCCTTAACTGACGTCTTTCCCCATTCAAAGAAATGCCGGTTTCCGTAATTGCATTGAATAGAGCTGGAGAATGTGGGTGAACTGATGGGTCTAGAATATTCCATTCAACAGTCTTTATATCGTAATTTCGTTGAGGAGCCATGGCCGTCAATAAAAATAATAATAAAATATATTTCAATAATACAATAATATTTACAACACCTAGGTGGTACAATTATTTCTACAACTACCAATTTAAACCCATAATATTTCACTAGTTACACTTAGCTACCCGTAATCGTTTTACAGGCTAGATTGATAATTAAAAAAAATACAAAACTACTGTTAAGCCTGCCCGGGAAGAAAACCAGGTAAGTTTTTTTTTTTAAATATCCCCTTTATAATCCTTCTTTCGCCGTACAGGCAGGTCGCTACTACCCAAAGGCAGTACCACGAAATTCATACAGCACCAACATGGAGGCTGAGCGTATTTCGACGGAGCACACTAAAATCGTAAGGAATGCAGTCATTAGCTGCTGAAACAACGCACTACATTACTTACCATATTTAGAAGGGCGAAGTATTTAGAGGTTAAAGACAAAAAGAAACCCAGACGTTTCTTTTATTTTCCAATTAAGAAATAATGTTACTTTATCCGACAACTAAGAGTCGACGTAGTAACTAATTCGATACAGTGCAAAGCGCTGGTATTTATACCGTCACATAGAGGGCAGAGCTAGCATACATTAATACATTACGAGGAGAAAGCGCATCCGTGGTCACTTGGACAAAAACCTATGGTGACCAATGATGAAATACCTACAGTATTTGGCTCATAAGTTTTTATTTATTTATTTATTTATTTATTTATTTATTTATTTTTCTCTACCTCTTGTTATTTTTGTATTATTAATATTATGTTTGTGTAACGGGGACGATATGATTAGTGACGTTGTGTAATCTGAATTGTGCGTTCGAGCGTTTTTTAAAAAATTAATTATAAATAATTTTTCCTTTGGTTTCTGAAGTGTAAGACGCGTTCACTGCAGACGGCTGCTGTGGTTTCGCGCAGTTGGATTCTGCTCGGCACTCAAACACACAGCAAAGTGTCTCTTTTTATGCAGTTCAGAATGTACATTTAACGGGGTCGAGTCGCATTTGGAAAGGCGATTTTTTCATGTATTTGCAATGGATAGTGGCATAGCAATTCTGTACATACATACAGGTTCAACCTTCAAATTCAACCTTAAACATCCAAACAACATAATTTGGTAATTATTTTTACTCTTTGTGAAATAAAAATTTTGTACATAATTTTACATAAATATTTCTTATTTATCTAACTTTTTCCTGGTCTACTTTTTAAAAGCACATATGTTGTAATCCAGAGTTGTTTTTGGACTTCTGTGCTACTCATGGATTGTCCAAAACAAACACCATGTTCGAGCACAAGGATGCTCATAAGTGTACTTGGTACCAGAGCACCTTGGGCTGAAGGTCAATGATTGACTTTATAGTTGTATCATCAGACCTAAGGCCGTCTGTTTTGGACACTCGGGTGAAGAGAGGGGCAGAGCTGTCAACTGATCACCACTTGGTGTTGAGTTGGATCTGACAAACGGGTCACCGGCCTGTTTGACCCGGGAGACGTAAACGAGTAGTGAGGGTCTGCTGGGAACGTCTGGCTGACGATACCACGAAGAAAATTTTTAACTCCCACCTCTGGAAAAATTTCTCAGAGTGAGGTCAGGGACATTGAGTCTGAAAGGACCTTGTTTAAGACCTCAATTGTTGAGGTGACCGCAGCAAGCTGTGGCGCGAAGGTGGTTGGTGCCTGTCAAGGTGGCAACCCTAGAACCCGCTTGTGGACACCGGCGGTGAGGGGAAGTCGGACAGAAGGAGGCCTTCCGAGCGATGCTCGCTCATAGGATCTCCGGAGTTCATTGAGAGGTACGGGCTGGCCAAGAGAGCTACAGCAGTAGAGGTTCCCCAAGCGAAAGTTCGGGTACGGGAGGTGTTTGGCGAGGAGATGGAAAATTACTATGGGACGGCTTCAGAGTTGTTCTGGCAAACCATTCGGTGCCTTAGAAGGGGACGGCAGGTTTGTTGCCTAAGCTGTTCCCAGCAAAGGGGGGGGGAAACGCTGTACACTGCTGGGGAGATTGTTGAGAGGTGGAAGGAACAATTTGAGAAAGGAGGCAGTGCTGGATAGCTCCGTCGAGATCGGATCTATCGCTGTAGCTGAGGTTGCTGCGGCAGTCAAGGGCCTTCGCAGCTGTAAAGCGGCAGGGGTAGACGAGATCTGTCCGGGGATGTTGAAAGCATTGGACAGTGTTGGGGTGGCATGGCTCACGCAACTCTTCAATGTTGTGTGGAAAGCGGGTACAGTTAATCTGGATTGGCGAACTGTGGTGGTGGTTCCCAGTGATCTTTAAGATAGGGGACTAGAGGGATTATAGAGGGATCACACTCCTCAGCCTCCCTGGTAAAGCCTATGCCAGGGTGTTGGAGAGGAGACTTTGTCTGTTAGTTGAACCTCAGATTCAGGAGGAACAACGTGGATTCCGTCTGGGCCGTGGAACAACGGACCTGCTCTTTGCTCTCTCACAGATATTTGAGGGGGCATGGGAATATGTTAATCCAGTCTACGTGTATTTTGTGGACTTGAAGTAGGCACGCGACTGTGTTCCCCGTGGTGTCTTGTGGGAGTATGGGGTGCCGGTGCCGCTTATGCTTTGCCATCCGGTCCTTTTACTCCCAGAGTGAGAGCTGCGTCCGTATTCTTAGTGTTAAGTCGGAAAATTCAAGGTGGGTGTTGGACTCCGCCAAGGGTGGGTCTCCACTCCTGTTTGTGATTTTCTTGGACAGGATATCAAGGTGCAGCTGAGGTAGGGAGAGTATACAGTTTGGGGGCTTGGAGGTGGCATCACTTCTGTTTGTGAATGATGTTGTGCTGCTTGCCCCATACGACTGTGACACGCACTCGAGCGTTTCGCTGCCGAGTGTGAAGCGGCTGGGATGAGAATCAGCACCTCCAAATCTGTGGCCATGGTTCTCTCTCGGAAAAGAGTGGATTGCTCACTCCTGATTAGGGAGGAGCAGCTGCCCTTAGTGCGGGAGTTAATGTACCTCAGGGTTTTGTTCACGAGTGATGGAAAGGGGGAGTGTGAGATTGACAGGCGGATCACTGCAGTGTCTGCAGTATTGCGGGCGTGTATCAGTCCGTGGTGGTGAAGCGGGAGCTGAGTCATCGGACAAGGCTCGCAGCTTACAGGTCAAACTACCTCCCTATCCTCACCTATGGTCATGAACATTGGGTAATGACCGAAAAGACGAGATTGCGGGTACAAGCGGCAGAAATGAGGTTCCTCCGCAGGGTTGGGATAGGGTGAGGAGCTCAGAAATCTGGGAGAGCCTCGGAGTAGAGCTACTAATTCTCCGGATCGAGAGGAGCCAGTTGAGGTGGTTCGGGCATCTGGTAAGGATGTCCCCCAGGAGGCTGCCTCTGCAGCTTTTCTGGGCATGCCCCACTGGGCAGTGACCTCGAGGCCGACCCAGGACATGCTGGAGGGATTATATCTCCTGGCTGGCCTGGGAACGCCTGGGAATCCCCCAGGAGGAGCAGGAATCTGTCACTGGGGAAAGGGAGGGCTGGTCCGCCCTGCTTAGTATGCTGCCACCGTGACCCTCACCAGGACAAGCGATTTAGAAAATGGATGGATGGATGGATACTGAACAATATACAATGGCAGCAATACCTAATTGCCTACATTTTTGCAAACTGACAATAGAAGCCATTTACTGCACTATGTATGGGGCTAGCCATTAAGTGTAGGGGATTATAAAGTTAATATACACTCCTTCCATCTCATCCATAAAATGCTGTATTGGGTTGAGGCCTAGGGACAGCACAGTACATGTTTTGTGAAATGCACATTATCCTGTTGAAAGTATCCATGTGACAAGGGGTAAACTGTTGCCACCTGGTCAGCAACAATGTTCATATATATTTTGTCATTCAAACATTGCTCAATTGGTATCAACAGGACCTAACCTGTCTCCACACCACAGTCAGCCTGCCCCATTGACTGACATTGACACCAGGATGACTCATCAGTTATCCAGTGTTGGTGATTGATTTCCCACTGGGGCTGTTTATTCTAGTTTTTAGCTGATAGGAGTGGAATCCAATGTGGTCATTTGCTGCAATAGCCCATCCACAGCAAGTCCTGTTCCAAGATCTCATTCTGCAACTGTTCTACTGCGCCATTATTTACCTGTTTGTGGCCTATTAGCTTGCACGATTCTTCTCCATCAACCTTTCTTATCAACAAGCTGTTTTTGCCCCCAGGACTGCCACTGACTAGATTTTTTTTATTTGTCGCACCATTCTCACTAAACCCTGGCAACTATTGTGTGTGGGAAAATCCCATTAAGAGGCCGTTTCTGAGATATTGGAACTGGCGTGTTGGGCATCAATCAATCAATCAATTTTATTTTTATACAGCGCTTTTCACATGTTGCCATGTCACAAAGACGCTTTACATAGAA
>JAOYSI010000009.1:2530994-2571213 GCA_025775065.1 Hiodon alosoides
TTTGTGTAATCGTGTTGCGTGTACTGCAATGCAGCTGCCCATCAACAAAAAAAATACTATCAAATGAAATAATTCTTGAAAAATGAAAAAAATATGATGAAAATGAAAAAATGAAAAAATGATGCTTCACCCATTGCCTGTAATACTCCAGACTGATTTTAACCTAGTACTTTTCATTTAACACAATAAACAGGTTTGTGAACCAAAATACCTCTTAACATCATCCTAGGTTTATGCTCTACTAACAAGAGGCTGGGTACTATTGTACTTTGATATATTGCTTAGAGCAAAATAGGCCTCCCAATAAATGAAATTAGTTACTCCAATCAAGTCCGGACTAATAATACATGTTTTAAGCATTTCTAAATTATAATAATGGAGAGGGGTTTCTTTATTGATACCCAGTCGAGTCTAGCAAAGTTTAAACAGCTAAGAGCCCAGGTCATTGTTTGATCAATACCTTTTAAGGAGCCCTAAATGTCATAGACACCAGCACAGGTGTGGTTTATTGACATAGGCCTTGGTACTTTTCAAGGTGGTTTGGCTAACATATATTCCTGCCTTTCCGGTTTTTGTGCAAAAAATCCCAGAATAAATTAATTCCCTGTCTTGTTCTCCACAAATTAGGTGCTCAATTTATAATATGAAATCAGATTTTTGGATTTGGAGGTTTTGGATTAGAATTTTTAGTTGGTAGCCGTGCGCATTGATTGCTTTCATTGGATGTATATAGGCCTACTCACCCATAACACTTTGTTGACTTCTCAGACAATACTTGTGGGTTGTACACTAAATTTTAGATACCGGATTTATTTGGTTTTGTAGATTCTCAGGAAGTAAACTACGCTTGCTAAAATTCTTAAATACTCTAACTCACTAGTATTGCTCTTAAAAGTAGGCCAAACTGTTTTTTTTATTTTATTGGTTTCTGCTAGCTATACAAACTGGCAATACAGTCCAATGATTTCTTTATAAATGACTCAATAAGGGACATTGTTGCAGTCTGAACCACAATTTCTTTTTTTAAGTTAAAAATTCTTTAAACATTTTTTGCAAAATCCGACAGGCAGGAAAACAACCCAGATGTGTTGCATGCTACACCAGTTTTGGGTTTATGGTGGCGCCCCTGCTCTGCTTCAGGCAGTTAACTTGCATGCTAGCGGCCATTCAATTGTTTTCAGGTGGTTAACTATCGCCCTTATCAACTGAAATCATGATGAGAACAAAGAAGGGGTTCTGTTGTGTACACTTACAGAAATTAGCTATTTACTTTAACCCTCTCAGACCAAAATTATGTTCCGGGACTCCAAACACATACTTTATCCCTACTCTTGATGTGGCACAAAACTAGTTTCAATTTTAAAACATATCTTCATAACTTTTGAATAGACCTATATTAAGCAGGTCAGCCAGATAATTCTTGCAACATAAAAAAAACATACAAAAGGTTTGATATAAGGACAATACATTTAAAAATGTATATTTTAATGATTGCACACTCCACTTAAACCACATAAACTCAGTGCATAGTGACAACCAATTATTGACAGCGTATGTGTCCCTTTATGACTATTTGCCATTTCTTCTGTCTCAAGCCAGTGTCCAATGTCATTTAATTTTGTATATTTAGAACACCACGTATCTCTTTTAATGTGCATGCCAGAGAGTCCTCCTTCATAGTATAATCTATTAAATCTAAATCCTACCAGATTATGACTTTGATACCAAATTAATATAAGGTCTAATTATTTTATTATATGATAACCATAGATCATACTGGCTCCCAAGTTTAATAACAGATCCAAGTCAATATGTTTCTATTGTTTGCCAATCCTGAGTGAAAGGCTGCAGAACTTTCCATTCAAGTAATGACACAGACCCTCGTTAATCAAAGTTCAATCTTAAAAACCTTGGATTTCTGAAAGGTTTATAGCAAACAGATATGTCCCTACTTCTATGATCTTATAATAAATCTGAAATTATAATCAGGTTTTTTAATCAGCGCAGTTTTATATCCCGCCTGCCAAATAATGACTTTTGATATTGAACCAAATGTGTTTTGCTGTGGCTCCTGAATACGAAAAAGCGCCTAGGCGTGTGGAATACAGGTTATTCTAAATTGGAGGTACAAGCTCCAAGTTTTTAATTATTTCAAAGTTTCCCGTATCTCAGGGTTCTGGCAAATACAGCAACTAGTGCTTGAATATCACATTGATTATTTTAATATTAAATAGAAGGGAACAACCAACCAATATTGGAGTCGCAGGTGTGGTGACAGTATTTAATGTCTTCTTTATGCATATTTAATGTGAAGACATTTTGTCTACCGGTAACTATTTGGAGCCAAAAGTAGTTAAAGAACTGTTTTATTTTGACTTTTCCCCTTGTAAATCTGCTAAATATTTACCAGGGAGTACAACTGAGAGACATGTTCAGGGGCAATGGTGGGGCACCCCATAAGGCTGCTTACCAATCACTATGTTGACTTAATCCCATCCTCAATGTCTATTAAATAATGTACACTCAGCTTTGCCAGTAGGAAAGCTGTTGTGCTATGGGTCGAATAGAAATTAAACCTAAGATGCGATCAATTAACTCCCCGTACGTTAACGAAGTGTTAAATTAGAAATCTAACCGAAAATGTTGCATTCAAATAAACCGGAAAATTATGTCCTTACTCCGCCGCGTTTTGTATTTGGCATTATGAAAGTAGACTTCTTAAACATATCGGTGTGCTTTACGCCCACCGAGGCAGCTACAGCTTTGCAGATAAAGACTGAGTATTTGACATTGAAAAATACAATTCTCCAGTTACTCAAGATGGCATTTTTTTCATTTTTTATTTTTTTGGTAGTTTTGTCTGTATGATCATATGAACATGCTCCCCACTCCCAGATATGTCTGAACGTAATCATTTCGTTGAATTTGTGATTGTATTTATGGTTGATTAATTGTACTAGGCCAACTTATTAGGATCGATTTTGTATTGTAAAACATATGAAACCTCTCAGAATGTTAATGAGTTGGCACTAAGTATTAATTGTTAAAGTGTATTGTCATTTATAGCGCAAAAATGATTGTATTTGTCGTTATTGATTAATTCCAGTCCACGTTAGATCCAGTTAATGAAAATATCGATTGGGACTGATCCAAACTTTACCAATCAATTATCTACAATATCGTCGACTTCCACTTCTCAAGCGTCCATATCTCAATCGAAAATAAAGAGGGTCTTCGCAATCGGTCAATTTTATTTGGAAATGGATGACTAACACTGCAAGTAACTAACACCCATCTTCAGTAAAAATATTAGTTAAATATGAATTCATAATTTCAATGTTGATGTATTAAATATGAATGTGGTGTTAAGTGGTCGTACAATTGTTTAAATATGTGTAATGGTTAGTCCGGGAAATGCTGTTTATATGCAACTGGATTATACTTTTTCCCCCAAATATTATTTGGTGTTCAGCTCCCAAAACGTCAATACATATGTTTTGATCTGTTGGCCTACGGTTTTTACTAAAAGCAAACCTGTATCTGGTTTGACTGTAATAGGCCAGATGCTTTTTGTGACTGAGGTTAACTTTTTATTATAATTCTACTACTATTCTATTTGCTACAATTCTGAGAGATATTAGATGGATGTGTTGGTTAGAGGACTGAATTGGGGCTTGAGGCTTTGGGTTCAATACCTAGTGCTCCTGAGCTCAGTAATCCATCTTGGTAGCTGAAGTAAATTGAATAAAAGGAAAATAAACGTACGTGTATCACAAAATGTGCCGGCGACACTGAGCAAATAAAAAGGGATGTTTAAAGTTCGACTAAAAAAACATCCCTCATTTAAACAGTGTCAAGTTGATATAGCTGCCTGTTAAGTCTTTAGTCTATCCTTACAACATATGATATAGGAAAAATGTCTTGAACTTATATAGATACTTTAATATCCTTATATAATTTATATCTTACAATACATTTTATACAAGATTTAATACTTTTTACTCCGTAGGTAATTACGTATTAAAAGTGTTATACAATAGTTATCGTTTATCTAATGGTAAACTTTTGTTTGTTTTATAAAAATATATTAAACGAAACATGTTCAGTAAATTGCAGTGAAGGGTAATTTTCCGTGAAAAACTTGTCTCGGCATTTTTGGTATACACTGAAACAGTCTTGGAGTGTTTCTTAAACTTTGTTGTTTGACGTATTTGGGTCGCGTTTTTAGGAATGCAGTCTACGCTGAGTGCTTCTCACACAATGCTAACATTCATGTCGAAAGACAGTTGACACACGCAGGATTATAGCCTCTCGTTAAAAAAACGACGATTATGATCCTTAGGAGCTACAATGCGGAATTTCCACCAAAATCGTCCTGATAAATCATACTTCACTTTGACATTCTTGGATGCAAACTTTGGAATGAAGTTATTCCTGTTCCAATAACCACCTTCTGACACCACGTACTTCATGAAGCTAGCTCGAGTTTGACTTGCTGCTACATGACTAGATGTGTAGATGAATCTCAAAAGAGCAGACGGCTTTATATTGCAATGCCGTGATGTGTAGACTTTGTCATTTACATAGAATTGAAGGAATGATCAAACACACTCAGTAAGTTCCATTATTTCTGCACACATTTTCATGCTTGGAATATGGAGGATTTCAGAGGTACTAAAAAACTCTCATCGTACATTAGGACTTAAGGAGCTACATTTTACCGCATTAAGGCTTCTTTGTGATTGTCTTTCGGTACTTTGATTGAATCTGATAGGTTTCGAAAGTTTTTCCTCGTCAGAATCCAGGTTAGACGTCCGGTATTTGGATTTTCACTTACCCCATTTAACGAATTATAAAATAGTTCTGACTAAACAGTCTCTGTGTTGGTGTATGCCATCCTAAGAACATTTATGCATATATAATTTCAAGATGTTTTAAAGAGAAAAGGGACACTTAGCAAACTAGTTAATTATTAAAATGATAGGACCTATTTTAGTTTCCGTTTCTCATTTTTGTTGCATTTATTTAATGCTTTCGGTCAAAATAATACCGATAATTAATATTTGAATAATTTTAATTAAATTAGTCATTTCCCAAATTGCAAAAAAAAACTTTCAATTTGGTAGCTATGTATTAATAATGGTAGATAACATTTCCCTCTACAAGGGCAGATGTAATTAATTAATCCTACAATGTCACAGTAGATGTAAGGGGGTGTTCCAACATTGCAGTATTTAAAGAAGATATAAACATATTGTATTGTGAAGCAAAACTTTACTTTTCTTACTTAGAAAATGGCTCTGCTCTTGATTATTGTGCAGTTTCAATGTTACAGTATAATATAATGGTACTACTGGCCATGTAGGCGATTCGTTCATTTCCAATTAAATACTGTAGATTCTAGTCTTGCACTGTTACCTCTTGTTATTTGCACTAATTGTATCTTGCTGCTGTCTTTCCTTAAAAGCAACTCTGCATGAGAGATTGAGATAATTGATTGGATCTCAAGCAATTCTGGTATAAATATTTTGCACACACCAGAAGAAAAGATTAACAATCTTGCAAAAAAAAAATAAAAAATTCCCGAAGGTAAGTCGTGTGGTGAAATGCATGTTTAAAGTCTGCTACCTGTAAATTATAAAATGATTGTTCAAATCTTCTGTACCAACCGAATTACGTTTGAGTTGATTTATTTCTGATAAAATAATTATCTTAATAAAATTAATCACCTGGGATGTGGTGTATTTTTGAATCCAGAAAGTACAAATTTGCGTTTTTTGAATTACCATTTGTTGCTTTAAATCTCATAATTGTATATAATTTCATGTTTCTTCCCTGCTGATGTCACTCTTGATTATCGGTGCCAGTGTGACTATTGGAAGAGGACAGTGAACAGAGATTTATTTCACCTAGTCCTTACTTCTGCTTGGTTTCTGCTTAATTAATGTTTCGCGTGCAATAGTGCCTTCTAAGATAATTATAATCTTAAATTTATAGTGTTTCCCCATTAAATTTCCAAAAAATGAACATTGTTGAAACAAAAAAAAAAATCTATTTTCCTTCTTCACAGAGTAGAGTGCCTTAGATATAAGTTCAAGAATTTTGGCGCCTTATCACTGTAGAAACGACATCTTTAATGTGCATGGCTTTGGTATATGGAGGGTTTTTCCTGTGAAAACTAAATAATATATAAATGAATAAATGCAGAAATATTGAAATGTCGACAAAAATAAATACATAAGTAAATGATAAAACAATAATTAAAGCCTACAACTCATTTATGCATTCATTAATTCATTCATGTAATTTTGACTGCGGTATGCTGAAATGCTGAAACTTGGAAAACGAACGCCCTCCCGGAACCTCACTGGCGGGTGGCTTTCATTCGCAACATTATAACTCCACCCACCTCATAGCGGGTTCTAGCTACACTTCGTTGTCAAACACATAATAGTAATACGTAACGTAATAGCTTAGTAGTGTAAACAACACTAACGTTACCATCATCGCGTTGAAAAAAAAGAAAAAAAAGTTTTTAACTGATCGTTACCTAACCCTATAGTTTTTCAACTTATAAGTTGTGTTACCAAGAATTTTCCTGTCTTCGAAACAAGTTGTTTGTGAAAATCTATCACCCGAGCTATCACCTGAAGGCATTGCTACTGCTACGATTAAGGTGTGACATGGACAGCACCTAGTACTCAAACTGTCACCTGTCAATTAGACTTGTAAAACAGGTGATTGATTTTGTCATCATCTGTAGAAATCTTTTGATTTTGAAGTTTTTTTCAGCTTCGACTTGATAATGAAGTATTCAGAAGCCACAAGACGGTGAGAGGATTTAGAATGTAGTTCTAACTCCTCCCACCAGCTGCGATTGTTTAAAAAAAAGTATTTCATAATTTAATTATGTATTTAAGCAAGGTGTTATTTATGTATTTATTTTTTAAACGTATTCGTGCATTAATACTGTTGGGTTATGTTAACGGTTCGTCCTGTGCTGCTCTAAGTCAGACAAATACTTTAAAACACAGGTTTTTTTTTGTTTTTTTCCACATCTTAAACGGGCTCTGATCATTTTCCATAGCAAAGTATCACATATTGTACATGGGGCAGAATGGTGTGATTACATTTTCCTAATTTTAACAATGCTAAAAGCTACATGCTACACGCCACAAAAAATATTTTAAAAATTGCTTGTCCCTTATTATAATCGTTTAAAGACAAAAAACAGGATCTTGTATTTTGAATCTTGTACTTGAATTAAATTAACTTGAAAATGCCTTGTCAGTGTTATGAAGGAAAATGGACATGCCATATAAAATTAGAACACTAGTAAAGGCATTTTCTTGGACCCTCCTAAAGGAGCAAAGCATGCTTTTAGTGGTAAAGGGGAGTTAATTAGTTGTCCAGTACCGTAATGTAGCGTGGTTGGTGCAATTCAATGAGGTACTATTTAGTGTGGCGAAAAAAAAAAAATTAATACTTGTGCCAGCTTTCTCTGTACTTTCCGTTGTTGGTCATATGATGAAATGTGGTTTGGAGTGGAGCTGGGCAGGGTTCAAGTGATTGTGGTCAGACATTGGATTATATGTGGAAAGAATGTAACGTAGGAGGTACATTGGAGCAATACAGCTCTGGAGTTTTCATTCTTTGCATGCATGGTCCTGCTCTGCTCCTCTCTCATGTCAGGTTTCATCATAACATTAGCCTTCATCTGACTTACCTCAAAGTCTTAACAAACTATATTGCAGTCTGGGAAAGTTACCACGGACAAAGGCCCATTTCTCCAGCCAGATCTGTTCTTTCACTTTAATATCCTTCCACCAGAATTGTTAACAAAGTTTTTTACATTTACGGTTATTTTATTTAAATTTCAGTTAAATCTTTTTTAAAAACTGTAAAATGTAATGGCTACAAGAATATTTAAAATTCCGACTGATGCACTGGGCCTTTATATTTGTACATCATTGAAATAACTAACTACGAATAATTTTGTATGAGAAAATCTTTAATGGGAATAAAAAGCTGTGAATTGAAATCCAAATAATTCCATATATTATCATTTATCATAGAGGTATTTTTTTATAATGGTTCTCTGGTTTTAATCATGTATGACATGTATTACCTTGGATGCGTTCGTCATGCCGTATATAGCTTCCCAGTCCCACCAATAACGGTAAATCGTAAGCCTTTATTCGACAAAGTGTTGGTTTGGTTGTTAGAAACAACTATATAGCATAAAAACGGTGTTTATAATATTTGATTTCATTAACACTTTGTCCTCCTAGTTATCATAGGTTTCTTTAAAAAAAATAAAAGATTTGCTATCATTTGTTAAAAGGAAGACAAAATTATAGTTACAGTACCCGGTAGAATATATAATTGTAGACACTGTACTAAAGTTTGCTATGGGAGGCGAAATGTATTCGAATTCTGTTGTAGACCTATATTATTTATATTTTATTTAAAAATAAAATGTTAAAGGACCAATTTTCCTTTCTTTTAGATTTTTGTTTTGTTTGAATCAAATATTGGCTCAGTTTTAATCTAACTTATATGGCGTCTGACAATAACGTTTACAAACAAATATAAGCCAAGGTTTTTCATTAGTTACTGAACATCCTGAACTCGACTTAGAAAAACGTTCGTTTTGTTATCGTGTTATTGTCTTATTCGATTAAATGTAATGTATGACATTGTCCATTTTTTTCAATTAATGAATTCCGGCTTAAAGGGAATTCATTAATTGAATGTTTTATTATCTAGAGTAAATTCGAATTTATTTAAGAGCTCACACATCCTACACATGCATGATCCGTGATATTTCAATGTACGCTTGCTTATTTATTTATTTATTTATTTATTTATTTATTTATTTATTTGTTTATTTATTTATTTATTTATTTATTCATTCATTCATTCATTTTCTTTTGTGTGGTACTCAGCTTCACTTCTCGGTTTGGCACTTTAAAGCAAGTGAGGAAATAGCAAATATATTTCGTTATGAGTTAATGTTGCACTATGGTATTTGCAATGCACAGATGATGTGCAATTATGGACAAATTGTTGAAATATGATTTCCCCAGCTGTCAGTAGTCATGTGTTGTGTAAAAAAATAAATCATACCCAAATCATACACCGATCTAACAACCAGGTTTTTTTTTTTACTGCGTGTAGTTCTTTTATCTGTTACACCGATCTTTCAAAATTAAAAACTTAAGCGGAGCAGTTCCAACAGTCTCCAAAGGATTGTACCAGAGAAATGACCGTCCTCGAACCTCCATTGAATCCTGATTGTCCATCTTCAGAGGTCAATTGTTAACGATACGAGTCCATACTACAGGAAGGTTTAAATAGTAATGCTTCATTCATACACATGTATATTTCTTTAACTGGAGTCAATCTAATGGGAACATTTTTTAGATTGTTTTTCTTTAATTTGACCAAGGTGTTACAATGTATATGGTAATTAAAAGGCTTTTGTTGTGCTGTCTTCGAGAGGCAGTCTAAGTCTCTTTTAACTTGAACTTGGACTTCCGACGCGACAGCCTGTAGCAGGGGAGGCATTCCCCCTCTCTACTGAACTTCAATCTGCACGTGCGAAAGTGAATTGGATTGCTTGAATTCCTATATTCAAATACCGTTTTGAAAATGCGTTATGTTCCAACTGTATTTTATGTGTAGGGCTATTCAAATGCAAAAATGCCGAAAAACACATGTAGCTGTACAATGCAAGTCAAATTATGACATGGTCAGACAACTTTTATTAATTAAGGTCTGTAAACACAAAACAGTGTTGGTTATTGGGCAGTGACAGGTAAGAACGTTTCTTCAGTATTGCATGCAGTAAATTTAAATTTTTCGGATGGACATCGCGATAAACAGTTAAAACAAAGTTAGATGACGGTGTTGATACAGTGGTGTAACTGGTGAATTCATGCCACTGGTTTAGTTTTTATTTATAAACTTATGCTTTGTGATTAATCTGTCCTGATTTTACTTCATGTCGATGCTCTCAGATGATGAGACTGAATAATCTCTAAAATGCAACATCAACTAAGAGACTCACAAAATTCTTAGTTTATGATTTCTCGGGCCTTTATATTGTGGCCTCTAATTATATGCCCAGAATCGAATTCATTATATGTAGTATGCGGGATATTGATATTGATATTCGATAGAGAATTTAAAAAAAAAAAAGTTAAAAAAAACACAATTAAAAAATGTTATATAAAATCTAGTTCTGTGTATGAGTTTATGCCCGTGTGTCATTGATCAACTACGTAGATTTAAATGGTTTCGTGACAAAAATGATGAATTAAGCATATTCAGAGGTTTCGAAATACACCATTAATTAGTGTGGCAGGCTGAACTGGTTTGATAACTTGTTTGAATGCTGCAAGACTTTTTAAATGTATTTTATTTGAAATAAGGCAATCATAGAGGTCTAGCTGATATATGCTACTAACATAAACTAACCAATTCTTACTTGGTTTTTGCGCAGAAGCAAGCCAGATTGTTATCAGATTTTGCAAACAAAATAAAAATATATGAAAAAATTTGTTTTTTGTTAGTTAAGACTTAAATATAACTAATTCATTACGATTGTTGCCTGTAGTACACACTGAAAGCAGACTGATTTTCTCGAGAGTTTACCCAAACCAGAGTTAGCCCAAAAAAACAAGAAAAAATAAACAACAACCTGGAACCTGAAATGTATATCCGATTCCGTTTCAACAAGCATTGACTGGGGAACGTTTGTCGATGGAAGTAAATATATATAATTCAATCCGCACAGACCCATTGCCGTTCTCTCGGTGTGAGTGTTAAATATCGATAAATTGTTTTAAAACATATCTCGTTTATTGGAAACTGTTTAACCATTTTTGGAAATATTACTGAATGGGTAAACAATGTTGTTATTGTCACCATACAATCGAAACCTGGTAGAAAGAGCACGACCAACAAAGCAACCAGGTTGCTCCAACCGATCTACTGACGCCTTGGCACAGTATATAGAAAATCTGTCCGATGACGTGTTGTCTTATTTAGCAGAGGTTTGATATCAGAAGATTACCGAAGCATATAGATCGTTGGGTACACTTGTTCTCTCTGTTTAAATTAAGTAGGCTAACTTAACTAAATGAAAAAGTATATCAAGGTTTTACGTGCGTTTCTGTAAAGAATTATCTTGCAACCCTCATGTTGCCATTGAAGCAAAACTGAAAAGAAGGCTTCTTGATGTAATAATTTAATCACAAGTATCACTGTAAACAGTCCCTCATTAGCGCCCATATACTTCGTTTTTAAAGTTTCAGCATGCTCATAACATTCATTAGTCCTATGGTATGCAAATATACTTTCAAGTTATGTATGAACACACGGATATTGTTTCCAACTGCATCTACGTGTAATTATAATGCTATAAAATATTTGATACAAACGAAGCTGCTTACTCACGTTCAGTGTATCTGTGGAAGTAAACTTCCGAGGAATGCTTTAGGATTACCGATTTTTCCCCATTAAAGGACATAAATATACACACAATAAGATAGTCAAATTTAGTTGTTTTTTTTTTTGGAAAAAAATGTTAAACAAAAAAAATACCGAATCTCTGTACAAAACAACTAAGTAAATTAGATACTATGTACTTAACGTGCTACATGTCGCTTATCCTGGCAGCGAAATTAGATTTACCTGAACTGTAACATAATGTAACAAGACTTGAATTCCTCTATGATAAATTTGAATATATTTTATTTTAAGGGCGGTGTTCATCAATTGTCGAATTTCAGGACACGCAGTGACACAGAGGATATATATATATAAATGAGGACGAAATTTCTCATGGCAACATGGGTGGATTTCCCAATTGGGAAACTATCCAGTATGCCCACAAGGTAGTGTCTGACGAAGGGCAATTAAAATGTTTCCATGCATCCAAATAAAATACATTATGTTTCCTTATTTAAGAATACAAAACAAACCAAATTCAGTTTGTCTTTGTCTACTGTCTATGAGTATACTTTAACGAGCTACGATTCTCTAACTGAAGCATGTTTACAACACACAACTTATTTCCATTTTAAACCTTTACTGTTATAGTTATATTTAAAAATTGAGCATTTCTTGCATAATATATTTCAACAATTACTTAAAATAATGTTTTCTGTGTATGCATGAAGTAAATATAAAGAGGCTCGGTATAAGAGCGCTGGAAAAGTTACAAATCAGTAAGTGATGCTGAAGACAAATGTCTAGCAAATGTCTCGTCGAATTCCCCCTTTCCTTACGTAATTTCTTATTTTGACCAGTTACGTTTTTTAAAATGAACTGACTTCACCAACCAGCAAGCATACATGCATACGTGCGTGCGTCGTTTCCCTATGATACTTTTTTTTTTTTTTGCTTTAGTTGTCCCATATACACTTATGTCTTCAGAGGGTATTAAATAACTTTAGACGTCATAACAAGTCCTTAACTGAATGAAGTGGATGCGTGGATTACTGATATTAATTAAAAACCTTATGTAACGTAAACGTTAACCTTGCCTAAATACGAAGAATCGCCATGAAGGCTAAACTGAATACAAAATTTATATCTAAAGGCATATCGAAAGGAGTGGCAGTGGTAACTGGGAGAAGAGCCAAAATTATATTACTGAGCGGGCTATTGAAACTGCCGATTGAAAAATAGATATGTAAAATGAATCGACTCCAAATGCATTTCAATGAAGTGGCCTGCCAGTACTAACAGGGCGAAAGATGTAAATTGTAAGGCAGGCAACTCGTTGTAAAGTTGGAACACTGCAACAGCCAACATATAATGCTTAAGTGTTTAGAGGTTAATTTTATTTTTTTAGATAAAGGTTGGCTTTGGTAGATAAAGAAGTTTGTGTTTAATTTAAACGTTTGGCCGTAGTTATATTCCTGGTTACAAATGTATTAATTGTTTTATTCTTTTCCCCTTTTTCTTAAAGAGACTTCAAGTCAACTTCAAATCTCTCATAAGAAACCTTAACAACGAGTGTTAGGTAAACAGTATCCGAATATCCTTAAATAGTGATATTAACAATATAATATAATAAGATGCATTTTCATGAGTTAACTTTAATTTTAAATGTAGCTTGAATTATTCAATATTGTGTCTGCTTTTGATACCGATCATTTTATTTACTTTTGACACTAAAGGAGCAATCATTTTGTTAAAAATGTAATCGAACAAAAAGTAAAAGGACACAATGCATAACTTGTAATCCATCTTATCATTATCGTCATTTAGTCTATTGTCATTTAGTTTCAGTATCCCAGGGAATTGAAAGGTTGTTTGGACGAAACAAATAACTGCAGCAGTTTGGAAATCAATACAATTAAATGTGAAAATTTAGATTATTAGATAAACTGTTTAGATAACAGTTCAGCAATACCATGTTGTTGGAAATAACATTTTTCATATATATTCATTCATATTTTCTTCCTGCAAGATGACGTTTCATTTTTGTAACAAATTCCAATTTTTCCAGTTTAATAGTTTATGTATCTGGAATTTGAATAGACCGTTCTCTTTTTCGTATTGTTGGTATATCTTTACTACTGACATGAAAACGTGGGAAAGCGCAGACACACACATCGAAGTAACTCAACGACCAATTAAAAACATCACGAGAAATTCGAATAACTCCACGCGCACTGCTGTCCTTTTATTATTCTGTTCTAAATGATAAATGATTGCGAAAAGCAACTATTGCTCTTGAGGAACATTATAACTGACACTGAAACAGACACAGTTTCAAATAAGACACTTCTTAGATAGATCTTAGGTGTATTGGAGTCGGTCTCCCGGGCTGTGGTCTAAAATGAAAGGCCATGATGAACCCTGCACAATCAGTAGAACAAACTAATGCATTATAATGTCACAAATTCTGTCAGAATAAACTTAAATTAAAACGTTGCTCAAGTTTTTCCTCAGGGCTAAGATATATTGATTCAGCATGCCTCCACAGAAAATACGTACTCAGAGACACGCCCTTAAAATTATCATTTTTCTGAATTCAGATTATTAACCATGATATTGATGGCCTAAAAAAAAAATAAAACTGCTGTAAACTATGTAAGGCCGAAAAATGACACGAAAAATGTGGACGGGTAGGTGGCTATTCCCTCGTTTTGACTGTGTATTTTTGTTGGCTTGTTAGTACACTTAAAAACAGAAATACAAAAACCATACATTAGATATATAAGTCACATAAGTTCTAATTACACGATCCAAAAGAAATGATGGAATTATGGAGTTCAAACACTAACAACACTGCTTTAGAAGAGGTTCAACGTTAACTCCAAGGGTTATCTGGATAACCTATGGTTGCCAATAATGGTCCACTAGGCTATATACCAGTAGATGTGTTAATCTTTTTAACACTGCAGAGTGGTCGAAACACAAAATTGAGAATATAAACAGTACATTTTTTTAACGAACTCCGACTGATACGGTACAGTCTGCTCAAGGAATAGCTTTCTGCTGTAATTGAATCGATAAATAAAAATTAATAATAATTTTTACATTAAAATAAAATACTATTTCTTTAATTAATTGCAACTGTAATAATTCTAGTTTGTTCCTGCAAACCGTCTGTTTTACGCATGTATAAGTAGGCTATACTATTTTTCATCAAATAGGCCTGTATGGAATGTAATCGTGACAAAGCTAAAATTTCAAATATTAGCATTTACGTAAATTCGGATGTACTTTCATATTTATCTATTTCATACAAAGAGAAGATGTTATTTTGATAAATTTGTCAGAATGTTATAAATTGTCAACCAACAGGGTCATTTTAATATAATTTATGCATTATATATGAACATTGAGCCCACGCGCTGCCACTCCATTCTCGCAGAAGTCTTTCATTCAAGTAAGAAGAAAGTGGCTCTGAGCAAGACACGGCCTGCACTGAATGGGTTGTCCAAATAACCACTCTGAATAGTTTCTTAGAAGCTTCTTCGCACCGTCGATGGCTCTTCTAATTGCAACCAGTTTGCATGTAAACTCGACAGTGCGGGTGTGAAGTTCATTCCTGTCTGTCTAGACTCTGATTACGACCCTATTTGTCTGCCTTTTTTTTTTACCTTGACCTTGACTTCGTTGAAGCTGCCATTTTCAAGAACTGTCAATATTTGTCAAATATCTGCGCCACTAGCCATTATGTCTGTTTTTTAACCATCGGAGTTTTAAAAGAATACCGAATGTGACAGTAGTATTATCTAGTCGCGTCCGTTTAGTATCGTTCTTTTTCCTTCTCTTGAAGAACAGAAGACGCTCTTAGACTTAATGTACTCCCGATTGTAGAGTAGTTTCTGGGAGTAATGTGTTATTTGCCTCCAAGGTTATTTTATAGGCCTTGGTTTTTGTATAATTTAATAACGTTTTCAAAACGAAATAGCAATCCTTAAACCTGACAAGAAACCAATGTGGAAAACTACTCGCAAACACATGAAGTCTTATGGATGAAATCTTGGATTAGTTTCGAAGTAGAGAAGAACAAGATTTTTTGTATTTTTTCATTCGTCTTATGACGGTTTCATATTTTCATGTTTCATGAAATAAACAATTATCTTAAATATATATTATTTCTTTCATTTCGAATGAAGTTGTACGCAGTGAGTAGACGTGATTTCCATTGATGTATTGCGGCTTCTTAAGGTATTATTCCTTTATAAAGTTTGTACATTTTGTAAATTATTTTAAAAAAAAATCTAATTAGTTGTACACATAGACGAGTATGTCCTCCAACGGTAGTATACCTCGGCCCACTTCTTTGATTCACTCTACGGGCTACGTTACATAACTGAATCACAAATATTAAGAACTATTGTTCAGTTATTATATATCAAGGGGGTTTCTATAACCAGGTTTAGGTAAAAATGTATATGTATAAAGTGATTATATTTTAATTTCTTACAAACTAAGAAACAATACATTTTGTGCGGACAACTCTTTTTTATTTAAAAAAAGAATAAAAATCTGTTCATTTTTATTTTACTTCTTCCAAAATTTGCATTATCTTGATGGGTGTTGCACATGACAATCCCGTTTGCCACATTAATAAACAATCAATTAATATTTTAATATAATGAGTATGTTTGCCAACTTATTATGTCTGTCCCGAGAAGACACGTGCCTACTGTTAATTAATACTTATTTTCTTAATCTCCGGTGAAAATCTGGTGTCTAATGCTGAAATTTTTCAGTTAATCGACATGGTAATACCTGGTTAATACTTAGTGGGATCATTTCTTAATCGTATGTTTTATGTATATTTTCAGGTGGAAATTTCGTAAATTTATAAACATTTATATTCATTTAGTTCAGAGTTTTTCTGCCAGAAATTTGCTAGAAATGTTAACCCACAGCCATATTAAAGTCATTGTCAAAAATAACCAGGAATAAGATTTACTTTAGGACAATTTATTTTCCTTGAATCGGCAAAATGTTTTGATCGCGATATTTTAACTTCCCCTTTAAGGATTCTTGACTTTAGAATTGCTTCAGCCAATGCAAATATCTGTTGTTCTTCGAGTGGCAGTAGAAAAACACGTGTTAGTGGCCGTTTAAAGGGATGACGGAGCAACCGCCTCTCCCTATTTTCGTTATCATATCACGTGTCTCAGAACCTTGGTCTTAAAAACGAACTGGACACTTGGGTCACTGGGTGCGCATGCGCTTGCGTAAAAAATGTGCTTGGAAATGAGGTGTCTTTCTTGGAGTAGTCGACTTTTAAAAAGCTTCGGCGGCCCGTGATATGACGACTTCGCTGGTCCTGCATCCACGCTGGGCGGACACCTTAATGTACGTGTATGAAAAAAGCCTGAATGAAAATAATCAAAATAAAAGCCAAGCAATGGAGGGACTAAGCGGGAATTGCCCCGCTACCCACTGCAGGGATCTGATCTCACACCCAGCTCTGGGACGGCATTCTGGCAGCATAGCGCCTCACCAAGGCACCGTGTACTCGGATATATCTTCCCAAGACGCCGGACGACAGTGCCCCGCTCCACAGTCATCGTCTAGCGCCGCGCTTGGCTATGGATACCCTTTTGGAAGCCCGTATTATGGGTGCAGGTTGTCCCATTCCCACAACGTGAACTTGCAGCAGAAGCCGTGTTCTTACCACCCTGCCGAGAAATACGTGGAGCCTAACAGCGCCCTACCAACGGAAGAATTATCCAGCAGGGCCAAGGAATTCGCATTTTACCCGAGTTTCGCCAGCTCCTACCAGACTGTCCCGGGTTACTTAGACATGTCAGTGGTGCCCAGTATCAGCACACACCCGGAGCCTCGGCACGAGGCATTGATTCCCATGGAAGGATACCAGCACTGGGCTCTTTCTAATGGCTGGGATGGGCAGGTGTACTGTTCCAAAGAGCAAACACAATCTACTCATCTCTGGAAGTCGCCATTCCCAGGTATTAAATAATAATGTAAGATATTCGCATTGATTATCATTGTGAGTATCTGTGTTAGTCTTTAGACGACTGTAGTCGTTGGCCGTCAAAATATAATCAACCATTCTGGCTGTGTCTGTACGTGTTACTATATGTAAATAAATGTCTGGCATAATTGTCATTCAGGGGAAGTCGTGCATTATACTAAATGTAGTTGTATTTACCTGTTGTTCGTATAATATTTGCATTAGTCTTTATTTATTTAAAACAGTTTCTAAGCGATATGTGTAAATTTGATTTTTAATTATGCAGTTTACTCTAAGGCACATCCACGTGTTGTTTGGAACGTCCATTAGTGCGCACATTAACTGTTGAAACAAGTATTGAAAATTGTAATAATACGAAGAGTAAGAATAACTCAAAATGATTCGAACTTTGTGGCAAGATAGTTTAATTCGTCCATTAGACAACCTTGGGGATATAGCATATATTTCATATGCGCATTCCTGAGACAGAATCCACATATTAACAAGCCTTTCCAATTGAAATAAGTACTAAAAAAATAAATAAGTGCGTAGAACACAATTCAGAAAGATTGCGAAAAATCTCAATTGGACAAGCATGACATTATCTTTAATGTTAGAATGATGGAAATTGTGAATTAGCTTAAGATTGACAGAGTCTCAGAGTTGAAGTCGGCAAACTATTATAAAGTTGCTTTTATAAATATGATGGTAAAATTGGTACCGATTAACCTCTATTGCCGATATTGTCACTGTAGACCAATATTTATTTCAGTACTTTGCCTGCGTTTTGCGCGTTGTCTGATCTTCAGGTTTAATAGTACAATAATCTTACCTAAAACATGGTTTAAAAATCTGCTGTTTTTTTCTTGGTCCTTTTAGAATTGCTGTTTTAATATGTACAGATAAATACACTAAACATAAGCGCAGTATGTCCTATAAGTAAGGGTTATTGCCTCGTTTATTTTAGCTCTGCTTTTATGTTTGTAAGTTTAGAAGTTTATTTAATCTGTATTTTCGTTGAAGACATTAACACGGTGGATCATCGCCCGTATCAACACACGCATCCACAACTATTAAAATGCCAGATCTGTTTACGGTGATTTGTTTAACAATCCCCCTTCTTGTGCTGCAGAATTATCCATTGTTTGCACCCGTTAAGTGCAGAATTACCAACCTAGCAATAACTCGCTCTTAGTTTTTCGGTTTCAGATGGATAGCAAACGCGGGCCGTAATGACATGACATTCTTGACAAATCATGGGTTTGGAACAACAAAAGTCTGTTGGCATGTTTAATGAAATCAACACACGCGAGGACCCATTTACAAAATATTTCCCTGGCCTTTTTGAGATATTTTGAGATCTTACTTTTCCGTAGCTGCGGAAGTCGTATACAGTTATACATTTGGGGCTGTAGTACTTAACATTGTCCATAAAAATTGTAAATAATGCATGCCCACTTAACAGGACCACAGATGCACGTTCATGGACATAAATATTATTTAATAGGAACGAGTAGCCAGTTCATTGTTAAAGATAATTTAGGCACATTGCAATAAATTGTTAACAAAAATCAACCAAAATGTTGATTTTCTTGACTTTACGATACATTTTGGCAAGATGAAGCAATAGCAACTTTATGAGCCTTTAATTATATTCAAATGTCGTCATTATATTAATGATGGGTCGGATTACGGCCAAAAGCAGAAATATATTCATTGTTATCGCCTATAGTAGTTTCTGGAATTGCATGGTTCACAGCGTTCTAATTGTTAATTCTTCCAGTTGTCTATTGCAAAAAAAAAAAACGGAAATAAAACCTTTGTTTATGTAGGGTCTTCTGTTGTGTTCGTCATGAGTCACACATGCCTTGATCTTACAGCGTCATCAGCATTCCAACATGTTGTTTAATTTTTCGGTTACCTTTACTACCGTATTTTTGTTCCTCTCACAGACGTGGTCCCGTTACAACCTGAAGTTAGCAGTTACCGTCGAGGCCGCAAGAAACGAGTTCCATACACCAAGATCCAATTAAAAGAACTGGAAAAGGAGTATGCCGCCAGCAAGTTCATAACCAAAGACAAACGACGGCGCATCTCGGCTACAACCAATCTCTCAGAACGCCAGGTCACCATCTGGTTCCAGAATCGTCGTGTAAAGGAGAAGAAATTTGTCTGTAAATCGAAGACAGGTACCCACATGCACGCTACTTGATACCTTCTGATCTGATTCCTGCCCAAGTTCAAATCCTTCAGATCAAGAACTCAGAATGTCTCTCACAAGAAATAACATCTGCATTTATTTTAAAAAATATATTATTTAACAGTCAAATATTTCCCTTCTCAGCCCTGTCCACGTCGTTAAGAAAATGCGCTGTAACTGTTTGAAGAAAATACTCGGTCGAATAAATATAAATCACAAACACTCGTGAAATACATATGGGTTTGTCGTAATTGTGATGTATGCGTTCATAAATCCCCTTCTTAAAACTTAATAAAAAAAGAGCTTCCAATAATAATAATGAACAAAATGTTTTACCTGGTTGGGAAACGAAGAGAGTTCAACCGCAGTCATAACGCAGTTATACCCCTGAGATAATACCCTGAGAGCTCCGAAGGACTACGGGAGAAACTGAAAGTTTATGAACTATATTATGTCTGTTTTTTTTTTTTATATAATTTTTTTTTTACAGATACGCTTATAAACGGATACTGAAAGGTCTGTTGGGAAAGATTTTTCTCCCAGACCGTAATCTTGCTTAAAAACTTACTGGGATGGGGGACTTCAAGATTCCGAAAGCTCATATTTCAATGATACGTTGGCTTTCTATTTTTGGTGCCTAGGGTATTTGCAAGGCTGCTAATGTTGAAATGTACAGTACGATGCCTTTATTATTTAATTAATAGTCTTTCATATGACTGAGGTTGTAAATTCAAATGTTTTATTTTCTTTTTCTTTTTCTCAAAAAACGTCTCTGCCATGCAACTGGAATGACTGTAACTGAATTAAGAAGGAATAAACATTAATGCACAATCTTTAATTTGTATTGTAAGATAGATCGTAATGCATTGGAGCTGCGCACTCGCCTTGTAAGCGGTTTCATTTTTTTTCTTTTGTGCAGTAAGTGAACTGTGATGTGTTGTTTCAATGAATATACTCAACGGAAATGTGTTTCATAAATAAATCATTGTGAAAACATGCAAACAAAATATGTACCTTGTTTCCCGATCCTCTATATGTGATGGTGCGTTGTGTTTTAATGGTTAGTGTTCTGAAGGCCCAACTATTTTCCTTTCTCTGACTCCTACTCCCCCCCCCCTCCCCCCGTCCCCTTTCTGTATTCTATTTACATATAAGTCGACAGTCCTTTCCTTGTTTTCATTAGGTTCAAATGTTTCAGCTGCTATTTGCTTATCACGCTGTATCAGATATCAATATAGTTGGCATCCCTTCAATTCTCCGATCCATTAAATTATTTTGTAGATGTCATTACATTTAATGGAATTCGTCATCATCTTTAGTTTGGATTTTCCATTAAGTTTTTTCCGTGTTTTAAAATGTAAAACGTGTGCTTAAACAGATAAACAATAATTCAAAGACTGGGATTCACGTTTGGACATGTGAACAACGTTTAACTGAAAGCAGGAAAATGCTTTAATGAAAAAAAATGTTTTTCCTGAAAATCCAGAACTGATAATACACACACTTGGGCGGACTCTCCTCTCCCGCTTTTCGGTTAGTGGCTAATCTATTTTATATTCACCTTCATGTCCACAGCATAGGCTAGAAACAAATCAAAACTTTGACAACCCACTCATCCATTTAATACAATTTTATTAAATTGTATTTTCTTTCTGTATTGTATCTAATTTCTTCTACTTATAAAAATAAATCACCTTATCTAAAGTTCGGTTCGCGGGTTGCCAAAAGTTCGATTTGGTCCAGTCCCTGCTTCAATCTGTCATTAGACGTGTAATGGTATCGCGTTCTCGCTACGTTTCTCACTTTTGAGCGAACTTCACCTAGCTAAACATCTTTTACGCTTCGTTTTAAAGTTTAAATTTAAATTCAGTATGATTTCATACATCACTATTTGACGAAACACTTGCAGTAACATGTCGAGTAACGTATTTAAGTAAATGACTAGCTTGCTGAGACCGAAAAATTAAAACCAACCCAATTACTTCAGATAATTTTTGGCTAATTAACGTTGTTTACTGATAAGATGCAAAACTAAATAATAACAGTTAGCAAGCACTAATTGTTTATTTAATTGCTATAGCTTACAGGGAATGTTCAAGAAGTTAACAAAATGTGTTGTATAGGCTACATGAGTACATACGCCTAATAAATACATGGATATGAACGAATCAAGATTTACCCAAGGAAATAACTGTAAATAAGTAACTTTCATAGGCCAAAAACACGCTACAACAAATTTTGAGAGATTATTTAGTGAAGTCAATAATGGGCATGAAATTATTCTTTGATCATTGGCACAAAAACTGGCAACGCCGCATTGAAAAGAACTGGGCCAATGCCAACTCGCAGCAAAGAGGCTGCACTTTATATCCGACATTGTAAAGCATAGATGCTGATCCTACAGGCTGAGACCAAAACAAAACTTCGGCTATTAAACATAACTGTGCTTAATGGCGTTTTCCTTATTTTTATAAGTATCGTATTTCTTCTGCTTATAAAAAGAAAACATTATTTAAATACACTTATTTAAAGTGCGTTTAGTGGATTGCCAAAGTTTGTATTTGGTACCAGCCTTAAGGGGCAATGTTTCTTTTTGATAGAATAACTTATTTTTAATTATATTGTTTGCAAAAAGCAGTATCTCAAATAAAACCGATAACATTAATTTCGTTTGTGAGTTTTTCGTCTCTCCAGTGAGGTTTGAACAACTTTGCCCTTATTTTGCCTACTTGAATCTATTAAACGTTTGTATTTCCATACCTGCAACATACAACAATAATTATCTGAAGTAGACCCTTTGATGACTAAAATAAATACACACGAGGAAGCAAGAGCTGATACAAAGGGTAGACGTCCTTGTAAGTGTAATGATGTCTTTTTAATACAGGCAAGCCTGCTGTGTTGAGCTGCAACTATCTTGTTCTCGGAAACCAAATACACCTAAATTGGTATAGTTAAAATATATAAAATATGGGATTATCAAACTGTGGTCAGTTAGAAAATCATTCATTTAAGTACATTGCTGCAAACCTTATTCTGAACTGAGGCTGGCCATTATTAAGAGTAGGCCTATTAAGGCATTAATGAGCAATGCCCGTAAGAAGAGAAACCGTACGTTTTCATTTTTTAAGTAACCTTATCTGGATATGTTCTACATTATTTAGAAGCCATGGAAATTTGACTTCCAGTAAAAGACAGGAACGAGAATGCAATAAACCCTATGACCATGGTTCACCAATTTGAAAATTATGAACTTGGTTTTGTTTCTTTTGTTTCCAATTGTCAATGGTTCCACAGACTCATTACCCGTGTATTTTATTATTTATAATTACTGCAAAATATTCAGAATACATTTTATGAATAACATTTTTACTATAACATATTTAGCTATCTTTTCGTGTGTTTCGTTGTCATTACCAATGTCATGATGCATTTTGAATTTGATAGGTGGGAAATTATCATTGTATATTTTTTGGTATTGAATTTGGTGCTAAACCACAACTGTCAGGATTATATGGGGAACATTTAAGTAGTCTACGCTAAAATTAACTTAGTAAATGCATTTCCTTGACTTATTATCACTGCAAGAAAGAAGATCTGGTTGGAAACAGGTTGTAAGATCAAGATTCTTCAACGACCGACCAAAAATGATTATGCCTTACTTCTATAATGCTTTCAAGTTATTTTGAGATAATAAATTTAATCTTTGAGACGGCTGCAGGTTTTTAGTTCACGCTGTTCTGACGTCACTTCTTGGTTACCCTTGACCGTGACTATGCAGTCACTTTGACCTTGACATCACTGCAGTTCGTGCATAATAATAAGGGCTTCCTCCGGAGAATAAGGAGGGAAGGAGGGGGGCGTATTGCACCGCGGTAAGTTTGCTCGCAAACAAGGTACTGTTTTAAAGTCTAGACGGCTCGAGTAAAGAGATGTCGTAAAACGAAAAAATACATGGGTAATCCCAGACCCTCATATATAGGAATATACCGTTGTTTTTACTGTAATATTCATGTGCAGTCCCTTCTTTCTTTTTCTTCCTTGCTTCCTTCCTTTTTGTCTGGTGCACTTTTATTTATTGTCCTTTGACCCACTTTGTAACCGTTATATTTCTTACTTCCATTGTAATCTGTGTGGACCCATAATTATAGCCGAAACAAGCAATTCTAGATAATATATATTTTTTATATTGGCAAGTCGGCTATAATTTGTAGTGCTTTTGTCAAGTTGTTTGTAAGGTGTGCTATTACAAATATATGGGTAATCCATCTCAAGGGATACATTGACACTGCTCAAATGTATTTTTTTTAAGGTACGTTTTCTGTTTTCTTGGTACAGAGTGAGAGAGGCGTAGTCGTCTCTGGATATTTAATAACATTGTGCCAAGAAGCTTGTTATTTGTTATTTAAAAACGGGTAACAAAGAATGTGCTGATGATTGTTCTTTCACCGAAATCTATAAAGCATTGATTTCGTATAACCAAGCCAAGTCTCATAAATGTGCGAGTTCTAAAAATTACCTGGCCTACTTTTTACTGAATGTAAAATAGCGTGGAAAAGCTCACAGAAGCCCCAAGATATCGCTTTTTAAATTCTTTCTGGGTATATCTTGTTATGTGGCTAAGTAAGATGTAAAACAGTTAGAGAAACAGTTTTAAAATTCTAGAAAGGCTTAATTATTTAATACCGTATAAATCATATGTGAAACGAGAATAAAGTTTGGATTTTATTCTACACAAACACAAATTATTAGACTATAAATTCTGGCTCTAGAACTTAATTTTGTATTGCAAATGATTTACGAAAGGCTAAATATATCTCTCATTTAACCGTATCATTAGAGCAGGTCGAATATGTGTAAGCCGTAAATGTTAGTTTTAAACCCTAGTTAATCACGTTACTACACAATTACATTATTTTAAGAATATGACAAATTAAGAAGCTGTTTACGTGGTTTAAACTTCATCTAAAACCGCAACAGAAATAATAGATTTAAGATATTTACTCCTGCAAATTATATTGCAAATAACAGAAGTAACTACAATTTTAAAATAAAAATTTTGGTGTACAAGGTGAATTGGCGGTATATAGGGAAATAGCAACTGGTTATGTGCAAAACTATATGTGCTGTTTGAGTAAATTATAACTATTTTAAAAAATAATATATTTTCTTAAATTTTCATCAGTCCTTAGATATTATGAATAGAGAACTGTATTAATATCATAAAGAAGAACCGACTTTCGTCATATTTAAAGCCGATTTTGGTAATAGAGAGCCTAACTTCGCCAACACATTCCCAGATATTAAAACTTCTTTCAATAACCAAAGTTGTGTTCATATGGTAACAATATACACATTTAATATGGTTTGTTGAAAAAACATACAATCAGGTACAATGTAAAACAATTAAAAACAGAAACTGCTACACTTTTAAAAAGCATTTTGGTGTTAAAATTAACGTTATTTAACGTTATTAGGCAGCCGATGTTAAGTCAAAAATACTAAAATGTTTGTATTAAACCGATTTTTAGATACAGGTCGCTCATGTGTTTAAATGAAATAAAAATGTGATCAAAAATTGTTTGCCGTTTTCTTCCATCTGTTGGCATTTCATTCAAGAGATGTGATGTACTGATAGAAACATTGGCAATGTGTAAAAGTTGGTGAAACCTCTTGTGAAAAATATTAACGTTTTATCTATGTATGTATTTATTTATTTAAGTATCCGGTAATGGAAAAATGCGCCCGTGCAACACTGATAAGTTAAGATATTTAACTTTTGGTAAGGTAATAATCACCATTGCTATTATATGTTTTATTGTAGTTGTCAATCTATTCAATACGCATTAACCACTATATGTTCATTAAAAAAATCGATCTCTTGATTAAGTTGTAAACAGTAGGCAGTCAAAATCCTCTGAAGTTACTCTCATAACAAACAACTGAGTAGACCCAACCCCGACACTGTGTATAAAGTGAACGAAAAGGGGGATGATAACCTCTGGTGGCTGCAGGATGGAAATATCAGGAAGTAAAGTGATACTTTCTGGAGGCCATGCCATAGCGAAAATTGATTACTCGAATGACGTATTCAGTGTGTGTCATTGGGAAATAGTGTGTGTATGTATTGGATGCAGAGGGATTTCTTAAAAATTTAAAAAGTAGACATTATGCTATGCGGATGGAAATGATTTTGCAGCCACAACCCAACCAAATAACTATACCAATACCTAATATTACGGGCTGTTCGCGAGTTAACGTTCATTTTAATATTTAATAGTTTAATATTTTAATAATATAAACAAGGATAAATGGTATACTCTTTACTGAGAGTAGGCTAGGCCTATTGCAGCTTCGAGAATGCTAAACTATGGAAACAATGGTTAAATTATTAAATCGTTATAGTCATGGGTTTTCTGCATACAGTGATTTACAGCATCAAACAGCATCAGAATTTGTGCTTTGCCGTGTTCTCTTGTCCTTTTTATTGTCCATTATCAATTCGGCTATATTACGCGAATATTATGATGCTACTACACCTGTATGCGCATGTGTGTGTGCATATATAAATAAGTATATATTTATATATTTGTGTGTGTGTGTGTGTGTGTGTGTGTGTGTGTGTGTGTGTGTGTGCGTGCGTGCGTGCGTGTGTGTGTCTTTGTGTGTAATTTGGAATATTTTTATATATTCTTTCTATAGGGAGACTTTTATTTTCTGCAGGCCTACAGCATATCTAAAATAAACAAGCTATGCTCAATCGCAACAACAGGTATATTATATATAAATAATTTGTGGTTTCTCAAGATTTTCAAGATAAAAACAGTTAAACTGCCCTTTATATATTCATTTAGAAACATTGCCTTCATTTAAATTACTTGTTCTTTGCATCATTTGTTTTTATTTTACATTTACAGTTACAAACTGTCAACGTAAAATATGAAATTGTAACAATAACAATTCAAAAGTATTCTACGAGAAATTTCAATACATGTAAATACTACTAAATTAATTTAAAAAAATAAATGTCAGAAATGTAAAAAGTGGGGTTAGCTATATCATGAAATTGTACAAGAAAAATTAATTGTCGTCGATTAGTTTAGGGTATCTTCTATACAATAAACCTTTTGACAGTATGTGGCACTAACTGAGATTCTCCTTAATTTGCTATTTCCTCTGAGGCAATCGCTCAAAACAGCATTGTGCCCTACTGAAGAGCAATAACTATAATAACGACATGTTGTAACTATACCAAAGAAAAAAACACTCTTGTTTACGTTATTGTCCGGTTCGGACATACCAGGAGATTCTAAGGCGGTCGTTTCAATGATGTGCAGACATCAGTGCACTAGACAGTGACCTTGAACTGCTAGCGCCGACTGGTAGCGTCTATTTCTGAAGAAAGAAAATAGTGCGCGAGATAGAAGTAGGCACAAGTAACGTTAATCGTTTTACATTTTTTTTTTTTTTTTTTACAATTGTACCAACTTTTAGTGCATTGGTATTCAAAATTAGTGTTGGTTTTAATTGTTATTTTGGTAATCCGTCACTAAATAGCAAACCAAAGACATTTTATTGGGAGCATATTTCCCGTCGGAAATCTATAAGTACATTTAAATCACGTTTACATTTGACATTTTTAAAATGATATGTTGTCCCTGGAAGGTGTTGCTAATGTTTGGACGAAGTCTTGACATTTTCTTTAATGTTTTTGACCGGAGGCCTGAATGAGAACTAAAGAAATCATGCCTAGCATTTCAGTAGCGAATTTGTAGAATTACCAACATACCTCTTTGTTTTCTAAATGGTTGTTCATTCCATTACTAAACTTTGTTAAATAGACTAAACCATTTAACATGAAAAAAAAAATCAAAGAGAAGAATTAGATAAATGAATGCTAATGAATAAATTCTGTTGTTTCGCCTTCTCCTTTCACCTTTCATAAACATACCCTTCATTTCGAATATTCGAATATTGTTCAATATTCTTATATTAATTGTTTTCTGTCGAAATATTTAGGAGGTCTACATTTAATGCATTGAGCATTTTACCATTTACGGAGATTTTGACAAAATAAATTTTATCATAGATGAAGATGACGAATTTACACCCTTCACGAATCAATGCAGTTTTTTCTATATTATGCTTACTGTAGTGTTTTTTTTTTTACTTTAATGTTTGCTGGTTTATTTATTCGTCGCGGTCATCGCTTATCCTAGTTTTGCTAATACTTGGTTGGCGATATAATAGAAATGGTTAATGGCGTGTAAATGGCTATGTGTATTAAAAGATTTTCAGGCTATTTTATGTATTCTATTTTGACATAACACATTTCATTATTACACCGTTAAAAATGCTGTGTAGTGAATTTCCACTAAAGTGTGCTTTTAAGTCCGCTGGAATACTTCGTAAAAGACATATAAAACAATTGTGGTCTTTATAACTAGCTTCCCAGTGTTTGGTTGCAAACTTTTATGGGCGTATCTGTTAAAATTGTCCCTGTGAGTTGGCTGAGAATTATTTGAAATATACGCTCTTAAAATAATCTTATTGAAGATAATCCTACTTTATAGAGCCAATGGTTTCGACCAATTGACCCTGGTACTGTAAATATGAGTTGAGTGTGGTAAAGAGCATCAGTCTTTCTTTGAAACAAGCCTGTAAAAGGGAGCGTCAAAGCTTTATATGACATTGAATTCAACTGTTATTTACCTTCATTTAAACTAAACTCATCTAGAAAAATAAATATACGTTTCATCGGTATTTTAATAACTAAATTAACTGTCACAAAGAGCGTTGAATAAGTGAGAAAACGTGTTTGGCACATTTTGTGAGCTGATGAAAGTAAAAGGAGCCTAGGCCTGTACGCCTACTTCGCTGGCAACAAGAACAAAACGGGGCAAGTTGTCCTATTTTTAATAAAATATTTTATAGTATTTTAAAACGCATATAAAACGCGTAATACAGAAGTTAACGTTTTGTTTTGTCTGAAAATACAGCTAGTGGGTGGCACCTACTCCAGCGCGAGTTAGCCCCAACATGTGACCCCTGAGCGGCCAATCAGGTTCGCCTCTTGGTTTAACTATGTTAAATGTCAGATTGCAATAAACTAGATGCTGTTGGTCAGGCCCGCTGAAATGGGCGAGCATAATATTCTAAATCCCGGTTTTGTGGGACCTTTGGTAAACATCCACACGGGAGACACATTTTACCTACCAAATTTTAGAGCAACTGGGGGACAGCTCGCAGGTCTTCCTCCTCTCTCCTATCCAAGAAGGGACAATGTATGCTCTCTTCCGTGGAACCCATCGGAGCAGTGCAATGGATACTCTCAATCCTACTTCGGCAGCACCGTGTCTATTAACCCATCTTATAACCGAGCTTGCGAAATAACTCGACAGGAGGAGGGAAAATGTTATTACAGCAACGTCGGCGGAAACAGGGAGACTTGCTCGGAGGGCGCTAGCCTAAAACGGGGGGATAGGGCACGGGACACTTTATCATTAACGTCTGAGCATGGACTACATAATGGTATGAGCAGCAGCGGTATATTTTCTAAATATGACTATGGGATTGAGCAGGGGACTCAAGACCCGTCATCCTGTCAATCGCTCGAGTCCGATTCTAGTTCTTCGCTGCTCAATGAAGGAGGCAAGACCCCAGGAAGCATTCCTCATGCAATAGCATCCCCTGGCAATCACGCCGGTGTACCTGCTGGCGGAGGTGAGTGTTCCGTGTGCAGAAAGGATTATGTACATGCATCGGTAACTATAACTTGATGTTAGCAATATTAGACGCATAAACTCATCATTTATCCTACATGTCTTACTTAATTGTGGATTGTATGACTGTGCGCCCAAGTTACACTCAGTTATAATTAAAACGGGACTTGCATTGTGGATAAACGCCACTAGGGGTAGCGCTTAAAATCAGACACAACGTGGGACGTTTCTTTTTAACAAATAGTAAACACTTGTTGTCAACTACTAAAAGCTCTCTATTTTTGGTAATGAAAGTTTAAATGTTTGTTTTAGTCTAAATTTTGTTAATAGGAATGTCAAATTTCTATCTATGAAGCTGCAGCAAAATTATTCTAAATTATATTTCTTCATGGTGTGTACCGATGTGAGCCACTTAATAACTCATGACGTAAACTAATATCTGCCGCTACGAAGATAGTAAATGCTGCTTGAAAGCGGCATGTATTTATTTATGAACGCGAAACTTAATTACCATGTTATGGCTGATTAAAACTATAGCATAGTAAGCGGGTTAAGTCTTTGTCACGTTGCCTTCCCAAATGTTCTCTGGTTATTTATTAGTATTTTATACCTTTGTTGTCGTTGTTGTTGTTGTTGTTTTAGTTTAACATATAAGGATACATCGAAATAAACTGCAAAAATAGTGCCCTTTGTTGACATGAATGCATATTTGGTAAAAGCATAACTGAAAATGTGTCAATTAACGTGGCTTTTCATGTGTACTGTGTTCCTGCGTCTCGAAAATTGTACTTTAATGAATCCCGTACATCCAGCATGTATTACAATGATTTCTCGTGTACGCAACTTAAAACACAAATTAAACACATTAGTCTACTGAACAAATTTGGTCTGTCAGTGAAATCATAAATAGATAGGGACCAAATCTAAACTTTGGCAACCCATTTAACCCACTTTACACAACTGCATTTAATAGCTTTTTATTATTTATTCTTGTATTCTTTTTATTTCTAGAAGTAGAAGAAATTAGATATTAGATATTATACGTTATTAAATACAATTTCATTCAATGCTATTAGCGGGTTATCGAAGGCAAGATTTGCTCCATGCCTAACTCAGAGAACCGTTGAAGACATATTTGGCTTGCTCATTGTGAAACATGTCCCCACCAGGTGCCCCGTGGTACCCGATGCATTCCCGGACCCGCAAGAAACGCAAACCCTACTCCAAACTACAATTGGCAGAGCTGGAGGGTGAATTCATGCTCAACGAATTCATCACGAGACAGCGGCGCAGGGAGCTGTCTGACCGCCTCAATCTTAGTGACCAACAGGTTAAAATTTGGTTCCAGAACCGACGGATGAAGAAGAAAAGATTGTTGCTGAGGGAGCAAGCGTTGTCCTTCTTTTGAAAAATAATCAATCACTCAGTATTAAACTAATGTTATTACTAAAAAAGTTTCGCTGCTAGTTGATTACATATTTTATTCCATTTAAATAGCATGTATTGCCCTTGGAGGTTTATCTTACCTTAGAGAACCAGCATGTATAAAATCTATTAAATATTACTTGTGTTATCCTATCATTTCAAAAGCCTAAACCACCAAATATACCCACGGGTTTAACATGTTTCATCGTTATAAATTGGAAATCAAACCCTTCTACAATTAAATATATTTTTAAAACCGCATTGGAGCTAATTCTTGAAGTTTCCCCACGTCTACACTACCACTAAATGTTGTGATCTTAGCGTAACGACTGAATATCTTCTCAATAATTGCTACAGGAACCACAGCAATGTCACAAACAGACTTTTTAAACTCTGCAGTTTAATTTAGGCTTAAATTGAAACCAGCGACATTGTTTATTTAAAGCAGTTTTTCTTTCAAAAGTGATGACACGAGTGGTTAGACAAAAGTGGTGATAATACGTATTACTGAATCTCCGGAAATCCTTAGTATATAATGATTAAGGTTAAGCCGCTTTTTAAATTATTTTTTCTTTTTAGCAATTTAGCAATCAGTCAATTCATAACACCACGATACATTCAGAATTCGGTTTAACACGAATTGAGCCATCGGTTGGTGCTATTATATATATATATATATAAAATTATCCAAAGGATTAAGGTCTGAATTTAAATAAACGAATGAAGCGACGCAATCTATGAAGCCGCACTTAAATACGTTTGACGCGGTACTCAGAATTTCTACTAAAGTAATGTAGGGTGAGATGATTGTACAACCCAGGTATATGGTATGTATAGAGTTCCTGAATGTTTTAATCCACACCCACCCGCGTTTTCAGATTTTCAGTTATATTTCAGCATAAGTATCCGTTGATTACCAGCCACTATTATTGGCCATTAAGAGAAAAACGTCTGAAACCTATTTTGGGGTTACCAAATTTCTTTATTAGGTCAATCTGAAATGGTTCGAAATATTTCCTCTGTCTGAAATGGAGAAATATGATGAAACTATATCCTACATCCTCTTTTTGAACTAACCCCATGTGCTCTGGGAGAGGTTCACGGTCACGGGCAACAGAAAAAAATAATCATTGTATTTCAACACAGTTTATTTTTTGTTTTCGCTCTCGGGTTTTTAACGTGTAACAACTGTATGTGTGCATATAATTTGCACAGTTGAATTCCCCTCCTCAATATTGTAATGATTACCTTAATGTTAACTTTTGTATGTGTGTGTGTGTGTGTATGTGTGTGTGTGTGTGTGTGTGTGTGTGTGTGTGTGTGTGAGTGAGCAAGGAAGAGCGGTGGCGAAAGGGGGGAGGGGTATCACAGCTGCTATTTTGTGCTTTTATATATTTTCTTTTCCTGAGTCGTCTAAAGATTGTAACGTTGTATTGTTGATTATTAATTGGTTGTATCTGTTGACAGCAATAGGAAGTACACAAACATAATTTCATGTGTACTACCCACGCTTTTTCGGAAATGTCTAAAGACTTAAAGTTCAATAGACCACCTCATTTTCACCTTTGCTTTAAGGAAAAATGGGCAAGGGTAAATAAAAAAGTTATTTACTCTGAGCGGAATAACAGACCTGTCGCAAAGCAATATTCCTTGTGACGTCGTACTGGTAGTCTGGTGTTTAGTACGCATACGGCAGTCGGTAAAACAGAGTAGCAGCAGATACCTAAAACTTTGGTTGACTAATCCGAGGAACTAAACATAAAAGCGTAAAATAAGTTTTATTTCCGAATTTGACACCTGAATATGTAAAGTAGCCTATATTAGTACATTTCTAGTTACATTTTTTTAATTGGTGCCGGTGTTCTCTTATATTTCTTTAATGCGGTTTAATATGTATATGATATCTATACCATGACGTAGGCCTATACGACCCTACTTTTATGTATCCTATTCTAAAAGAAAAGAAATATGTTCATGAGAACAATGATAACCGAGTAGTTTATCGTTATTTCATGTGTTACGCCGTTTTGTGTTTTCCACGGAATATATTCAAGTAGGCACCAACTGTATTTACGAATATTGTCTTCATTTGTAAAATTCTGTCCTACAGAAATTTCATCCCACATGAATTACATGAATGTAAAAATGTATGTGTAAGGTTTCTGACCATTAATAAAATTAAAATTAAAAGGAGTATATTTATATTTTATTCTAATGGAAATCAAATTATTGGTATGTGCTGGTCGCTAAAAAGGTCTACAATTTTTATCGATAGTGCCCCGATCTTCACGTAGCCTACGTTTACTTATAGAAGAAAGACATATCATTACAATATTTTTTAAATGTCGATGATGTACCATTCAACAGCAGCCAATTGCACGGAATCACTGCCTTATATATTTGTTTAATTTTACGTATCAAGTAAAACAATTTACGAGGTGCTTATATCGAAAATAATTACAACGAATACGATTGAATTTCCACTTAATTCGGGATCACTATAGTAAGCCTATCTTCTACGAGTCTGCAAAAGTATTAGTAAAACAGTTCGCATGTGGTAAAGGTCTTGTCCCAATAATCAGATCTGTCATATTTTTCAATTATGTTTCGAGACGAATACAAATTAAACCACAATAAACAAAACCTAGACAACTATTTTGACAGTCTCAAAGTTTGTTTCACAATATTACCTTTATTTTCCCATAATCCATAATCCCTAACATTGTTTTGTCTAATCCAAAATGTTAAATGTAGTCAGTGTTGCTGTGAGCACACACGCTCATATGACGCTAGAAAAGGATTCCGCGCAACCTCTGTTGGAAATTTTAATCCTGACCTTACTTGGCTAAGCCTGTACTGTAAAGATGTCACTAGCAATATAGTGAGCCTGTGTCATTTTTTTAATTTATCAAAATACGTATGGTATTAACTTTTAAGAAAGAGTTTTTATTATTTATCTATTATTTATTATTAATTAAAAATTAAATATGAAATTAAATTCCAAAATTTGTGATACAACTCAATCAAATGATCTTAGTATGATGTTAAAAGTTACGTACGAGCCGGTGGATGACCTAGTAGGCTTCATTTGTTTATCATATAGATTTCCCCTATGTATATTAGTAAGGCAATAATGTAGCTGTTTTGTGTATACGGGATGACAAAAGGTTTGGTTAAGATCGGTGGGGAAAAATACAGAAATCAAATCTCACGTGTACATCTGATTCAAAAAATCCCTGCACTGTAAATCGTCCTGGTTGAAGTCATCCTCCTTATACTAATATTAAAGTTTATAGTGTGTTTATAGTGTATAGCTGTGCGTATGGCGAGTTGGCATTAGCCCCAGTACTGTGAGCATTTTGGTCAACATATATTCCAGCCTTCAGCCAGTTTTGGAGCTAATGATAAAAAATAAATACGTAGTCCCTTGTATTTGCTTGACTGTAGCCTACCCAATTAGATGCATATACCTCAGCATTAGTTTTGTCTTTTTCCCACCACAAACTTGGCGCTCAACGTGTGATATCTTTTGAAGGGCTGGTACGTATCACAAAGCGTTTCAAATGGTTAATAATTAGCCGTTCGCATCGATTGCAATCAGCGGATGTGTATACATGCCCAGTAACTCTGTCTGTAAATTTCTCAAATATTGTTAGTGGGCTGCAGCTATTCAATAAACAGTTGTTTATTTTGATTAGGTAGCTAGCGATTGTTAATGCTACCCCAGTATTGTTAAGCATATGTGCAACTTGAAGGCTACTTATTGTAGCCTACTGTAACTTGGAGATCAAGACTAAAACACACGTTAGATTATTAGATTAAAATGTAATATATAAATACAGTACTCCGTCTGGTTATCAATGCATAACGTGGGCTTCTCGGAACTGGTAAAGATCATATTGGAACATTGCAGGGTCTTTTGCGACGTTATTTAATTGATCAAAAATACTCCTTCTGCTCGATAATGATACTTAATGTTATGCACATGGACTGGAACTAGCCAATTTAGCTAACTATATACATTTTGTAGGTTATTATTACCAAACAGAGTTTTGGTTTTAAAGTAAAATTAGTTTGTGAAACGTGGACTCGTATTTGATAACGTCACAAAATACACGTAAAACCAGTTATTTCAACAAAATATATGCTCTGCGCCAGTTTACGGAGGGAAAAGGCACTCATTTCACTGTATATCGGCCTTTCAACGAAGCTGACAATCTCACTCGCCATGTTGGCTAGGGACCCAAATGTAAACCTAATCCCGTTCCCAAAAATACACACCGGAGTCGATTTTAAATTCCATCTCAGAAACATTTGTTATATGGCATCATCTATTTCCTTGTACATAATTCAAAAAGTTCTGGGATTCGCTGGGGGAATAAGAGTTCTGTTTAAGAATGTTAATTCTGCGAAAAAAATCGCGAATTTCTGGGGTGAGTACTTAAATTTCCAGTAAATTTTTTATTGTATTTATCCTCAAGTCAGAACTTGTCCTTGAAAAACCGGTAAATTCTGCACCACCATGATCCAATCTATCAGTTTTGCTTTCGATAACTAAATAATATAAAATAAAAATTTAAACTGCATTCCTTATATCTAACATTTTATTATAATAGTATTTTATTGCAATTGCGAAAGGGACATTAAGGAAGGGGCCAAACCAAAACATTGGCAACCCAATCTCATCTAATAAAATTGTATTTAAATAGCGGGGTTTTTATTGGAGGAAAAAATACTATACTTAGAAAAATAGAAAAAATAAAACTGTATGAAATATAGTTTTGTAAAGTAACATTGTCGCTTTGATAAGTTTTGAATTGGTTCCAACGTAAAACGAGGAAACGTGCATTTAATTTGAAAAAGCTACTGTAAGAGGGGCCATCTTTAAAGCGAACACAAAATAGCTAAACATATTATTATTAAGAACCTTTAGAGATGATCTCGCGTTGCGTTGGGAGCCTCGATACTGTCACTTATCCACTTGGTTGTCATACGATTCAATCGGCCCACCAGACACAACATCTGCAGAACGTTCAATTAGCCAGAAAGTATTGTCCTTATCTGTGAACTACAAGATATTATTTAGCACAATTTACCGTTTTCATAAACTGCCGAAGTTGCAGAGTACAAAAAAGTTAAATTACATTCCGAGACAATTTGGTTTAACGAATTAATGTTACCAGATACGGTTCGACCGTTAGTAGTTTTGTTTCCTCAATTATCCTGGTTTTTATGTAGGCCTATTTTTTAAATTTCTGGTAATTTCTGGTAACTTAACGTGCTGAATAATAGAAAAAGAGTTGCATAAGTGGCGTAATTAAACCATTTTATATAGGTAGTCATCATCCATTTAAATAATTTTTTTTTTCCCACCGCAGTACTGTTTTTATACATGCATACACGGAATGTTACCGCACTAGCAGTACATCGTTCTAGAACGAACAGTGGTTCATTTTCGGGATTCATTTACGTAATTTTACGTTAATATAGTTTAATATCAGGGAAATATACCTCGTTGAGTTTGGTGAGGTTCAGTCAATGTCCCTCATACTCATTTAGCTTATTTAACTCAGGCCAACTCAATTACAACTGTTCTCCTTATAGGTACATAGTAAATGAACTTGTTTCGTTTTTATTGAGACCATGTGTAATGTGCTTTACTGAATAGCCGAGTTCTAACCAGGCTTACTTCGTTAAGAGTTATTTTATATATTGAAGAAAAGTTTATTTACACCATGTTGCTCAGTTTGTATGGACACATGACCTATATGATCATCACATGCTCAGTGCCTGACGAGCCTCTCGGGCAAAGCTGTTTGCTTCATTGGGCTGTCAGTATGAGCTGAAAAATGTGTTGATTTCAGTAGACAGATTAGATCATCGAGTACATTTGTTATATTTCCCTTTCTTTGTAGTAGTTGAAAAGATAATTTTTCCCTGTAGCCAGTGGTTAATTCAGTTTGACAGTTCGGAAATGTGAAAAGTATTTATTTTGCACATATTCTTTTTGAATGGGGCGACGGAAAGCTTCCTTTGTATTTGCCACTGTCAGTGTGGGCGTGAACATATACAAATTGAAGGTCAAGTTAGTAGGCACCTTATATGGGATTCCAGTATTCAACATGATTTGGACCATAGTGGAAGAAGAACAAAAAATCTTAAATAATTTACTAACAAGCCATATCTTACTTTACTAAAGAATCGTATAAATATATGTGCATATTTACGGGGATTGGGAAAGATGGCTACGGACCAACTGGGGAGAGGATGTTTTGCCTATGATTCGATCATCGAATGTATCCACACAAATGAAGACGCCGACTTCAAAGAAACGGTGTCCCGTGGAAGTGTAAGGGAAAACATATATTGGTCAGGAAATTAAAGATAACAGAGACTGCCCCCATTCAGGCCTAATACTTTTGGACTGATTTCTGTTGAAAACTGAATATATATATATAAATATGTTCATATTTATGCGAATCCAAGCGAATGCATTTCTTTTGTGTTTTTTAATGTTTAAAGACATAAGAAATCATATCGGAATTCTTACGTGTGGAAATATACCACGTGCTTCCTATTCTACAACACCCAGACGAGTAAAGACGAAAGTCCCAATGGCGATCAGGAAATCATTATGTTAACTGACTTTGGTGAGTCAAGACAAACAGAATTGTTTAAAAGCCTATATGTTTTTTTTTCCTCCATATGTTTTGTTTGGGTTATGTGGGTGTATTTGTTTTTTTTATTCATGCACACGTATATCGTTGTACACACTACACTGTGCAGAAATATCTTAATTTGCATATTTAGAAAACGAACCAAAATTTGAGTTGTTTATAGAGTTAGCAAGTGGAGGGCACTGACAACCTGTCAATACCGCATTTATTATTCAGAATAATCTCAGTCTAATAATTATGTTTTCGTTTCTTTTCCTTTCACTATGGTCAAACCGGTATGTATTCGCTTCGTAAGTGCAAGTGCCATTGCCAATGTTATTCCAGGGGGATCATTTGGCTTATTTTTGTGTTTCATTACATATGGCGTCTCCATAAGCAGAAAAGATACACTTTGATTATAGATTGACAGATGCTGTAATAAATTATCCGTAATAATAATGGTGCTAGTATTATTTTTAAATAAATCATAACAACAAAAGTCCAGTAGCGCGTACTGTTAACTATAATATTCAGATCGTAATGAATATAAACCAACGCTGTAACTTTGTAGATACTAGTATAACAATGTAGGTAATAAAGAAACACCCTGACCCTGTTTTCACGCTGGTTACCACGACTGGTTTTACTCAGACCAACAGTTTAAATAAAACATTTAGTGTGTATCGTGGCTAAACTACAGGTAAAGGGATCAATTCTTCTCAAGTATTAATCACCACTTCATTGGAATAATAGTAACAATACTACTAATAATAATAATAAGAAGAAGAAGAAGAAGAAGAAGAAGAAGAAGATTATTAATATTATTATTAAAATAGTCGATGGTTTCATAAATTGGTTCATTCTTTTTTACTCAAGTTACAGTGATAATGATAAACACATAACAATTGTTTTCATTTCTGATATTTTTATATTAACAGTTATTAGGATAGTAGTTGTTATTATTGATATTCTGTTTTTTTTTAATTACAATTATTGTTAACGGCCTCATTGGGTCTAGGTTATTTGGGCATTTCATTAGACCTCAGTAAAACCAAGAGCCTATATATTTGTTGTTGTTTCAAACTGTTCACAGCTCATGCAACCAAATTTAATAGCCTGGCTTACATCCAATCAAATGTATCAGGGCCACGAGGGGATAATAATAGTATTTCACAAGCTTGCTACATATATTGGACTCTACCTGAAATAACCACGGGTTTTTTGTAAATGTTTCTATTTATACTTACAGCGATAGACAATGCGTTGCTCATATACCACGGACAGCAAAGTCTTCCCCAGCGGTGTTATTTTCAAGCAGAGAATGGTTAATATTTAAGCATTGGTTAATGGTTAATATAATAAGTCGGAGACCCCCACCATCACACCCCTCCCCTCCCCTCCCACACACACACACACACCCAATACACATTCTCCTGAGTGTAAACATATGCTTGTCGAAAAAATATGGCTTTGCATTAGCAATCTTACACCATAGGGTTCCCATAACAGAATTTAGTTATTTATATATAATATTTCATATTCGCGTGTTTTTAAGGGTTTCACAAATCTCTGTTGCGTAACCATTCAATTGAGTTATCAAATACCTTTTACCTAGCAAATGAAAACCCAGAATTTTACGTTTAAATTCTGTAGGAAGTATTTTTAATAAGACTTTCCTTATTTCTCTAACTCCCTTGTTTATTTATTTCTTCTCTCGCTACCTTTCCTGCTTTCCGGAGAACAAAAAAGGTTGCTTTGAGGCAGCCATTCGTTTTATGGCAGTCAGAGACAGGATTTTAGTGGTCAAATTCAAGTGCTGTGTCTGGACAGTTGTCTGCTTTCTTTTGTACTTGATCTTAGGCCTCTAACGCTTTATCCTTTTTCTGTACAAATGAGCCTTTAATCAGACCACCGCCTAACTGAAAAAAAAATATTTTAAAATTCTTGAAAATTCTAAAACCTACAAAAAATTTTGGTATCTGACCCTGATTTTCCCCGGTTTCTTTTTTTCTTGGAAAAAATTATCTTGAGATTATGTTCCTGCTCCAGGTATCCTTAAAATATCCTGATAATTATAAATTGTACTCAAAGCTAGACGATGTGCACGGCATCATACAACCAATCAATCAAATGACAGATATTTTTGTCCAACATGTGCCAAATATTTTATTGAATTTAGTTTGTTCATTAACTCGTATTTAAACGCATTTCTATTTTTTCCGGGATTGTCTGTGCTTACGAAAAACGTGCCAGACAATGTCGTGTAGTATAATGCTCATACGATAGTAAACTATTTAGATATGTATATTCATTTTAAAGAAACCAATGCAAAGCCATTGTTCTCTGAAATATATTTTCCTCTAAATTGTATACGATTTTTCAATCATCCAAAAATACTTTTTATAAAAGTTTTTAGGCACTAATAGTTAGAAGTACCGGCGTGCATTGTTAAGATGATTGAAAAGAATGAAAAGAGGGAAAACGAAGGACACCAGGGACTGTTTCTCAGTTAATTCCAGAGTTATTATCTAATTAACATTTGCATTATGATGTATTCCTTTAATAATTCTTGTTTTTTGTTTATTTTCCTGTTCCAGCTGCGATGGAGTGTTTGTGTTTAGCAATGAATACATTAGAAATTAACATATTGTAAATATGTATATCATTTTTTGAGATTAAAGAGGTAGAGGTAAATTTCTTGTATATATAGCACGTTGCTTATATATAAGCACGCTGACAAAGATAT
>JAOYSI010000009.1:2571313-2598798 GCA_025775065.1 Hiodon alosoides
TATATATCATATTTAAAATATTCTATAGATCAAAAGACTGATTTGTTCACAAGATGAATGGCGACTTTTTCCAGTTCTCTTTGCTCTTTAGTAGATAGACTTTTAATGAAGGTAATAATTAAAAAATACTTACCAAGAAGCAAGTGAGAATGGACTTATGGAAAAAAATATGCATCGGTTTCAGAATCGTTCAAGGAATTATTCAAAGGCGGTGTTCTTGCCCAAAATCATGACTGATAAAACCAATATCTTATTTTGATGGACAAGGCCTCAAAGGTGAAATGTACAGTGCAATGCTTATATTATTTAATTAGTATGCTCTTGTCATGAACGGGCTTATATAATGGAATGTTTCAAGAAGTTCATGTTTTGTTTCTTTGTCGGTAAAAGTATAGGACAGGTTTCATTCAAGCAACTGGAATGAATGTAAGGAATTAAAATTAAATCACACGTTAATGCACAACCTTTTTTCGTATTTTTGTATTATAAATATTACTGTAAAATATTTAATGTAAACAGTTTACCCCATGTTTAGTGCAGTTTGTGACTTGTATTGTGGTGTCAGTATGAATAAATGATGAATTCAACGAGGACGAGGACGTCGAAGGTGACGATGGCTGTATGTTATTACCAATGCTCACACACACGTCCTTTATTTATGGGGTCTCTGACGGTTGTTTCTGCATTTGTCAAACATGTTTGCTTTCCGATATATCTGCTCATGTACAGTCACATCCATGTATGAGGAAAAATGCATTTTGATTTTGTATCTCTGGTGACGCATCAGTTAAAAAATGTAGTTATAACTGTATTATTAGGAAAGTGCAAAAACTGAACGGAAATGTCAATTTCATAAAAAGTCATCCGCGGTAAAAACCTACTACATTGGAAAAATAACACCATTCTCATTAAAGGGAATCTAAGTGAAATGATACATTTGGCATTATAATTCTGATTGTATGTGGCCTGTTCCCTGGAAGGGTAGTAGAGTATAAGATGGCGGACGATGGCTTCAAATAATTTGAATTCATTCTACAGTGGCTATAAAAAAGTAAAGAGAAAGATGTTGATGAAATTACATTGTGTGCGAGTTGGGTCTCTGTATGAACTTAAATACCGACGACGTAGACACGTATTCACGACTTATTTACGACTAAATCAAGTTAAGGTGGAAGTAAATATCAACAGATCAATGCACTTAACACAATGTGATAAGAATGTGTCTTACATTATTTGTGGAAATCATATTTCGTATGATATCGATGTACACAACGTTATGGTCTTCTGTACTGAAGTAGAAATTGAATTTGTTTAAGACGAGGTTTTCGAGTTGGTTGGCATTAGGAACCCAAGTCAATCGTTTCCATTCACATTCAGATTCTGCGACTACTTTACTAGCGTGATAAGACGAAATATGCCCCACAGAACACTCATATAAAAAAACAGCTAATGATGAAAAGTTTTGCCCCAATTAATTTGTTACAATACAAAAACTGAACAAAATATTTCATTTATATACACATTTTCTGAGAACTTCTTTCGCCCATTTGTCCAATTCTGTCTCAGACAAACCCTCAGTTACCCAGTCCCATGAATTTATTTCATTATGAATTCAAGTATTAATTTTCTTTTATTTGGTACATTATGTTTCATATTGCTTAACGATAATTACTATGGTGCTCAGTGCAATTATGAAATTATAGTCAAAGTAAAAAGTCAATGTGTATTCATGTTTTAAAACATTTTGTCTTTCAAAACTGATAAATATTTACTTCACTGTAACCCATCCAACTGTAAAATATATATTTTTAATGGCCATCCTTTCTCTCTTGTTTAGTCGTAGTTAGTCTTAGACTATGAACAACTCAATCTAATTTACAATGAATATAATTGTGTTCAATAGCGTTGTCATTTTTGTATTGATCTTTCTTCTACTCATAAAAAGAAAAGGATATTAAATGCAACTAATTAAAGTGCGATTAGGGGGCTGCCAAAGTTTTGATTTGGATGAATTTTTGCGTGTCTACGTAAATATTACTGAGTGCGGCTAAAGACGATATTCATTTTGCATTGATAATTATTTTATTAATTTGACATTTTTTTCGGATGACTTTAAAACAAGAATGACCTATACCGTTTACTTGCAGGACTGTAAAGCTTTTAGGCTGTTTAGATATAAAATATTTTTATATTTATTAAATATTGTTTCAAAAGATATTTTATTATAAAAAATCCATGACTAGAAATCATTCACCAATTAATAACCAATAGTAATCAATAAAAATAAAAGTTAAAGACGATTAAAAATTTAAATTAAATGATATACTACACCTGTTGAAACGGTATTTGAGCTTTGAGCTTTTCTGTTGCATGATTCGTTTGACAAAAACATTTCTTTATTTACATAATTGATTGGGTATTACTAATCTAACAAAGACGTAAGGTCATCATATGATTTTAGCCCTTAATGGTTTTGCGTGCGTTATTGGAGAGTCTATATCAGCACATGTAAATTAACAACTTTTTGTTGTTTTTGAATTTATACGTCTGGGATTTTGCCAGGAGTCCGGTTAGGTTGGGCTATGGTTACACATGAATCTAGTTGTGTTGAAGAACACTAAACAAAATATTAGTCATTATTCGAAATATTCTACTATTACGAAATATATTCGACTCTTACGCATCAAATACCATTGTTGTCACGATTGAGTACCTACAGAAGTTTTCTCTGGGAAGTAATCACGGTGATCATGAGTGACGATAGCACGTAGTCTATGTGTCATGACGTCACGTCTGTGTTACCCTTGACCGTGACTATGCAGCTAATTTGACCTTGACATCACAGCAGCTTGTGCATAATAAACTAGGGTTGGCGGTACTAATGCGGACGGTTTGTTTGTAGGCAAACAAGGCGTTAATTTCAAGTCTAGACAGCTAGCGTTAATGGCATGCCATAAATACATAAAAAGGGGGAAGTGCATGGATATCCGCTGACCTTATTATTTCTTACCTTCCTGTATTTGAAAACAATAATAATGATCATATATGAAGTTTTACTTGGCCCTTTTACTTCTTATACACGCGCACCTCTAGAGGTGTTATTTCCTTTTTTCGGTTCTTCACGCAGTCTAGTTCTTAAATCATGCATTTCTTCATTCATCGTTTGAACTGTCTTCCAACTCAACCACGTCGCGTTGACAACGATGAGGAGATATCTTGCGCTCTTTTTAAGGCTTTTGTGATGTTAGATCATTGAAATGCAGGGTTCGTCGGTCTAAAAGAAAAAAACAGACGTCGTTCACACGTCACGATTGAAGGTATGCCTTTTTTATTTATAACGTTCAAGTGGAAGTGGAATAATTTGATCAGTTGTATAATGGAAAGGATATTATCTCGTTAAGGTAAATGTCAGTTGATGAAGATGAACGGTCGAATTTGCTTCATAGCAATTGATTGAGAATACTCAATCAAACGTGTCTGTATATGTACATTATTACGGAGTGTATGCATACTGTTAATTCGTTTTACTATGTTACCGCAAAAAGTTGGCTGCAAAACAAGACCTATTCTTTTACTTTTACCACATACAAACATAAATTTAAGAAGATGTAACTCCAAAACAATATTCTGTCTCTGTAATCAATTACTTACCTGGCGCAGCCTCCAACTTAGAGTTTGCAAATAAAAATAGAAAAAAATGGAATATTATTTTTAGTAGTATATTCTTATAATTAAATGTACAAATTATATATAATGAATTTTAAGAAAATGCATACTAAAATGTAGCATGCTAATTATAATAGAATTTTAACGTTTTGATTCGCGACCAATTTAAAACTACAAATAACCATTTAACCGTCTGTCAGTATTATAGCCCCATGTGTATCTAACGGTAATTACATTCTATAGACTCAGTTCACCTAAAAGTCAATCTCTCGGCAAGGGACTGCATGGCTTTCTCTTACGACACGGTAGTCAGACATAATAAAGCGTGAGTTTTTAATCTGAGTTTAGATGCAAGGTGAAGCGAGTGAAGGTATAGAACAGGGGTTGTGAATGTGTGACCGAGAACGGGGTAACGGGTGTGAGACGGAAGGCCCGTGATGATTGTCCAAGTGTGTTAGGGGAAAGAGAAAGGCGGCTGATAGCCTCTGGTGGCAGTAGGGTGAAAATATCACGAAGGTGGCTGAATTTTTATTTCTTTTTTTCTTTACTTATTTCAAAGAATCATAGCCACGGTATGAGAATATATCAGAAATACATTTGTCATTGAACTATTTAGGTGAACTTTCTCGAGGTTGTCACGTGTTTATGCAATTGTTGTTGCCTTTTAAAACTGAAAGTTTTTAGGAAAACGTTATTTTAGACCGCATGTCGTTACTGTATTGAGAACACTCTGCTAGGGCGAGTTGAACCGCGTTAATACTTGGGTGTAAACAGGGCGCTCTATTATAAAAAATAAAGAAAAATATAGAAACATACAATCTCATAGGATACAAATTATATTAAACATTAAACACAAATAGTGTATTTAAATAAAGTCGTCCTCATTCAAAGGAGTATTTTCCTCAGAAAATTGTATTCATTTTGTTAAGGTGTGAAGGTCAGTATAAGATAATCTAGTACTAATGTTTCCATTGCTTTGAAATGGGAATTGAAATCAGGTATATACTGACTATATGGTGTTTGCAGGGCTATACCAACATGTAAAAAATAAGCAGAAGTAAAATAGTGTTCCATTGTAAGTACTAAAATGGAAAATTATTATCAGCAGTTTTTATGGCTAATGCGTTAACATCCGAGGAAAACATTCCGTATCGGATAAAACAAATACAAAGCTAAATCGATTGATAATGGTATGTGATGTGAAAATGTCTACTGATTATACCGTACCACGATTCAGCTAATATTAAACCATATTTTAATATTCAGTCAATAACGTAATTTACATGTGCCTATCATATGCAACGCAAACATATGAGCATTAATAATAATAATTGTAATAACGAATCGACGTTTTTTGAGTAGGCTATAGGTTGTATAGGTTCAAGTATTTACACAAGTATTTTCTCACAATTTCTGTTAAAAATCTTCCTGCATTAATTTGAGCGTAACTGCAGTTTTTCGAAAAGTGGATAAATAGATTTTTCGGGTTGGCTACAATGTTTCATTAACCACGCTTCATTTTTTTTTCATTTTATTAGCTACAAATTTTTCTTTCATAAACTGCACAATTTTCTACCTTTTTAAATAGCAAATAATTGCATAAAATTAAATTAAAAGTGGACGCTAAGTACTGCGGGTTACGGTTTAGTTAAGTATTGCATATTTGAATTAGGGTATTCGTTCATGCTGGTGTCAAAATGTTGTTGATGTGGCCATTTTCAAACAAGTGCCTGGCCAAAGTTGTAAAGTCTTATGTGAGTTTTGCCAACAAATTTATCTGCGTTTCTTCAATTCTTATTATATTACTCGTTAACAAATATATATTCAGTTAACCTTCCAAAAACGAGATAAGTGAATAATGAAAAAAATATTACAAATACTTGTATTATCTCGGTACCGACATGGTCTGTGCGTGTGTGTCTGTGGGTGTCGCAATCATGTAGGCCTGCAGTTATTGCGAATTCAGGTTGGAAAGTTTTGACATGTATCTAAAATCGTGGATACGTGTTATAACAAAACCAAAGCCAGAGCAACACTTTCGTTTGCCCGTCTGGAGAGGCTGGTTAACTCCGCCATTTGAATTGGAGCAGGATTCATTGCACTAGACAGTGACCTTGAACTGCCATGCGCCAAGCTGAAGACGTCCGTTTCCTACGAAGGAGACTCAGTAAAAAATAATCGCATCTCCTCACGTACATGCTTATGTTTAAAATACACCCTTTAAAAACGTCCTGTTGTGTGGGTATGAAATCATTTTTAAAAACTTTCTCGTGGAGCTCTGCGTCCTGGTCTTTTGTATTGCCCCTTTGCTCAGGCTAACAATAATACGGCCTACCTCTGTTTATAAGGTTTTTAGGAGCCTCGCCTTCGTTATGATCAAGATTAGACAAGTTTACAGAACAATAATATTGCGTGTTACTGTATTAACCACATTGAATCATTTAACAGTTTGCATTTTACTTAAATGTGTTTTGAAAAACGCACGAGCTAGAAAGATAATTATAGAAGTGACATGCCCAGCGGAGATTCCGATTTTAACGCTGATAATTTCATGACATGACAATAGCACTGCGGTCAAATTCATATTTGTCCGCAGTGCTATTTCTAGACATCCGTCTATGAATCGCAACTTCGTGGTTCACTGGGTATCGGACACATAGAACATATGATATAACAATGATCTGGTTGCAAGAAAAAATTAAATGAATTTGTAATGCTCTTAAAAACCGTTATTTGACATTAAACACAGTGGCAGGCATTTTTAAACATTGTTCAAACGGTGCAGTTCTATGGGGGTTTTTTTCGATTGAAAAAAGAATACGCGAAAATTAACAAAAATTCTTCGAAAGCATTGTTTTTTGTTTAAATGGCTTGAAATGGGCTAGCAAATGGAAATGGTCATTGATGATAACTAGTGGTTATTTCAATGTTAATTCATTGCTACATTACGCATGCGGCATACTGGACCTGGTTACGATTATTTAAGCAGATACATACCCAAGCACTACCCACGTATTTATCTACATATTCGCAATTCCGATACTTCAAAATAATAATACTTTACTCCCCCCTGTGTGTCTGAGAGAGGGGTTTAATGAAATAAATTAAGTAACCCATTGCAGGCTGATTATTCTATATTTGCCCTGACTCATACAGAGAGAGAGAGAGAGAGAGAGAGAGAGAGAGAGAGAATTAAAAATTAAATAATGAAATATAATCGAGGATAACGATAATAAAACTATTTTAAATATTTTTAAGTCTCATTTAAACAAAAACTGCAAAGCAACCGTAAGCCTCAGCGTGGAATGATGTGCGCAAATCAATACAGGAAAATTAATAATTTTAATTAAGATTATCTCTCTTATCTCTCACTCTCTAATTCTCTTTATCTCGCACGCATGTAGACACACAGACACTCACAGCCATGACATATTCATTAATTTTAAAATGAAACCCATACATTGAACTGGCAAAGCCGAGAGGGTAAGAATTTATTGGTCGTTCTGGTATGTCGATAGATGGAGAATAAAGCAATTGCTACAGAGTTCAAGTGAAATAAATTAAGGCTCCTGTCAGGCCAGCTATACTGCAGGAATCTTTATATATGAGAAACTCCTAACGTAGACCTTTGCAGACTTTTCCATATGAGCTGGTTTATCTTGAGCATGGATCAATTTGATGAATGAAGGTGGGGGGATTTTGGGGATCATTTGATCGAATCATTGACCGAATCGTTTGAGCAACGTAGGCGAATTAAAAGGACATATCGTTAAAAGACGTTGGGCACTGAACTCATGGAATCTCATTTGAAATCTTTATGAAAAACAAAAATATTATTTCCGGAAAATTAATTTTGTTCTTTTATACAATGCTACTTGTTACTACACAATTCATTGTACTAATTCAATTAATTACATGATCAAATTTATATCTGGTGCAATCATTTCAGTTCTTTCGACTATATTAAATTATAGATATTAAGATTGCGAATCTTATAACAAGTTTCCTGGTGAATGACCGGCAACGTTTATATGGGGTATCTGTTAAAGTTGTTCCTGTGAGGTGTACGAGAGTATATTATTCGAAAAAACGCTCTTAAAATATCCTTATAGAAGATCGTCTTATTTTACAGAGCCAGTGGTTTCAACCTGCTGACCCCGTTACTGTAAATATGAGTGGAGTGAGGCTGTGAGCATCAGTCTTTCCTTAACACAAGCCTGTAAAATGGGGGCTGCGCAGCTTTATATGACATTGAACCGTAATTTGCACGAAAATAAAATGTCATACGCCCCCTTCCTTTCTTGGAAAGTAAATATTTTATATTTTTTTTATTTGAAGAAGTGTTAAAGACTTTTTGCTGGCCAATAAAGACATTACCCGAGGTCATGGATACTTCCATATATTTAAATGTTTTAAAATAAAAATAATGCACGCCCGGAAAACAGTAAGAGCATTGCAAAAACATTTTATAGTATTTTTAAAAAGCATATAAAACCCGTAATACAGAAGTTAATGTTTTGTTTTGTCTGCGACAGACCTTGTGGGTGGTACCTTTTGCAGCGTGAATTGGCCCAGGCACGTGACCAAATGACGACCAATGAGGTGCACCTCTGGGTTTAACTATGTTAAATGGCAGATTCCAATAAACTAGAAGCTGTTGGTCGGGCCCGCGGAAATGGGCGAGCATAATTTGCTTAATACTGGGTTTGTGGGACCTTTGGTAAACATCCACACTGGAGACACCTTTTATTTTCCAAATTTTAGAGCATCCGGAGGACAGCTGGCTGGTCTATCCTCTCTCTCCTACCCACGAAGAGACAATGTGTGTTCTCTCCCATGGAACCCAACGGAACCGTGCAATGGATACTCTCAATCGTACTTTAGTAGCCCCATGTCCATTAACCCCTCCTTTAACAGATCGTGTGAAATAACTCGGCCGGAGGACGGCAAATGTTATTATAGCAACGGCGGTGGAAACAGGGAGAGTTGTTCCGAGGGAACCAGTCTCAAACGAGAGGACAGGACGAGGGACACTTCCTCCATAACGTCCGATCACGGGCTGCAAAATGGGATGGGTAACGTCGGTACTTTTTCTAAATATGACTATGGGACCGAACAGCTTACCCAAGATCCGCCGTCCTGTCAGTCTCTCGAATCCGATTCCAGCTCCTCGCTACTCAATGAAGGAGGCAAGACCTCTGCCCAGGACCCTCAGACACTGGCATCGCCGGTAGACCACGCGAGTAGCATGGCAGCAAGCGGAGGTAAGAATCGTGCTAGCAAGTTTTTATAAAATGTCCATACGTGCATAGAAATTATGTTAAAGTGATGTTGGTTGATTTGTTGCCATTACTACAGAATCAAAATATTCTGCCTCGTTTACTGTCGACTAACGCCACTAGGGGTAGCACTTAAAAGGCTGCACATTCACATATGTCTTTTACACAAGCTGTAAACATAACATCATAAAACCTGGGCAGAATCTGGATGCGTTTGTTTTAAGTGCAATTGCCTTGAAATAGTTTGCCTCTTGCGATCCATATAATTATAGTTTACATAATTGTGAAGTAACGCACATTAGGCTTTTGATTGTCGAGGCAAATAAATTAGTGCAGGAATATTTAAATGGGGAGCTCAGCTGTGGGTGACCTCATTGCGCAAAGACGTTTTTTCTGTGTGTGTTTTTATGGAAATTACTCGTAAACAGAATGCATGTCTGTCGTTGTTCACTAAGGATCCATTTCATATGGCCCCCAAACGGCTAGTCATTTGCCATGGTATTTGCTAGAGAGACTTCATTATCACATTAAACTTAGATTAAACTACAACGGTAAGATTTAATGTGACAAAAACGTCTGTATATTTGTGTGGTCTCTTTCTGTATTAATATGCTATAAAAAAGAGCTTCCAATGCAGTTTTTCCAACTTATTCGATCAGTTTATCTTGTTATTTCTTTTTGATTTTCATACCTTAAATAAACACAGTGCCTATACGGAAAACGTGGATCGAGATGATCTGTAGTAGTCTTCACACATGTCTAGGCATATCGAATGAAAAATAAAGTTGCTGGTATGTTGAAACGTATATATAAAATGTTGGACACGTCGTTTGACAAATGTATGTTTGAAAGCATTCGACCACTACTCTGTGTACATATAAATTTTATGTATCTGACGCCATTAGATGTGATCGTATGTTCTGTAATAGTATATTGCTTTTAATCCGGCCTATGTCCCCTTCAGGTGCCCCGTGGTACCCGATGCACATCAGGACCCGCAAGAAACGCAAACCCTATTCCAAAATCCAGTTGGCCGAACTAGAGGGCGAGTTCATGCTCAACGAATTCATCACTAGACAGCGGCGGAGGGAGCTGTCCGACCGTCTCAATCTCAGTGACCAACAGGTTAAAATCTGGTTCCAGAACAGACGAATGAAGAAGAAAAGACTGTTACTGAGGGAGCAAGCTCTGTCTTTCTTTTAGAAATGACCCCCTTCAAATTATTCAATTAAATAGCAATACGCCGGTCCATTTTGACAATTACTGTTTTGTATTTAATCAAGAAAACATATTTAATAATGTGACATTGAAAGAGAGTGAGAGAAAGAGAGCGAAAACGAAATAAAATAACCACATAAAAGTCCAATAAGATAAAATATCAAATAATCATAGTCTTTATGCTATATTTGGCAAGCGTACAACAGGCAACACTGATGTGAAACTCTACAGAAGCAAAACTATAGAAAAAATCTAAGTTATTAAAGATCGGTTGTAATTTCGAAATCAATCTTAGTATATGTTAGACACCCTAAGAGGGATGTCCTAAATTTTATGTCCAAAAACTCTGATCCTGAATCTGATTATGTAATGCCTACATTTAATCCCAAACGTAACAAGGTGCGGAACAACGTAAATTTATTCTACGGTTACCAAATATATTAACAAGTATTTTAAATGTCTTATGGTGGGATCAACGGTAAAGGACATTTTTTAAAATCAAAATATAATATAAAAACATATAATATATAATATAAAAACAATTAAAGCAACCAACCTAATTACAGGTTTTACCCTATATTATTACCCTTAACTGTTGAGAACGACGGTCATGTGCATGTTTCTTTTTACTCAGCAATTACTACCACGTGTTCTGGGAGACGTTCACGGTCACGGACAAAAGCTATGTCTTCCACCTGCATTTGACTGCCTGATTCATCACTCAGCCACTTGCATATTTTATATTTAGCTATGCTTTTTCAGTACTATTTGAGAAAATTAGCAATATTCAGTAAAATTGTCTTAAATGGGTATTAGATTCGGATAAAGAGTGAAAACGGTTAGTTGGAAATCATCAGTTCTCCCTCTCTAATGAATGGCTGTGCCCCAGTTATCACAATTACACACACACACACACACACACACACACACACACACACACACACATATATATATATATATATATATATATATATTCGTGCTTTTGTGTGGTGTGATAACTTGGGGACAGACATTAACTCTCGCTCTAATGTTTGTCTTTGTCCACCGCTAGATCCTAAACCAGTAAAATAGCAGAATGCTACTTAATATAGTATAGAAATTGCTATGAATGTAACTGTGACAGTTAAATATGTTATGAAACACGTTTGGAGCATAACAATGTCTTAATGTTAATATCAAATCGATTGGATTATTTAAATCAGGGCTAGTTTGAAATTTAATAAGGGAAATTAGGAAATGAGGAAAATAAGAATAAGCCGATTGCATTTCCAAAGATCATCTCAAAGATGTTAGTTTCAAAGTTATCTAAAAACAAAACCTCTGCGACGTTTTTTTAACAACGTACGAATTTAACATTCTTCCGATCTTGAAATGAATGATAATAATGATGGTGTTGATTATTATTATCACTACTATGATTGTTATTATAATTAGTTATAACAGTAGTATTATCAGTACATATACATATTAAAAATTAATTTAACGTACGGCTCCGCTTGACTTATTGGTGGTGCTGTTCTTTTTAAATTGCCATGCTACTGTCTACTAGGGTGTTCTGTGTCTCAAAGTGTTTCTTCTTGTGTGTCCTGTTGTAAATATATAAGTGATTATATAAAAAATACTTATACCCTTTGTTAGAATTTCAGTTATGTGATATAACTTTATTATTGATTTCCCGTTATCTGTCTATATTTTGTGTAGGATCTATTTAGCGTTTCAGTCTGCGGGTATTCCCGTTCAAGTATCTTAGCATAATTATATAAATGTATCAATGTATGTGTACGGTTCTGATAAATAAAATATCTTGAGTAAATATTGTAATCATCATTAAATTGTTACTATTTATGCATTTCAAGTTGGACACGGTATTTAGATTTTTTTTAGTTCTAGATGTTTGTGCGTACATACATACCATTACCCTATAACCTCAATTAATATATGTTCTAAACCTACGCGTGTTTGGTGAATGTGCGTGAGATCATACGAGCAAGTAAGAGATCATACCATCAACGATCTTTCTCTTTTGTAATGTGGAGGTTATAAAGTGTGGAAATTTATTTTTCTAATACAAATGGAGCACTGAAGACGAGTTTAAAACTACACACGAATCATACGCCGACCATGTAACATTATGGTTTGAGATGTATAGACCTCTGGCTAAGTATTTTATTATTTACCTTACAGTTCGGGCAAAGCACTTTATACGGTTGTGGTAGGGGTAATGATAACAATAAATGTAGTTATACTTCCGTTTCTGCACAAGCTGTCTGTAACAGGGTATGTTTTTACAAGTCTACTAAGACGACACAGTAAAATAATGTATTTGCAATAAAATTATCTTCCGCTACTAACATATTTTACTGTTGGGTTTGAAGACGGGTGAATTGAGAAAACCACACGAATCAGTGTGGCGAGATGTTTGCATGTCTTCAGTTTGGCAAGAGATAATTGTTCATCTTGCACTTCATTTTACCGCGAAGCATTAAGTGATGTAGAAAATAGAAGCGTTCACTTAAATCAAAACTAAAACAAATCCTGGATAGGATACATATTTTTATTCTAGTATGGTTTAGCGCAATATGCAAAAGAAATGGTCGGCCCTGAAGATTAGAAAATGCCGCAGACATTACTTTTTTCTTTTTTTCTTTTTTAATGAACAAAACAAGAAATATTTTCATTTCGGGATAATTCCTCTCTCTGAACTTAAATGAACCCACTGCAGTCCTGAATTTTATAATCTATACACGACTGGTGCTGTAGGAAAATGTACGTAAAAAAAATGGTCTAGTTTTTCCAGTGGGCTGATGTGCTCATACAATCGAAATTTCAAATTTACGATTGTGTTTGCTTTTAATCTCACGTTTTATCTCACATTGCATTTTTTCTCTAGTTTAAAATTTTTGTCGATATTCAGCAATATGTGCTGACGAGCAGTGATGCTTGGCTTTCGGAATGTGCACATCTACAAAACAGTTCTTTAAAACGTATGAAATGTATCATGTCATTGCTTTTGTAATATTTCTAATTTGATCCTATCGGCTGGATTTTCGATATTTAGGTTCTGTTTTGAACTTATAAGTGCTATGTGATACGATACCCCGTTGAAAGGAAACTGACTATCTTAATTTAATGTATGAATCGCGAAATACCCCATCGATTGCGAATCGGATCTAGATATCTTTAACAACAAAGGGTAATCAGGGTTTTTTTTTATATATTACCGAAATATTGTATTGTCAACGGCTTATTTTATACATTTTAAATTCATGGCATCGAGACGGTAGAGCTTAACAGCGTAGTGAGAGAAGCCCACTGCTCTTGATTATTGAATTTTCTAAATTTATTTTCTCCCAATTGGTTATCAAGATTTCAAAATGTTTAATTGATACTCAGATAAATTAATTCACATATTCTGGAAGTCAGTTACATCTATAAATGATTCAACACAGCACGACTATCATATAACCCATTTGCACTTACATGTGAAACAATGTACACTATCTCGAAATACCGACACGCTTTTAGCATTTACGTGTTGTTTTGGAATTATGTCATGATACGGCTTTGTAGTGCAAAAACTAATCAAAATATCAGTTTTTGAGCAGGTCTGACCCATGCCGCCAACAAATGCAGGGAATATAATGATTTGCACTATGTATAAATGTACGTATTCGATCGTTAAATACATATATTTTCAATTCAAATGTAACTAGTTTTAAGAATATCATTAAGGTGTATATAGCGGATTCTTAAAGGTGTATCTGTTACCCCTTTGGTTCCATTACATCCTGTCCGATGTCTATATACTGTGAACTTTTGGTTGTTGTATTTCTTCGGGCAGATGACAACCATTCATACGTAAATACTCAATGGAAAACTAAATTGTACAGGTCTTCATTTAAAAAAGGAAGCAAAGTATTTTATCCCTTTGAATCCTAAAATGTGGATCAATAATGTGTACATCTACGCATTATTGATTTTCCATTTCATTATTACTGAAACAGAACCAGAAGTGAGGTTTTAATTATTCTGAACTTAGTTTTTAGCCACTCACCATTACTATTATCAGGTGTTCTTGTCGTCATTAATGTTCCATAATGTGAAACATCACTATAGCATCATTTGGCTGGGACCAAATAAAAAACGTTGACAACACTTATAACATTTATTACAACTGTATTTAAAAGCGTTTTTTCTTCTATTCAAGAAAGAAAAGCCATTGCAGTTTTGCGATTGGGGGGTTGTCGAAGTTTTGATTTGGCCCCAGTCTTTGACCGATATTAACAGCTTTTACTTGTTGTTATTATTAACTAATAATAGTAATAATAGTGTTTTTAACATACACAATTTTTTATTCTTGCTGCTTGGTCACAAGAATATTCACTATTAATTCCTTTTTTCAACTATTTATAAATATATAAACATGCGTGACCGGAGCGAGACAAACAGCAACATTGTTAGCCTGCATTAACACAGTAGAAACTGATGTATTATAATATACTGTGAAGATACTGGTTGTCAAAACTTTTTGTATGGTGTACAAAAAAAGGACTTGGCTTGCTTTTGTCAAAGTTTCTAAAACTTGTGGATTTATTTAGCATTTCATTTATCTTTTTTTTAACGTAACAGCCAACTTAAAAGTTATTTGAAGGGTTCTTAGAGTTTTTGACTTTGAGACAGGATCAGTCTTTTTATGGCGACTAGTCTTATACGGGCTAAAGGTCAGTCAGCTACAGCCTGCACTTCACATAGACCTTGTGTCATGTGGTCTGGCGGGCCATACGCCACCGCGCAGCACCACGGTAGTTTCTGGCGCAGGAATGGAGAGTAAAGGGAGCCATCAACTTTGAGCATGATTGTTTTTTTGTTTTTACTTTGTAAAAGAACGCATTCGCCTATACTATTTTGGGAAATAACCAATATCAGGATGTTTAGGCTATGATATGTAGGCTACTTATGTCCTGATATATTCCCTCTGCAGATGTTATGTAGGTGTTGACTACCATACGGAATTGTAATTGTGCTTGGATCCTCCTAGGCTATACTGCAAATTTACCTGTAATGCACATCCTTAATTGCAGTGAAACAGAGAATTGCACAGAATTGCTCTACACGTTACAAAAAAGCCTATAGTGCCTAAAAATTTTGCTTGCGCTTTGATGTTAACAGACCGCGTGCATTATGTCCCAGTTTTTATTGTCCCTCCATCACACTTTATGTTTAAGTTACAATGTCGCCCCCTGTGTATCGATGTAAGACGTATTGATGGTTTTCGTCTTTAGGTTAAAAGTATTTTGTATAGTCAGCAATTAGCTGCCTTATATTGTATTAGATTTATATTTCTAACTATTTTACATAGTATAACACATCTAATTTCATTCTAAACGTTCTAAACGATTGTTCTTGTTCTTGTTATTTATGCGGTTCTTATTATCGTTGTCTATTTTAACACTGTAAATTTGTTAGGACTAGAGGTTAACATAGTTGACAGTTTTGCAAAATATCAGTGTTGCCAAAATTTAGCCTACGTAAGTCCTCTTTAATTTTTAAATCCTATCTTCCGAGGCCATTACATGCACACCACTGTTTGTTCTATTTTGCTGTAAGCATAACACTAACCCCCAGTTTGGCATCTTCATCAGGCAAACCCTGTAATGAATGACTTTCATGGTAGCGACGCCTTAGCCCACCCTCAACCCTTCCATGTAATACACGCCGTACCAATTCGTACTAACACAGCTTGTTCTTTTTCTTAATTTTAGAAGTATTAGGTTTATATTTTATCGGCTTTTGCATAATCACCTATAACATCTAATATGATAAAAAGTTTATCGAATAATATTATTTCTTCATGGAAATGTGCGATTATAAATCTGGAAACGTTCACCCCCATCTATCCCTGATCGAGACAGCCAGGCACATTCCCTTTTGTGATACACAATTCCTGAACCTTTGTTGTTGCTACTGTCTGCGTGGGCGGAAAAGCATACAAATTGAAGGTCAAGTTAGCTTATACCTTATATGGCGTAGTAGAGTAGACCGCTGCTTTGTTGAACACGTTCGACTCTGAAAAACTAATAATATTTACGAAACCACGTTGTTTTTGTTTTTTTTAAGTGTCACTACGTATTCTGCATTTTATTTTGTTTTGAAATGAGCAATATAAAACTGTTGTATTGGTATAGTGGTATATAAAATAATGGTATAGTGGCGAGGGACCCGAATGTTGGCGGGAGAAGTGTCATAGAAAATAGCGGAATGGATTAAATATTACCAAAATCGTCGCCAAAGCCGACTTCAAAACAATCCGTACAAGATCTAAACTCAGCAATGAATTACGTTGCTGAGGAAATTAAACGCAAAGTGAACGTCTAAAGTAGGCATAATGCTTTAGAGCGACTGAACCCGTAGGCAACAAAGGATGATTGGTAAGAGGATTGGATGGCATTTTCTAATAGTTAAATTTGTTTTACATTTAAATCTACATATTTAGCTAAAACCAGTACCAAATCAATTGCTTTGTGGGATCTAGTAAAGCTACATTTTCATACTTTCTCCGTAGGTCTATAAATCTATACATTAGCTTATGTGTGCAACTATGTAGTTATCTCCAAAGTATTTATATATTTATATAAGAACATCCTCTGAGTCATTAATAAAATAGTCTTTCACGAGATATCTTACGTCTATTGAGCGTTAATATTATTGAAGACTTGCGTGTCTGTGTACATAATCCATAACGTCGGCCCGCACCCAAATTCCAGCGAAGTGCACGAATTCAATTAAGATGGATATTACCAAAGAGAGAAGATAAAAATATAAAAAGCCGACGACATTTTCCTATTGCGCTTACTATGACAGTATACGGTGATAGCATTTAATTTACAGCTTTCTTTGCAGTAAAACACAAATCTCTCAAATTGGCTTTATGAATTCCCAGAAAACTAAAATGCAATGTTAAGGATAACAAACAAAACCGAAAAATCTGTCAGTGTCAGTAGCCTATTGTCATGCTTACATACAGAGTGCTAAATGTTTCGGAGGCCATTTTCTGGTGCACAGGGCAACCGCAACATAGGATTGGACGAAATCAACGGGTTTGCCAACCCGTTAATCGCACTTTGCTTATAGCGTTTTATTTTTATGAGAAGGAAAAAAAAATGTATTAAATGTTACTAAATGTGATTAGCGGTTTGTAAAAGTTTTGGTTAAATCTTAGCTATAGTTCAATGTGATATATTATTCATGAAAATCCTTGAATTAAAAATAAAATGCATAATGTAGGTCAATGTAGGTTACTTGGGATTTTTTGGAAAGGTTATTATAAAATTTCGATAGAGTCACACAATCGTCCTACTATGTTTCAGTAATGCATACAATTATGATTTCGGTATTTTTATATATACTACTAATATATGCAAATACTGTTGATACATTTAAGCAGGAATATTGCATTTCCCGGGAATTACACACGCACACTCATACTCCGTAACATGTCCACTTAATTTGCCTGTGCAGAGTATGCATACGCAAATTACCCTCTACTTTAGGTATAATCTCAAAGGCCCCGTCCTTTAATCAGACAGATTATGATAAACGTTTATATTATCTGTAGAAAAAATAGGTACTTTAAAAGCTTAAAGTGTGAGATGCTAAGCTTAATTAAGTCAACTATGAATGTTCAAATGGTTTTGAGTTTTAGTGTATGATCCGGATACAAAGACTTGGACGTCATAACAAGTTAAATATTCTTTTTAAAAATCCATAAATATCCCTTATACATAATAAGAGATTGGCCAATGAGATCCTCTGCAGAACAACAGTTTTGATTTCGTATTACAAACTTTTGACAATCAAAATAGTAAAAGCCTGCTTTAATTGAAGCGCCTTCGTAAAATACAATATAGCAATGCATATACTAATAATCTGACTAATTTAAATATTATGTGAATTTTCTGTCTGTCTCGGTCTCTCTGCCGTGCTCTGTTACTCTTTCTCAGCAGTATATCAGTACCTTATTTAAATTAATTAATTGATAATAGGTTTAAATTTTATTTAAAGTAACTATCTCATAGCCTTTTTCTACCGAGCAATCCTTGAATTTACGCAAAGGTTTTGTAAGCAACGCGTTAACGTCTGAGTAATACTTCTTTAAATGTGTGCAGAAGTCAGGAGCTGGATGCTTTTTTGTAACATTTTGTAGCATTTGTAACAAATAAATACACAAAATAAAATAAAGGAGGAATCGTGCAGACCTTCACCTTTCGTTTTTTGTGAGCATATCCATCAGCAACGAATTGCTTGTTTTGCTTTAACCGCAAATGTCAGCTGAGGAGGAATCTGTTCTTTTGAACACACTGCATATGTTTACTTTAAAGAACGGTCATTGTCAATGTTACACTCGGCGGGAATCCTTTGCTTTCCGACATTTGGGCCTTATTCACAATTTAAGGTGGCCGGTGTTTTAATTTTGTTTTTTGTCACGATAAAATGTGTTTTTACTCGGTTCATTGATTAATTTATTAAAGTCATCATGATTGATTTATGTCCTTTTATAACTGGGTTTAAACTGACTTAAAATACGTTTCAATTCGAAAAAGAAAACATTTTACGTGGAAACCTGAAACCTGTTTATCATGAACAATAGTAGTAAAATACTCTTACCTTACATAAAACTTTGGACTTGATGGGCTATGTAAAGCTTTCCATTCAACCTTAGATCTGGGGAATAATATTGGATAAACTACATCCCAGCGCTTTCGACATCAAATTAATTCGAGGCAATTGCAAAGTTAATGTTTTCACGAGACACGAGGCATTTATTGCAAAAATAAAATTGTTGAGCCGACTGAAGCGAATAATTTACAAGTTCTGCTGGCCTACCCTAACCACCTCAGAGAATCTCTGTACACCAGTCCTTAGAAATGATTGGTTCTTAAGTGACAACTGTCCTGATAGAAACAAATGTGTAATTTAGATTATGCTGCAATAATCATGGAACGAAAATGCAACACTAATAACAATTGGCACGTAGCTATTAAGGTTGCATAAGTATGTCATTTGGCTCATTTTAATATGCTGATGCAATAATTTTAAAAATATATTTTTTTTTGACCAACTGCGAGGATGGTTTCAATCCACAGCTTTTAGATAGTTTATTTCCAAATTTAAAATATCATATATTATTTTATTCCAGAACAGGAGAGAAAAAAATGCAAGCGTATAACAAAATTGGCTTTGAATTAAGGCTGGTCTTTGATGGCTCACAGCTATAGTTGCATTCCTAGAGACCTCAGTAAAAACCAAGGGCTTTTTTGTTGTTGCTTGAAACTATTAGAAGCTCATACATCCGAATTTAACAGCCTGACTTACATCCAATTAAATTTATCCGGGCCATAAGGGGACAATAATATTATTCCACACGCTTCCCATGTCTAGCCCTGGTTTATGCAGGAGGAGAGAAATCTCGCGCTTGTACCGTACCCGAAACAAATAGGTAAATGCATCGTGTATTTCCCCGATTTCGAGGAAACACAATATAATGAGACATAGGGAAAATAATTTATTGTTGCCACACTACACAAATGTGCATGGTAGACCAAATAAAACATATATTTTAAAACATATTTTTTTATATCACAGTGTTATGATTTAGCCTTAGTAACACGTTTGGCATCCGAACATCCAACTCCATCCCTTTTTATACAGGGCTCATCTGTTCTGGGGAATCACGTTGTTTAAACGTATGAGTATGAGTTTAAACCTGAATTTTAGCTCCTGTGATTATTACCTGTGGTAGTTTGGGATTGCTTAGACAGGATCGTCAAGTCACAACAATGCTGTCCTCTGCATCTACCAAGACTCGACTCGTCTCGGAACAGTAGTTGTATTCTTCAATCCTATGTTTTATTCAGTTTCTTCAAACTCAGGAAAGTTCCTAGTCCAAAAGCATTTTGGAGAGGCAAAAATGCAATGTAAGAAGGGGCTTTATTTACGAAAAATAAGTAGTAGCTTCGTGGTCCTACACCGAGCGGAAAACCTAAAAGCATTTACAGGAACTTTAGTCCAGGTAAACACACACCTTTTTAAAACCGAAGGCCATAGCCTTTTCAATTCCAACCTCGGGATTCAATCAAAGCACACGTTTGAACTAATAACCCATTTCACGCCTTATTACTTTCTAGAATAACTCACAAAACCATTTTCGTTTCTTTGCGTCTCGAATTGAAACGTTATAAGTATCCCATTGATGTTTTATGAAACGGACAAATTAACAGCATGATAAGATAGTTACAATGTTACTTGTGTCGCAGTTCTCTATGACAGTATCTTATATTTGATATAAACTTCAACGTGTATTGGGGTAAATTCAAATTAATATAAATACGACACAGTGAAATTAGCGTTTCGTTAAGTTTTTATTTATTTATTCATTTATTTTTTGCATTTTAAAATTTTCGAAATGCTGACAATTGCCCGGGGATTTTCGTCAATCGCCAAGCTCGCAGCTACGGTTTTTGTTGGCCCTTTATCTTAAAGATTTAACCCATATAGTGGCTTCGAGTCATTGCATTTTTATGACACTTCATTTATGGACAATTAAAGTGATCAGAAGATAGATGTTTACCATTTTAAAGCATTTCCTAGTTTTTTTCTGTTGGTAGAAAATAACTTTTCATATATACATCTAAACTAAAAACAATCGTGCCGAAAACGGACATAATTAATCAACAATCTGAACTTTATGGTGGGTTGTGAAGGCCCTATTAGGTATGTCAGGCCAATACCAATATCAAGAATTGTATTAATATTTAACTGTGAAATTTCAGTTTTTATTCTCAGGTTTTTATTATTCTCTAGGCACACTTTGTTTTGATTTCGACATTCAGGCTATATTTTATCCAGTTTGAATAGGCCTAAGAGTTTACTTCAAATATTGTATCCCACAAATGCTAGGTATATCACGCACACACGAATAGTACACAATTACAAGTGGGCCATTAACAAACATTTAGTCAGTTAGCATCGAATCCATTTTCATCAAACTATTTTTTTTTTCATTGTGGACAACACATTCGCTAATTTGTGAATTTAAAAACACATTAACCGAAAACAATAAAAATGTGTTTCTTCGGTCATAATTGCATTTCAAAGACACACAAGTACTACTAAACTTGTAGAGAAAAAAGAAAAAAGTTACACTTTGTTACACTTTACACACAAATATCAAATCCTGTTACTTATCTGTGATGGATATATGTGGTGAAAATACTGTTGTTTGTGTTTACGCAACTCAGGTAGAATTTTGTTACTGAAAAACCGAAATACGTCAATTTAGTTCCTTCATCCACTTGAGGAAATATTTAAGGCTTTCCTTCAGCTAAACGTGTTCTTTTATCTACCTCTCGTTTTCTTCCCTGTTTCCCGGAGAACAAAAGGATTTTTTCTTTGCTGCTGCCATTCGGCGGTTTATGGTAGTCGCGGAGTAGATTTTAGTGGTCAAATTCAAGTGCTATGTCTGGACAGCTGTCTTCTTTCTTTGTACTTGGTTGTAGGCAAGCTTTTGTCTGCAGAAAAGAGCCTTTAAACAAACTAATAGCATTGCCACATACCTCTCCCTAAAACAATTACAGGCATCCCACTGATTCTCAACCTCACCCTTTATTTTTCAATCCGCGTTAGACTTTCCGTTTCTCTGAACTGAACTCTCAATTACATTACAATCCATATGATTGCAAGATAGGCCTGTTTCTCGTAGTGGTTGCATGCGTTACATTTCAGCACGTGTTAATCACATTAGTACATTGTGTATGAAGGGTCACGTGAAATGATTAAAAGAAACACTTATACTCATTACTATATATTACATTTGTAGCTGCTTGAAGTAATATATTAATTAAGATAAACGTATAGGAAAATAATTAGCCCAATAAATATTAGCCTGTGTTATAGTTTCAGTTAGTATTAATGTTGATCAATAAAGTTTAACAATACAATATTTGCAGTTAAATTCAATGTTTTAACAAAGCAGGACAAAGCAGCCGTACTTTTCTTTAAATGAACTGTGTTTTTAATCTTTACATTATTTTGAGAATCTTTTCTTGAGAAGGACCAATTCGTACGTTGAAGACAATACTATTGCGATGTTTATTTTCGTAAACGTTCTGAGAATATTTTAAATTTCCTATTCTAGATTTTGATTCTATGTGGAAAACAATACGAATCACTACTTAAATATGTCTTGAGTGATGGAAACGTGGACTATCCTAAAATCCCATCAATAATCGAATGCATCACAACCCTAATTAAATCATTATAATAGTTACTGGCTTGTTTATGTATTAACTATGCATAGTTAATACATAACTAGTTATTTTAACACCATTCTACACATTTTGAATGCATATGCGTAAGAAAATGCGAATACAAATATACGAATAAGTCGTGTATTATCATAATCATAAATATGATAGTACTAGTAATCAGATCAAATATTGTTGACAGTGTGGAAAGTAAACCGTATTTGTGACTGGGAATTGATCACCAAATAAAAATACACACATAAATAAATAAAAAATATCAACAATGAGATGAAGACTTAATTTGAATGTTTACAACAGGTCTAAATCGTACACATCAAAACACATACACTCTGCCACTCGTTGTTAATGTGTTTATTTCTGCTTTAAAGCACGGTTTTCTTTTCCAGTTGTGACTTTGGCTTTGTTAATTCTCTGCTTTTTGCAAATAATTGTATTATATTGCAACAAATACCTGATGATTGTCGTTACTCGTTCAATTGAACTTTCAAATGCATTAAAAAATGTTGAGTTGCGCAAAGTTTTAGTTTTACTGATAATGTTTTCTACATTGCAACGTAGGCCGAGGGTCTTTGTGCATGCTTGAGCTCACTGCCAGATGTAAACCTATTCTTTAGAGTCTGAAAACTTCTAGCTATGTTTTTCTTTCATCCACTGGATAGCTCATGGGGTGGGTGAGTAAAATGGATATTGTATTGTTATTTCCCTTTTTTTAATCGTTTTAGTGAATATAATATTAGAGAGCATTATCAGCAGAACTGTTTTAAAGTATATCCAAAACACATTGAAACCATCATACATGCACGTCGAGATATAAAACTCGAGCTCAGTTCAAAGAGGTATGGAAAACATTGATGTACATACGCTTGCTGGTTTCCTATTCTGAATACGAAGGTGGTTTTTGCAAAGTAGTCTAAGTGAATGGTATAGTGTCACAACAAATAAATCTTACGTCGGTCTTGTTTGCATGGAAAATTCGGTCTTTTTTGCATTTTATGTGTGTTAACTGATCTTGAATGATTAGACTTAACTCTATAGTACATAGTAAATATTACATATTACATAGTATACATAGAGATTACATAGAGATCTTTATGGCGATATTCAGTGATTCTAGTATTTCGTTGAACGAGGTACGTTAGATCGTGATACGGCGTTTATCAAGAAAGAATGCAGGTGTACACACAACATTTTTCTTTTCGCTTGAGTTGGATTCCTAACAGTATAGTTCCACACTGAACTTTATTGAGGAAAATACGTGCTGAGAGAGGATGGATAGTTAATCACATATAAAAATTATTTATTGTTATTAATTATTATTATTATTATTGTTGTTATTATTATTCATATTATTAATTAGAAACTCGATTTTTTCTTCTTCGTGTCTTAATAAGCACTACAACCTTAGAAAGTCGATGCTATGAGTCGTTTGCTGTATTACAGAAATAAATCGATTAGAAACATGCTATTTATTTTCATTTTTCTTCTGAGATGTTTTGAAAATAACCGTTTGAACCTATTGAAACTTACCTAAGTGAACCACTCCTACGCATCTAAGTGTTCCAAATTGATATATGACAATATCTACTTTCGATCACGTGTCGTGGCGACTTAGACGGATAGCGCGTCATCTCGCCTTCCCAAATTCTCCCCTTCTGCAGTTCGAATCCAAAACACCTATCTATAGTGTCGGGAACGGGAGAAAGATGTTTAACTCGATGAATCTGGGCAACTTCTGCTCCCAGACACGCAAAGACAGGACTTCCGAGTTCGGGGACAGAACAGGCTGCGCCTCCAACATCTACCTCCCCAGCTGCACCTATTACGTCCCCGAATTTTCTGCTGTCTCTTCGTTTCTACCACAGGCCCCGTCGCGGCAAATCACCTATCCTTATTCCACAAATCTTTCTCAAGTACAACCGGTTCGGGAAGTTTCCTACGGCTTGGATCCCAGCAGTAAATGGCACCATAGAAGCAATTATGCATCCTGCTACTCAGGAGAGGATCTGGTGCATAGGGACTGTCTTCCGCCATCCACCATGACAGAAATGCTCATGAAAAACGAGAGTGTGTACAGCCATCACCACCATCACCATCCCAGCTCTAATCATCCCTCTACAGGATTTTACTCCGGCGTGGGTAAAAACAATGTCCTCCCACAAGGCTTTGACCGCTTTTTCGAGAGCGCATACTGCGGGGCGGATAGCCAGCCAGAGAACTGTTTACAAAAGAGCGAGGCGAGCAAGTTGGAAACTGAGACCCAGCAGCCCGTCGCTCTCTCCGGCGCCGCAGACCCCGAAAAGGGGCAGGAGGATGAGGAGGAACACACAAATTCGGGCTCATGTGCCTCTTCAGGCTCGAAGGACGGCAGCGCGAATAAGAACAGCCACTCTAGTAGGTACCGAAGCCGTAAATGGGAAAAGGTTAAGGGACTAGCCCGGTGTTTTGTCGGTCAGGTTTTATGTGGAGTTTTATAAGCATTCAAAGGATTTTATTATAACCTACAAAGCTCTTTCTTCCAACGAGAAGAATTTTTACGATGGGAAAGCGCTTTGAAAAACCGGGATGTTATACACAGGCGTAGCTATCATAGAGTCTGTGAAATTTTAAGAGCGCGCTATTGTGACAAATGCTAACTTTGATCATGAACTTGCGTTGGGCATTTTAAGGGATTTTCTTGTTGGGCTGTCGAGAGTAAAAATCAATTGGGCATAACACAACTTTCGGCGTCTTGTGAAATTTCTAACAGCAGCTTTTCCTGGAACCGAACCCCATATCAGAGAAGAAATCTTAAAATATTAAATAAAGCCTAAGTTTTTGATTACATTCAGCTAGCTCCACGATACTCACAATGCGAAGTTAACCTGGTTACCTATCTATCTATCTATCTATCTATCTATCTATCTATCTATCTATCTATCTATCTATCTATCTATCTATCTATCTATCGTGAACACGGGTGCATATTTCTATAATCAATTAATGTGCCCAATCACCGCTTTTTCCAAATCAATTGTCAAATATAATATATAACCAACTTATTTTGTTCGGTAACTTTGAAAGTTACATGTATTGCTAGGTATGATAGTTGCATTTTCAGGAAAGAAACGAGGTCCTATTTTTGCTCCTTAACACCGAATAGTTCGAAAAAGCTTTAGGTTGAACAACACAGGCCAGGGTGGACATGGTAGTCAGTTAATATTACAATGGCAAGTGAATGTAAAAGCCTTCTAATATGTTTACTTTGACAGTAGTATTTAGATGACCCCAGTCTTTGCAGATACACCATGACATGAACAAGGACACAGTAGAACGTATTTTGAGGCCGTTCTTATAAGGATAATTAAAACGTATGTCATTTCAATTTGCAACTGCTGAGTGTTTTTTTTTTTTTTTTTTGGCTTGGTCATTCTAATATTAGCGTCAAGGTGATGCAATGCAGTCCCATGTAGCATACTTCTTATTTATCTAAGAGTAACAGACATTGACACCGTGGCCTGATTGATCAAGTAAGATAGATACAGATTATTAAGTTTAGTTGTATATGTGTTGCGCTTCAGAATTTCATATGTCTAGAGAGATGGGACATTGGAGCTAAAAACAACACGAATCGGACCCGTTTAGGGTTTAAGCACACGCCGAAATGTGTTTTTTTCTACTAATAAAGTGGATTGTGTTCTGTATGTGCGGGTGTGTCTGTGGTCGAAAATATAGCCCTCGAATGCTTTTAATTACAAAATAATACAGTGAAATCGGATGGTAATGATATTGCGTTTCCTGTTTCATTGCCCTAAGGTACCCCTCGAACGAGAAAGAAGAGATGTCCATACTCCAAGTTTCAAATTCGAGAACTGGAGCGCGAGTTCTTCTTTAACGTTTACATCAATAAGGAGAAACGACTGCAGCTTTCCAGAATGCTAAACCTTACCGATCGACAAGTCAAAATTTGGTTCCAGAACCGCAGAATGAAAGAGAAGAAACTGAGCAGAGATCGATTGCAGTATTTTTCTGGAAACCCTTTATTGTGAATGAACAATAACCATAAACCCATATTGAAAAACAAAAAACCTATGTAAATGAAAAGTCATATTGATTTAAACATTTTCTATGTGTATTAAAATTCAAATGATTTTACGTAACATCAAAACAAATGGTTGTACAAATGGAGACCAGGAAATTACAGTTTTAATCTACGTGTGGTACCCGGTCATTTGTTGAAAAATTGGATTCTAGACACAAAAATACGTTTCTCAGTTTCTCCATTATGAAACCAACACGAACCAACGTAAAGGACTGTTTTTCAGAAAATAAAAGAAAAAAATGTAAAGATTGATACATTATATGTGCTGGCTAGATTTTCCAATTAAACGATTGGTTTGTGAATATATGCTATACATACTTGCATTTTTTGTTTTTTAACATGTATGTTGTTTTAATTATTTTTAATTTTATTTTTTTCGCGCATTTCAGCATTGCAGTAAGTATTGTTTTTAATTCAATGTTCAAAAATATTCACAAGATTTATCTTTTTCTATTTGCATTTCATTTTTTTTTTTTTTTTACTTGAAGAAAATAAATATCTATATTGCATAAAATCGGTTCTATTTTCGGATGTTGGACCGGCGATCAGATTATCAAAAGAAAGATGCAGATTTACATGTGTTTGGTCAAAGACTATGATGTACAATCTGTAATAAAATATTGTATAAAGATTACGCGATATGCATTCGTGATTGTAAATACATATTTTTATTTTGACGTTTCCCCTCCGCAATGGCATCTTCTTAACAGGACCTCTAAAGCTTTATGGTTTATTTCTTAAATTATTTGTTCATGCTTAATGTTTTCTTCTCGTGCGGTAAGAGAAAAACCACACTACTTTGATTCATGTATTATGGGAATAAGAATGCAAAATAAAATAAAAACTATAATGGCAAAATGGGCAACATTTATTTATACATATATATTTTTTTCAAATTTATGTTTTATGTGTGTATGTATA
>JAOYSI010000009.1:2623002-2640677 GCA_025775065.1 Hiodon alosoides
ATATAATTTAGCAAATATATCTACCCATTGTGGATAAAACAGAAACATTTCCACGCGTGTAATTATCGGTACTGCGGTACAGTAGGTGTGTTGTTATGCCCAATACCGAGGAGAAGACAATTTCAGAAATATTTAAGCAATGTACATTGTTTTTAGTAATATTTAACTTTAAATATGCGTCTATGGCACTGTATTTACCCCGTTTGCAGCGGTACGAGTTTAAAAGAAGTGACCACTTTCACCTTATTATAATCGAGAGACTAATACACGTAACACCATTTACTAACATGTAACAAGAGAGGACACAAGCAGCGTTGAACATTACAAGCGAGAGCTAATGTTGGTTCCTGCTATAATTATAATTTAACAGTTACACATATTTAATTAGTTAAATTAATTCTGAATTATGTATTGTGTAGTTTGAGTTGTGTTGTTGTATAGCTGATTCCTGAGCTGCCCTTCGGATCTAAGTTGTATGGCTGAACTAAATTAGGTAACTGTTTTTTACAGTACATTTCCCTCGGCACGAATACCTTCTCTTGGCACTAAACTTTGGGACAGTTGTAACGCACCCTGTAGCCTGATCTCTAAATCATACTTTTTCATCTCAAATATGGTAGATTGATGGTAGCTATCGATTTGAGCGTCTGCTAAATTAATAAAATGAGAGTGTAATAAAAGCCTATATAACCGTTTTTTTTTACCATGAATAAACTGTTCTCCAATTGTGAGAATTCCAATAAGTGATAACAAAGGAGTGAGGTTTTTTAAATAATTAACGAAGTTAATTATCTTATTATTCTTCTACTCAATAATCACACTTACCTAACAGTGTTCAACAGATGTTTTGTTTCTATGAGAAACAAGAAATAAGACATTTATTTATAATGTATTAGTAAAAAGGCTAGTAAATACAATTTATGATTAGGGGGTTTTCAAAATTTTGACTTGGCCCCAGCCTTAGTAGCATATAGCCAATGTACACACCTAAAGACAGGGACAGGTGTGTCCTATATTGTAATGGGACAAGAAAAAAGTATAACGACGGACAGTAAAACTTAAACGGTACCATAGCACCCTGAATATTTACACATTTAACTTTCATTGCATGGTCAACAGATCAGTTCAAAGCCCCAAAATGTGACGTCTTGAACCCCCTGATACCTCATGAAAGTAGATCAGTACGTCTCAGTTCAGTACCCCACAAAACAAGGATCATTACATAAAAAAAAAAACATTCAAAGTTAGTTTTTGTGTACAATATATCTATTGTTCATCTATTGTTTTTCTTAGATTGCGTGTATATGTATTCAAATGTGCATTTTATTATTATTACAACACCAATAGCAATAATAACAACAACAATAATAATACCACTAATTATTATTAATTTTTTTTAACTTCAAGGGGGTTTTACACTATCTAAAAAACTAATTTTAAAGCCCTCAAAAGGAAGACACTTTTCAAACCAATCATTAACCATTCTATAGTAATGAGTTTTAGTCTAGTTAAGGAGATCACGTTCTACCAGCAGTTTTAAACGTGAAGAAAATTTAACCGAAATATATCCATGGCTATCCATGGCTTTGCATTTCAATCAAATTATATTAAATGCTACAAATCAATACTAAACGTTTAGTAGGCCTGCTAAGGAAAAAAATACGAGGTAATGTTTTTTTTATGCTGCAGAAAAACATTTCTTACATTTTAAACTTTTTTTCAAAAAAGCAGTCAACCATTAATAAAATCTTAAAGACTTAAATATTTAAAATAACTTCTATCAACATCTTTTGACGCATATCGTTTGAACTTTGAAACTTAGGCTGGCTGGGACCATATCGAAACATATCGAAAGCTAATCGCATTCAGTAAAACTGTATTTAATGGTGTTTTTACGATTTATTATTACCTTTGTTTTTAAGTATTTTATCTATTCGGCGATTTGCGGATTGCCAATTTTAGATTAGGTCCCAAACCGTAATGTTTTCATTGATAAAGTACATTTATCAAGTGCAGACAATACTTTTTAACATACATTCTAAAATAAACTTTTTTTAAAATTTGAAAATGGTTGACACAGGTAAAGCACAGGTAGCCTATTAATTGGATATCATAAGTGGGAAATGAACTGAATAGTCAGGTAAAATGATTTAAACCCGTATTATATAAAAATAAGGTATTATTAATTAATAGTTGAATTATCGATTAAAACAATAGATACGTTATTGTTTGTTTCAACAGTTGTTGTTTTTTTTCTTGCAATACAATGTAAATGTACATTTCCTTTCATTTCAATTATTTATCTATGTTTTCTGCCGAAGTTTTATTTTATTCTCACTGCGAAGTTAATTGAAGAAATTGGCATTTACTGAAAATAGCAAATTCCGGAAGTGCTGTAGCAGTAACAATTATCTAGGAGCATTGTCCACCCGTATGGTCATTGTGCGTTATATTGCAGCAAGGAGATTACATCCTCAAACGGGATTGAACTATACCTGCAGTAAACTTTATTGGCGGTATAAACTCTGCGATGTTAGATCCGGACCGGCCTTCTGATCTAGTGTCTTCCTGTTTTGTGTAAAATGAACATTCGTTTGGTCATAAAGATCAAGACAAACAATCTAGACACTTCGAGACATGCACCACTCTATGCATATATTCCGTTTCCATATCTAAAATATGTTTATATTGTTGTCAGCTAAATCGTTGTCGTCGTCAGGTGTTCGAATTAAGGCATGTTAATCATTAGTAATCAGTAACAAATTATGCTAAATAAATCCTGCTGGACCTTTCAGAGGTGAGATTTTGCCATACTTAGAATATAGTAAGTGTAAAACAAAAAATATATAGTATATAGTAAAACAAAGATTTTCATCGCTTGGGGTACCTTCTTGTTTCTCACCAATGGACATGGCAAAATCCGTACGATTTATTTTGATAACCCTGTGTTCCGCCGACTGGTTATTACGATGGTGCTGTGGAAATAAAACATATTATAAAGTTAATAGATTACTCAGCATTATAGTACTGTTATAGATAGATAGATAGATAGATAGATAGATAGATAGATAGATAGATAGATAGATAGATAGATAGATAGATAGATCCTACTGATTATAGTGATACCATTATATCAAAAGTGTACTGTCCTCAATAGTATTTTCCCCTTACTTCGCTAACTTTATCATGTGAACAAAAAATTATATTTCTCAATAACTATCGGGAAGCCGGGGTGACACAGGTGGCCAGCATATAATCCTGAGCAGGCTAGGCTTTTATTTATCAAACATCTGCGTAGTTCTAAATTAATTTAATTTTCATTACTCCGTTTAGTCATTATTCACATTAGTATGACTTGTACATATATCAAAACATCGATCTGCAATTCATTTGGCTGTTTATTACTTTCCTGATAGATATATTAATCCAAAAACGAGTGCAAACCTGTAACATTCAATATGTCTGCGGATGTGTTGTACTGTACATTGGTGCGTATCTGTGACGTCCGTGGGCGTGTGCGAGTCCTGTGATTTGGGAATCAATAATTTATGTCAGCAAAATATTTAAATTATAACAATTAACATTAATATACAATTACGAACGAAACATAAGTATAAAAAGCTATTATTATTATTAATATAGTAGTGTTGTAGTAGTACTGATAGCACTAGTAGTATTGTATTAGTAGTGATAGCAATAGTAGTATTGCTGTTGGCATTGCTGTTGCTGTTCTTTTGTGTTTTAAATTAGAATTAGCATGGAGTAAAAATGTGGCCTGATCTATTTACATCTTGAATGAGGGGGGATTAAGATATGTATTTGATTGTACAATATATTACTGCATTTTTCATTATTTGGAGATGCCTGTGCAATTACATTGTTTCACTTCTTAAGATCTTGGCAAAACATACGCATTTGTGCCAATAAAGCAACTAGAATTGAGAGAAGGGGGAGAGAGGGGGAAGAGAGAGACGGGCGTAACACATTCCTGGTTGTTTGGAGGAAAATTTACTGCTAAGTAATAAAAGTTTACGATTGAATCAGATCTTGGATTGGCTGCAACTGGTCACATGGCTCATTCTCTATGAACGTGAACTTTATACTGTTGAATTTTCTCTTGATCTCACGTTATATCGGCTGCAGACCTAACTGTAGCATAGAAAACCACCTTAGCGACTACAGACAGGTTCCCATTCAGTTTAGGTTTTCATTTTTCTCTTATTCTTCGGTTCAATTGGATTTTATGAGGACGCTGAGTGTTTTACACAGTCTCTCTACAACGACCCAGTAATGGCTTTATGACAGTCGCCTCCTCCTTCCCCTCTCTCTCTTTCTCTCTCTCTTTGCCCCAGAGGCGAAACGACTCAGACGATTTTCCTAAAGTGGGACTAGGAGAACTGCATCTTGTAGATACTGTCCTCTCCTTTTATATTTCTTTCTAAAACTCTTCAATCTCGTGTGAGATAAATTGTGTTTTCAATGGTTTCGTGTATCGCTCTGTTTGCCTTCACTTCTACCGGCTTCGCCGATGGACGATCAAACGTCATGGGCACAGCGGTGAGAACGCGGGTAAGTAAGGGTTTCTACGTTCCTTATTGGCTTGAATGTTTATCTAATGGACCGTGTCCGCAAGAGGTAGAATAAAGATGCGACAGATTTTTCAACACCCCCGCCCCCGCGCCCCCGCCCCCCTTCCTTTCTCCGTATGCCTGATAGATATAAAATTTCAGAAATGGGACCCGTTCCGCCGTTAAGAGAAAAAGTGTTTACAATACTTGGGACTTTGCTGTAATATGAGACGCATTTACTATGTTTGCAGTTATGATGTAATACACATCATTGTTTGGGATCTGTTTATTGCCGGAATTCAAAAATTTCCCTTATGTGGACACGTGACATTTATGTAACATGAAATATAGTAACTACATTTTACAAACTTATATCTGTATTACCAAGTAACTTACATTCCTCTATGGTTTCTTACTGTGGTTGAAGCTTTCAATTTAGTCTAGTATGTGCATGCTATATGTGAATTACCTATAATGTGTATGAAGTGTCCTTGGACAATGAAGTATTGCCTGTAGCATAATCCTTGAGGTTGGGTTCATGTCATGTAATGGACACCATCAATAGTTGACTAGTAGTGGACTACATAATTTGACAAGTCTTAATTCAAACCAATATATTGGCTATCCAGTTAAAGACATATTGTCTCTTAAACTATACCCAAGTTATTGTTAACTGTTGTTGTCGTTTTGTTTGATCCCTTGGCTTAATGGTGTTGGTTGATCAGTGTGGGTTTATATATTGGAAGAGGTATTTATGACAGTGCTTCGTGAAATCTACCATGGCTTATAATAATGTGTGGTTGAACAGGGATCCTCATCGTAAAATGATTGTGGAGTAGGCTAAAGGTATTCTAAGGTTTGCCTTCTTACTTTGCCAGTCTCTCAGATTGGGTACCCAGACTGTAACTAACTGCCAACATGTGAAATTATTTTACACCAACATTGTATAAAAATCAGTGCATTCATAACCATGAATAATTTATTTAAATTTGCCTATGCAGTTTGCCAGGCTGTCTGAGATTATATTTTTTTCAACACACAAACACTCAAGAATGCAAAGGTGCCCATACGCTGTGCAGTCAACACTGCCACCTTGTGCCCGCTCCACACCACCCATTTATATTTATGGAAGCCAGGTTAGAAAGTTTGATACAACAAAATTAAAGTATAATAGTTTTAAATGTATTATTTCAAAGATATAGCATATGTTTTAAATAATGGCATTGCATCAGATTTATTCTAGGTTATGCGTTGTTTAAAGTAAGAATAATCAGACATTTTGGTTCCTATTTACCCTTAATGGCGCTAAATTTCAGATTTTATGTTTTATTAACTATAGATTAATTGTAAAAAGAAAAAAACACCCTGCAATTGTAATCATTTTATCACGGAAAATAATTGATGTCAATCATAATGTGCCTGTTGAGGTTGATTACAGTGTGGCCTAGTGGTTAATACAATTAGCTTTGTTGCCTGAAGGTTGTAGGTTCAAATCTCCACCCTGCTGTTATACCCTTCAGCAAGGTACTTCACCTGAATTGGGTCAGTCTGACTGTAAAAATGGATAGAGTGCAATAATATAAGTTATGCAGCTTGAACGTTTCCTGGGTGAAGGGCTTCAGCTAAATGACCAAATTATAATTTCACATATATTTGACCGCGGGTGCGCATATGGTTCTTAAGGAAGAAAAAAAAAAACATGAGGAGGTTCTGATGCAGTTTATCTACAGCATGGCTTGTTCCCAGCTTGTACCCATTAATTCAAACAAGCTCTACCTCCGTAATCTGCATATCACTAGAAATCTGCCCTTTAATCGAATAGGAACGCACAAAGCCAATGCAAAACTTACAGTTCATTAATAATTTCACTTATTTAGACAAAAAATGCTAAATGTTTCCATTTTGATTAAATAAGAACAAACGATATGCAGGCTAAGAAAAAAATGTAATACTCAAGTAAATACTGAAATAGATATTATTAAATACTTTTAAATAGTCCTCTGACTTTTTAATTTTCTGTAAGATTGGAGTTTTTAAGTTTTTAACTATTAAGCTGCATGAACTGATAAAACATAAAATATTTAAAATGTGTAGGTCTACAGATTATGGTGAATGATATGTATGGCATCAAGGCTTCTCAATAGCCTACGTCGTTATTGTTAAAGAGGTTTGTGCAACCGTGTATATTTTCACTATATGTATAAATTATTATTAGCACCAAAAATGACTGACTTGTCTCAAAATCAATACACACGCAAGAGTATAGAAATAAGAAAGCCAAATACCTAACTAATTTCTGTGTTGAGTATTTCAATCATGAAAAGAATTTAAACCGTCCCCAAATGAATTCCTTACCATATGCATTACTGATCTTGAGAAACATTCATTTGTTGCTCTCAGTGACAGCTACTTTAAATGTCCGTTCAGACCACCGGGTGAGTCGTTACTACTTGTGCCAAGCAAGTTGTAAAGGACAATTCACCTGATGTCATATTTGTCACACTGCCAGGGTGTTTTGGATATCAGTTGCTTTATTTACACGAGGGTTGGGTGAAGAATCCATCAATCGATCAAAATTAAATAAATAAAGCTTGACAACGCCAATGCTCAAAACTGTATAGTTATGTTTAGGCCTACAACAAATAGAGAGTCTTTGTTCATCCGAAGCAGTGCGACTTACGCAGCTGGCATTCCGGTCAGTTCTTTTTGGAACCCTTAACGTACTCACGGAAACGTGTGTTATGCTTGCAAAGACAATGCTCTTTGATCATCCCCTGAGGCCGACACCACGCACTTAGGCCGAGTATAATTACACACAAATATACTACTTTGACAGAAGTTAAGTGTGCGGGTATACCTCCAGACATTCTGTGGTGCAGTTATGCTGTTTCTATTTATGTAATTGATTTTAGATTTGTCAGGCTGGTCTGGTTATTTATTGCATTTTGTCATTTTAACCAACATTGTTTTCATTACCGCTGAAGTTTAAGATTTAGGGCAATAAATGAGGAGTCCATGACTTGGCAGACGGTAAAAGTTTCTAAGGCGCTTAGAAGCCTTGAAAGTGAAGGGGATATTACAAGAAAGCCGGATAAGGGTCTCGGAGATGTATGAAGAGCATTAACAAACGTAGGAGTGAACATGACTGAAGACACTTTTAAAAGTGACCCTTTTAGCTCAAGGAAGTATCTGTTTCAAACAATTCAAAGCTTACAAAATGTGTTTGATTGAACACAGGCCTTAGGGACGAGATTTGAGATTACAATAATTGCTATAGCTGTTCCAGCTTGTGCAGACATACCTTTTTACCTTTATTGGTTTAACTATTGGGGTTGAAACCCTAAGCATTTTTTAAGTTTTGATGATTTTCCTCTCTCTTCTTCCTCCTTTTATTCATATTCCTATTTTCTACTAGTTATAGTGTTATTATTATCAAATCAAAATTCCCCTTTACTATAAAACAGTACGAGTTTATTATTAGATGTAAAATGTGGTAGGTTCTACCAAAAAAAATACATTTGTATAGTTTTGAATTAATCTGGTTAAATGGAAATTCATCGTGTAATTTATTTGCTCGTTAGCCTCACAGCTACGCCGTTTGTTGCTTCGCAGTTTTCGTCATGTGGCCCACATTATAGCGCAGGCAAGGTTATGAGCACTTCAGAAAGCATTCATCTTTCCAGATCAAAACGGTTCGTTCCAGAGGGGGGAATTCAATTTCCACTTTAGTATCCGCTGTGCAGGCAATAAGCAATCGTTGGACGTTGCTTTATATTAACACTTCATGTATTCCCAACCCAGGTTCAAGGCATGTATCTGTGTTTTTACAATGGAGACAGTAGATTTAATAGGTTGAAAAAAACATTGCATGCGGCTAAATAAAATCGTATTTGTATGCGTTTCATTCCTAAAAATTATGTCGTCAAGAACGTTTAATGTTAATATCCGTGCATTGTAAACGTATTGGAACGGTGCTAAGCTACTCTGACGTTTCAGTTCGGCACTAAGGTTCGGTTCCGATATGCGGTCGTATGTGCAATGTTTATCATGGACCGTCTTTACAATTTACTTCTGGTTATAAATCGGGAAATTCCAGAGGTGCGACTGTCGAATAAGGGTAATTTTTAAAAGATAATTTAACAAATATTTCTGCACTTCATATTTATTTGTTTCGTGCAATAATTTTCCCCCACAAAATAAGTGCATGCATTTAGATTTTATAACTTTTTTATGGCTACAGAGGCTATTAAAATTCTTTTTGCGGAATTTCGATGATGTCCACCCTGCCCCTCCCCCCAAAACATTGCCTCGTTGAGCCTCTTTGTGCTAAAAGCGTTTGCGAATTCGATTACCCACTTAGAAATTAATATCATATATGAAAAGAATGCGAGACGTAAAATAAATAAATAAATACATTTATTAATTAATCGAAGCAAACTTTTTGACATTTGCTCTTGGTTTAAAATAAATATTCCCATCGCTTGAAATTGCCATAATTTATATAAACTAAGACTAAATGAAACGCACACCGGATCAGAGGTTGAACCACTACCTATATCTGACTTAACAATTAGTTTCGTTTGTGTGTGTGCGTTATATATTTTGATATATATTTTATTTTGTGGCCAGTATATTAATGACTTGTATCCGAGTGTAGAAGTCTCGAATGCTCGAATTTTTTATTTTTTTTTGTAAAGCAACCATTCGGTCATACAATAGAGGGAAGAAAATTGTATACAGCCATGTATACGAATAAAAAATGTAGGCTATTGTTATACATTTTTATTTAATGCAATTATGCATTATTGATACCATGATATTTATTTTATTAAAAGCTGTCAAACTTTTTGTAATTTTTAACGAATTAAAAAAAGATAACTCTTTTCTACATGTTTGGCATCTGTACGGGCTGTATTAATTGTTGTTTGATGTTTACTGTAACTTCTGCGGGGGCGAAACACTATAGATAGAAAACTGTTGAAAAAAATCCTATAGTATTTATTTATTTATATATTGCAGATATTAAATAGATATTTTAGGTATGCAAACGTGTCGTATTTATTCTCAGTTCTCAGTTATTACTCGTTTTTCTAAAAATCATACAGTGAAAATTATTAATTATTGGTGAGATATTTTAGTGATCGAACTACTTAAACCAGCTAAAAGCACTCGTCAGTATATTTAGAATACTTGATGAAAAGTTTAGACTTATTACTATTGTCAATAAAATGATCAAACTCATATTTAATCGTATTAAAACCTATTTATTATACAATAGTTTCCATTCCTCGTTCCTTATTCACACGTGTCTTTGTGAACATTAAACGGAAATTAACTGAAAGTAGATAACTCTACTTTTGTCTAAACAGGACAATCCTGCAATACAAACAGGCTGTACCTCTAGATACTTCCGGAGGAGATAAATCTTAAACATAAACCTAAACGTGTGTTCACATGCTAATGTTGAAATCATATTAGGGATAGAATGAATGAACGTATTTTGCGTGTGCTGCATATACCTTAATCTTATTTCAATCGCATAAAATTATCGGTGGAATGTAAGATACAACGGCAAGACACTAACCTACTGCCATTCAGTAAGTAAGTCATTTCGCTGCTGCATAAGTTAATTTTATTAAATACTTTTTTTTCTCTGATTAATATCATGGTAATGGTAAATGACTTTTATGAAGCTTCTTTTGCATCATAATCGTCATCTATTTAAACTATCATATACAAAATATGATATGAAAGCATATTATATTTGTTGGTATTCATTTGAAAGCGTAAGTGTGCTTATTCTTAAAGAAGGGCTACTTTCAGCAAAGGAATAGAAAAAACACGAAATAATTTTTTTTTTCATTTTCCTTTCAACACTGTTTGCAATTGGAGGAAAATGGTCACGTGACACTGTCAAATTGTCCATCTTGGAGCTAAGCCCTAGCTATAACATTCAGGCACTGCGTCTTTGCTGGAGACCTGAAATAAAAAATATAGAAATCATAAAACTTACGTCAACTGAAGAAGAAGGAGAGCGAGAGAGAGAGAGAGAGAGAGGGGGAGAGGGAGTGAGAGAGAGAGAAAGAGAGAGAGTGAGATCGAGCGAGAGAGAAGGATAGAGTAGGAGGGAGAGAGAGTGGGAGAGAGGGAGAGTGGTAAGGTATGAATTCGTATTTCGCAAACCCGTCGCTCTCCTGCCATTTAGCTGGTGGTCAAGAAGTTGTATCTAACGTGCCCTTAAATTCGACTACCTATGACCCCGTGAGACATTTCTCGTCCTACGGGGCTGCGGTGACCCAAAACCGGATATATTCTTCCCCTTTTTATTCGCCCCAAGACAACGTTGTGTTTGGTTCGGGTCGCGGACCTTACGAGTATGGATCCAACGTGTTCTACCAGGAAAAAGACGTGCTCCCCAGCTGCCGGCAGACAAGTATGGGGCTTAACCCGCAGAGCTCACTTGCTCAGGATTGCAGCTCGGATCAGGCCCGGACGGGATCGCAAGAGCAGAAGGGAAACATCCAAATATACCCGTGGATGCAGCGAATGAACTCGCACAGTGGTAAGTGTCACAGCTCAGGAAAATAAATTAAACGGATTGGCATGTTTTACGGTGGGTCCCAGTAACAGCACAAACTTTTTTTATTGCACCATAAACCATTAACTGCCGCACAGTCTCGCTGTCTAAAAGGGCCCTTTTATCTTTCGAGGAAGTCCCTTTTGCTTAAGCATCTCTCTCACCAAAAAACTTTGTTTCCCAATATTTAAATTCAGGTGAATCAAATGGAAAGCTCTATATCCAAATATTCTAAAATGATGGCAGTTTATGACACGTACACACTTAAAACAATTGACTTTATGTTGTTGAGTAATCGCTACTGTTAATAAATGTTTGAACGTCGGTCGAATAAGACTGAGTTGAGATTAATCCCAATTTACAAAAATGTGTCTACTTTGGCCACATTAACATCATTAACCACCTGGAAATAATGATAGCAACCCACAAATATATAATTTATTTAAACCAATAGACTACTTACAGCATATTAGCAGAGACAAAACAATATACCTGCGTGCTTGCCCGCATTTGGACTAAATATTGAGAAGAATGTAATTCAATTACTGGTTTATATGTTATATATAAATTAGCAGTAAACATGTGCATTATTTAACAGTGCAATTTATTGAAAACAGTTTTATGATCATTGTGGTTACATATTATTTAGATTGTCTTTAAATTTATTTTTTAAACAGGAGTTGGATACGGGTCCGACAGAAGAAGAGGCCGGCAGATTTACTCTCGGTACCAAACTTTAGAACTGGAAAAGGAATTCCACTTCAATCGATATTTAACTAGACGCAGACGTATCGAAATTGCCAACGCTCTCTGTCTAACAGAACGACAGATTAAAATCTGGTTCCAAAACCGCCGCATGAAATGGAAAAAAGAGAGCAATCTAGCTTCAACTCTGACCGGTAGTGGGTCGACGGGGGGAACTCAGGAAACAGAGAAGGAAGACGTTGAAGAGGAGACAAGTGAGGAGAAGAAGAAAGAGTGAAAATCGAATATCAATTTTAAAATAACGTAACTACCTAACTTTAATTTGGCACAATGATCTCACACCGAAACTGCATGGTCACACATTCTGTTCTCTCTCTCTCTCTCCCTCCCTCTCTCTCTCTCTCTCTCTCTCTCTCTCTCTCTCTCTCTCTCTCTCTCTCTCTCTCTCTCTCTCTCTCTCTCTCTCTTTCTCTCTCTCTCTCCCTCTCTCTCTTTTATTCTCTCCTCATCAATGCATTTAAATACAGTTCAGATAAAATAAATTACGACGCTTTTTTCGCAAATTCAAGACGTAGACATAATTACATCGCAAACTACTTGACATACTCGGAAAATTGTGTGGTGTAGCATATATAGCTATTTTTACGTTTCTTTTCTACAAAACCACTGTCTTTTCATTGAGTCTGTAAATAAATTTTACTTGTATCCGGCTGTATGTTTATCCTTATGTTATCCTTATCCACTGTACGTAAATGCACACAAATGGTTCTTTCGTGTGTGAGGGAATCGGTGTTTTAAATCTCTCCCTGTATAACGTTGTATAAAGACTTAAAGCTTGTTGCAAATGTTGATGAAGTTCTCACGGAATGACCTATACTACCTGAAATGTGAATATGTATATATGATAAACGCCCTTATCCCGTGAGAGCCGTCGTGTGCATTATGCAGTATATTAGAAACTATTTATACTTATCACTGCATTGAGTAAAATATTACACAGTCCATGATCACATGCTAGTATAATCGCTTAAAACCAAGAGTTAGAGGGAAAAGTCAACTTTTCTTTAATTAATGAAACTAAAACCTATTTCCCGTTGTTCAGTATTTAATAAAATTACTTCAAATGCAGCCGTCTCTTTCGTTTTCTTCAAGGGTAAAGATGATTTGTCTCATTACATCCTTTTCAACATAAACATGACGTTTCAAAAAAAAAAAAGTTTAATTTGTAAATAAATAAAAAAACTTCAGTGTAAAATGAAAAAAATATTTATTTTTCTTCATCAAGGACATTGTACATCGAAATACTACGACAAAGAAAATGTGTATGAGATGTTTTTAGATTGCATACATAATCGATCCTTGTGCTGCCTGTTGCTGGAAAAGCCGATGAAATTGCATGTTTGTCAAGGCAATAAGCATGCAGGGGTAGTACATTTTGAGACTGTAACTGAACAATAAGCTTCCCTACTGCGAGAAATCGACTCGGCAGTATGTCGAAACGAAGACGAATTCGAAACGTAGCTGCGCCCGTTGTATGCCAGGAGTCATAAGCTCCTTAACACATTTATGGCGAAAACATAATAATGTGATGTCTTTATTTTAACACAAAATGTATTTACTTATAGTTTTCTGAAATCGTGCCAACCCAGTTTATATCACCTGAAACAATAATTTCAACATGCATTCTAATATTAGTTTATTCATGCACTAATAGACGTAAACCTGCCACCCCGGAGGTGATTGAGGTACATATATGAATATATTCGTTTTAATTGTGTTAAAAGGGCATTAGGTGTTACTGTTGTTTTTCCCAGTTATACGGAAACGCATTTTCAAAGTATCAAAGGCAGTACTTTTATATGTATAACTATAAGCTCTTCCACTTCATTTCAAAGTCGACCTAGTGATTTTTAATCTATACAAAGAAACGTAATGATAATTATAGAATACGTTCTCTTAATATATATTTATGTTATGAATATTTACAAATTAAATCCCATCTTGACTGTCAAATATAAACCAAAGTGTCTACTAAAGATAAATCGGGAGGTGTTTTAATATTATTGTATGAATACATACACTTAAAAGTAAAACTTTTTGCCATAGTTTAACTTCTATTATGTTTATAAGTTTACATTTATTAGTACATCTTAAAATGTTTTCAGTTTTTCTCACTTTTTCAGCATGATCCCAGTATCCCAGTAAATTGAAATTCCCAGAATAGTTTTACATTTTTGAATGGATTCGGTTTGTAAACGACCTACATACGACCAACTACTTTAGTACTAGTAGGAAACTAAAACAAATATAATAATAACAGTAATTTAAAAATTGTTATTATTATTTCTTTCACTCCAAATACCAAAAATTGCTGAGATTCTGGAAGATGTTCTTATATCGTTTTTCTTCTCTTATTTCATAGGGTTCGTGAAGTCTACGTATATGCGCATGTGAACATGCCCAAATCTGTGTAGATCAGGTCCTAGATGATGGGGGAAGGGTGTTGATTGCTATGCGCTTTGCCCGATATCAGACACCAGATGACGCTCTCGCCTCGTTTACTAACCCTTTCCGTTGGAACCCCAATATAATCCCCGCCCTTACATTATCAAACACGTTTCTTCTATCCATCAATAAACTCAAGGGGGATCAAGCCAATTTATGACTGGCCAATACTGGCACGTGATTCTATTTAAACATGCCATATTTGGGCAGCGCACGTCGAATAAAGAAAAAAAAGAAAATGATTCCCCCACTTATAAATCCTGGTATTTTAAAGAACAAAGCCCCCTGAACTTCTAAAGAGCCACAAATCAAATGTAACAAACAACAATAATAATAATAAAAACTACCGTTATATCAGTTCTCATAATTCCTTATATCTCAGTTTTATGTAGCCTGATTGTTGCTCCAAATTAAATGTTTTTTTTTGTTCATTTTTTTATTCTTCCATAAAATGAGCTCTTACGTAGCTAACTCGTTTTACAGGCAAACCCACGAGGCGTCTGCCTACACCATGCACAATTTTGGCAGCTATGGGTCTCTCTCTGAGCTTCATCCATCCAGTTACTGTTACGAAGGGCTTGATCTCAGCGGATCCTTCACTTCTTCAGCCTCTGCGAACTCCCTCAAAAGAGAGGAGATGAGCCTGAGTCTGCGTGGCACTCCAGATGCCCCAACGCCAAGACAGCAGTCTTGCTCAGCTGTGAGCTCCCCTAGACGCTCCGTGAACGCAAACGGGCAGCGCTCTATCAGTCTTGGGCTGTTCAGTCAAAAAACCGAGAGGGACACGGAATTGAGTGACAAGCCCGGCGGCAACAGCACAACAGACGAGATCAAAGTTGAAACAATGCAAACCGTCCAACCAGTAACACAACAGAATAACTTGATCCAGCCTCAGACCAACCATCAGCAGCCGCAGATTTATCCGTGGATGACAAAGCTACACATGAGTCACGGTAAAGTTTTGTATTTTCCTTTTTTAAGAGGGCGTTAAGGGTAGATTTTTTTACTCTCTCGCTCTTCTGTCTAAACCCCTTTACCCCTTTTTCGGTCATTCAGTTTTGTTTCCTCTTGAGTTTTATAGGCCGTGCGGGGAAATAATAAAACTCGCGGCCGTAAATTTTATGACAAAGGCATCAATTGCTCGTAAAACTGTCCTGTTAAGGCGAAGAGGCGATCCTGCGTCCAAATTTATGACGGCATAATTGGATATGAGAAACAAAACTCACCATAAAATCAACTTAGAGTGTATTTTTCCTAAAGTATTTAGATAGTTGTGTTATTGCTAGTATAATTATTTTTAATATAATTGTCGAACATGATTTCGTTTTTGTACGTTTTTTTGCATTTGCTGTAACCTTACAGAGGGAAGGTTAACAAATGGCACAAGAAATGAACCTTCTGCCATTGATTTGAACTTTTCACCTCTAAATGTGCTCTTAGAAAAGGAAAATGGTAGCACAGGCAGTAACGATGCTTATATTTTTTATTAATAATAATAATTATTGTTGTTGTTGATTTTGGGCAGGATATTGTAGTATAGATCGGAGCACGTCTTGCAATGACGTTTAAAATGCGCACATTTTCATATAATCACCAGGCCTTTTATTTTCATATTTTAATTATAATTAATTCTCCAATTAATCAATTTATTAATATGTCCATCAAATCCAGCGTTATAGCAATACATCGGCTATCTATAATACAGGTGTAGATACAATATAAACGTTTTTCGGACCCTAGCTATTGGAAAAACCGCATCAGTAATAAACTATACAGTTCGGTGTTTTGAAATAATGTATGTATGGCGACTTATTTGACAACATATGACTACATTCCATGTGAACCTTTATTGTGAATGACTACAATTCATGAGTGAGAGAACTAATGTTTTTTTTTATTCATGTTTTATACCACAGCAGAATCTGATGGTAAACGGTCACGGACCAGTTACACTCGCTACCAGACTCTGGAGCTGGAGAAAGAATTCCATTTCAACCGATATCTCACACGTCGCAGGCGTATAGAGATCGCCAATAGCCTCTGCCTGAATGAGAGGCAAATTAAAATCTGGTTCCAGAACCGGCGTATGAAGTGGAAGAAGGATTCAAAGATGAAAGTGAAGGAACCAATTTAAAATATTCCTGGGATTACATTCGGTTTATAATCGAATTGTTAGACAAAAGTTGCAGACGAAGAATTTGACCCTAAAAATAGTTACATAACTAACTATATATATATAAGTAAATTATTTGCATCTACCATGTCCATTCGTAAAATGTATATGTATAGCCTACGTGATGTTATTATTATTATTAGTAGTAGTAGTAGTAGTAGTTGTAGTAGTAGTATTAGTAGTAGAAGTTCTATGTGACATAATGTTGATTAAACAGTGAGTTTGGGGCGGAGTTCTCTCTGGAACCAGGCCACACCCCCAAACCAATCAATCAGGGGAAAGAAAATGCCAAAAAACAGTTAAGGGCTGTTCAAATTAAAATCTTATGTATTAAATGATTTTATTAAACTGTGTATTAAGTTACATTCCAACAATTAATTCGTAATTCATTTTTCCTATGTCACGGAAATAAAGAAACGTAGGCTAATTAAATTCCTTCGTAACTAAACACAAAAGTTATTGTGGTTGAATAAAATCCAGAATGTGGACAGAGTTCTTCATACCGAATTGTTTTAAATTTTCAACTTCAAGCGAAAATATAAAAGCTACCGCTAAAAAGGATAGGGCCTCTAGTACCGGATTCCAAAAGTCTGTTTGAGAGTTAAGGTTTGATACAAGTCAGAGAAATTTGGTTACTCTTGACAAACATAATAAGAAATATTTTGCACTTCCTGGAACATCAATTTAATTGCCTACGTACTACTCACAATGGTAGTTTGGGTACCTTTATTTTCTCACCCTAAATCACCAATACGAAACGCCAGTACGCCCATCAAAAGGCAGACACACCACATATTATTAATTACAATCGAGTTAAATCCTTAAGTGTTTCATTTAACTAAGAAAAAACTTGGACCATTATATTGTCCAATAAGATGCAGTCCAGAAATATTTCTTTAACATTCCATAAGAGCATTGTGGCACAGTCAATTATAGTCACTACTTTTGTATTTATACACCATTTATGTTTATTTTAGCTTTAAACTGTATAAAATATTACGTAAAAAGAAGTGTAAGATAAAATGAGTCGTGAAAAGTTAAAGTCAGATTAGGTATGGATTATTTGTTTTCAATGTTCCTTTCAGATAAAAATCTATGTGTTGTGGAATCGCAGATGTTTTTACCACGGGAAACTCATGACTAATAT
>JAOYSI010000009.1:2661592-2691108 GCA_025775065.1 Hiodon alosoides
CTTTGCAATAATACCACTTACAGTTGATCGTGGAATATCTAGGAGGGAAAAAATTTCACAAACTGACTTGTTGCAACATTGGGATCCTATTACAGTACCACGCTCAAATTCAGTGAGCTCTTTAGAATGACCCATTCTTTTACATATGTTTGTATAGGCAGACTGCATGGCTAGATGCTTGATTTTATACACCTGTGGCAATGAGACTGAATGAAACACCTGAATTCAATGATTAAGAGGTGTGGCCCAACACTTTTGTCCATATGGTGTGTGTCTGTATGTTGCAGAACTGCAATACATTTCAACATTTTGGGGAATGTTTCTTAAGAACAAAAAACAAATGCCTGGGGTGTGGAGAGTTGTTGAAAATGGCTGGTTGTGTTACTAGCCTGCCACTATCTTAAAACGTAGAAAAAAAATATGAATTATTGCGCATTTTGGAGAGGTTTTGAAATTATTTTGGAGATTTGGGGACACACCTAAACAATTAGCTGTTAGAGATAAATGTACTAAATAGTTATTAGATGTTGCAAACATGTTGGCGAGAGCTTACCACAGGGGTAAGGGCCATGTGGCAGCTGTAGATGCGGGCCAACCCAAAATCGGCCAGTTTGACCTGGCCTCGGCTGGTAACCAGGATGTTTTCTGGCTTCAGGTCGCGGTGTATCACACGGTTGGAGTGAAGGAATTCTAATCCACACAGCAACTGATGCATCAGGTCCTGACAACAGAAAAAAAAAATGTCATGCATTCGTAATCTTAAAGGAGAATGTGAGGATGCAGCCATATTTAAATAACACTATCAGGCAAATAGACCAGAGTACAAAACAAGCATCAGGCAAACTTCCTGTGTGGTTCTTACCCGGATCCTGTTAGGTGGGAGCCCAGGAGCAGGTGCCTTGTCCAGGTAGGTCTTCAGGTCTTGGTCCACATGCTCAAACACCAGAGTCACTTTGGTCTCCTGGTCTGTCCTCAGCGTGGCACAGACATCCATCAACCTGGGGTGAGCACCCAGGCACCACAGTCAACGACTCCAAACCAACAGCATACAACTGCTAGCCAGCATGGTCAACTTGTATCAAACGTATCAACTTGGAAATCTTAGGCAGTATTGAACTCAAAGTACTTGGTAATACTAGTTATTCAATACCACTAAACGCAAAAGCATCTTCAAAATTAAAAACGGCAGCAGTGCCATTTCACTCTACAAACGAAACATTGTGGCTTAAAAAGCAATGAAGCGTTGTCTTACTTGACTACGTTTGGATGGTCAAATTGCTCCAGTCGCTTCAGTAGGGCCACCTCTCTGACCGTGGAGAGGGGGAGGCCATCCTGGTCAGTCTGGACCCGGACACTCTTCAGTGCCACAAACTGGCCGCTCTGCCGATCCCGCGCTTTGTACACAGTCCCATAGGCACCACCACCAATCTCTGCCACAGGCTCGTACTGCACCCTGCACTCCTGGGCCATGGCCAGCCTGGCAGCCAAGTCACAGTGGAAATTTAGTTATACACCCCATCCCCTAATCTTTCCTTTCCTGCTCCTTCGTCTGTTGAAAGTTCACCCACTTACTCCTTTTGTTCTAATTTACAACTCCCCTTTATGTTTATCCCACTCCTCTAGTAAACAACTGGGCTACATATTGAATTCCTGAACTGAGGCCGGAGGGGGTTGGAATCTGACCTGATATGTGACAAGACACACGTTCAGTCAAAATGACATTCCCGAGGCAAACCACACACGCACTTTAGACGCTGAAAGAAACAAGGAAAAAAGGTGTGAGACTTAAACATCACATTTATCACCATTTCAAAAAGTGGGACACTGCTAACAAACTTGCACCATAATAATATACTAGTGACTTTTACAAAAAATGGTTTCCATACATCTAAATGTAAATCACAACACAAACTGCGTTATTATTTTATGTTCATTTTAATGCAGTGTCCAACTTTCTCAAGTATCGATGATTAAAAAGAAACTTTCTAGCACACAATAAAACATATTGCTCATCTTTTTAATTCAATACACATCACTCTTTATTAGAAGTCATGATTCCCTTATAATTTGGAATATTGAACAAGAACAGACAAAAGCAATAATATTGCCATTTCAAGCTGGGTAATTTGACCACTAGCACATTTAAAGAAGGGGCGTATTTTCAGAATGTACTTCCATGGCCATCATTTTAAGCCATGAAGTTTACTAGTTATACTTGTATATGTATACAAATATACACATGCGGCAACTTGTTATTATACTTCAATACTTCTCAAGAGTTACATTCCATTGGTTTATATCAAGGGCCCATGGGACGTTTCAGTTCGATTTCAATGGGACATTTTCTGGTTTCTACATAGTGCTTTGTGATACAGTTCAGTTCACCAAACAACATTTTATTGCAAATTCCCGGCAGATAATATAATTGCCGATGTTTTGGGGCAATTATGCCAATATTTTTTTTTAAATTGTGGCAGGAAATTGTCGTTGTAAACTGTCGAGAAGTAAATATATAAAACAACCACCATAACTTCAATGATGTCTGGCGGACGTCCGGTAAATATACGGGCTGCCCCTAAGAAATTGGGGGATGGTATAAACCAAAATTGAGAATTGAATATCTTATGTTACCCATTCCAATGGCATTTTAGGAATTCTTATAATTACCGATGGGGGGGTTAAAGATACCCTTTGCAATCGTTTGTTTTTCAACAGATCATACTAATTATGTTCCTTTCCGCCAATAATAGCTGGAGTATGCAGAAGAAAGGACCAAACGAAAGCGCTTCATAAACACGTGTAGTAGATTCATAGCGCCTTTTTCTTTGTTAATTAATTTGCGGAGCCTAAAAGGCCACACACTCAACTCCAGGGTATTCAAAAACCCTGGTGTTTCGTTTTCAGTCTTCAAAGCAGATTTTAGTGTCGATTGTATCGATCTGAATTAACAAGAGGATTTTAAAAGTTTTTAAAAATAATAACAGTTATCACGTTGGATAAGAAAGCTAAAATATTCCATTCGTTTATTCAATACACGACCCATCTACTTCTACTGAACACATGAATTCAATAGTAATTAACGAAAAATGTGCAACAGTTTTATTAAACCTGGTTAAGGACACTTTGCGTTACCGAGAAGTTGTTTAATTGTTAATTGCAACACCATATTTCACTCACCCACGCTGCTTTTCCTTTTCTTTAGATAGATAGCTAGCTCTAGCTGCCTTAAATTATAAACAAAATCATCTCCACAAACGCGTCCTTTTCAGAATTAATTTGCATCCAAACTGTTCATGGGCTGTGAACGATATTTTAAAATATTAGTATTTATGTATACAACGTTTTATTTTCAGTTTAAATTCAAACTTTACAGAGACTTTACTTTTTTTTTCAAACACTTCCACTAAATCTCATAGTTAAGCGGAGGCGCTTCCTGTGGTGGAGCCATTACACCCTTTACTTTCAGGTAACCAATCACATCTTCGCATGTTTTAATCTTTAGCTCCTCCCGAACCCTTTCCCCCCCAATAAAATATATACATTTGCTTTAAATATACGTTTCACTGTTTATCTATTTGTATGTTGCCGTTTCTAGTTTATACTGAATAATTTACTTATTTTATAGTATTTTATATATTATAGTATTATACATTTATGGTGACAAATTATACCGAAAGCTAGGCCACATTAACTGGCCGAATGAGAATAATAACAAATAATGAGCAGTCATCAGTATTAACCTCACAGTTGATACTATGTCTGCATATATGTATGTGTGCTACATTTCTTCCGACGCCGTTTTAAAGCTTGAATTAGTTTGTTTGTTCTTTCAAGACAAAAATCACAGTGTTAGAGAGGAAAGGAGTGAACAGTCTCCTCCGCCCACGGCGCGCGCTCAGAGTTGCGTGGCGTTGACTGAGCACGTAGAACCTCCCTGCTTTCTGTAATACTGCAATTGGTGGAAAACTGTTGTTGCTAGGCTCATCCTCTGCTCTGCCTTACTGGATAAACCCCCTACATTCCAGAGGAAAACGGAGTCAGTGTAATTCACGTTAAAAAATACAATAAACTAAACTTATTCATTAGTTTATGGATCTGTAAACAAACCATTCCACAAAAAATACGCAATTAGACAATTTCCAAACAATTCTGATGAGTCAAAAACATTATCATTAACATAAATACTGTGAACATTAACTCGAATGAAAGTAGAATCGGCTTGATCGTTACCTTAACCCAAATCCTGTCGCCACAAATTATTTATAAGTTCCCTAAATTAGGGTCGTCTTGAAGTAATCTTTACAATTTATTTTTTAAATCAATCTCTTCAACAAGACCGAGAGGAACAGAATATGTCACGCACGTCTCATTGTGTAGCTGAGTCTCTGGGTCACTATCATGCTGAATAATGAGAACATTCAAGTATGCGTAAAAACCTTGGAGGTTGGTGCTAAGTCCACGGACGTATTGGACTGGTGAATGCACGACAGATTTTCACTGTCAGCACCCGGACCTATTGGCCATTAAAGCAGGACTTTTGGACTGTGGCTTCCCCCAAATCACTAACAGAAGAAATACCCATCAATGTTTGAAGGAGAATATGTAAAGTGAAAAAATAGTAACATGGCTTTGTTCTAAAAACCAAACCCCTTTCTAACATGAAAAGCGTGTGACTGAACATTCCATTTACGTTATGCATGTCCAAGGCAGAACACAGAATGTGATGTGAAAGCGTTCTTTTCCACTTCCCAAGCAATTTGACTTTTGGCAAGAAATAGACTGGAATTAATGTAGTTGTTTGAGTACATTCACCTGTCAAAATACACAAACAGAAGATAGATGTCTCTACATACATTAGGCCCACCAATCAATTACAAAATATTCACAGTAGACCCCCCTTGAGAGGATTTTTTCCGCTAGTCGTCCGAGGTATGCGGCTCATTTCAAACTCGCGAGATGCTGCCCCCTCGTGAAATTTAGAAAATATTGCAGCACTGCTGACGATGACAGTGTGGGATTTTCGAGGTGTGACAATTTATATTGAGATAAGTAAAATAGGCCTACTGTTGTGTTTGTTGTTGCTCACCAAACAAAGGAAGACAATGTTATGAATGTTATTCAGTTACATCATTTTGGCCAATACTGAGAGAGTAGATTTGTCAACAAATTATTTTATCATCAGTAGCGGCATTCGTTAAAGGTGGAAACATCTTAAAAATATCAATTATATGAACAGATACATTGAATAGCCCAATAAATACAATCTGAAAATATAATGGTCCCAGTAACTTTCCAATGTGTAACAAATTTGGATACTTTCAAACAAACGTGGGCCCCCATCCTGCCAGCGAGCTCTCTGAGGGCCGTTGGCCAATGCCCTCCCTGCGATACGTGTCCATATGCCCAGTATATTTACTTGGAGCGGCTGCCGAACGGTACTGACTGGGGTGACCATCTGTCCACCAGCAGATATAGCATGGTATCCACAACCTTAGCCAGGCAAGCACCCGGCAGACAGAGCAAACACAGAAAAGCTTGTTTTGTCTGTCAGAAGGGAAAATTACCACTACTGCAACCACAGGCCCTTCAATTTCCACAAGGTTCATGTATGTGCATTACGTCCTAATCCTGAGAACATCAAATTTAAATAAAAATCTTATATACACATCTTACAAATATGCCCTTCACATTCTCATTCATGATACAAATCAATGAGTTGTTCAACAATGACTTGCACGTGAGTATGTGGAAATCATTTAAAAATAATAATAATGAAAAATCTGAATGCAATGCTTTTTTAGATTTTTTAACGAATAATCATTGGAACTGATCCTTACTTGAAACGATTGCATTGTTACCTTACTATGTCGTTATATCTGCTTTTACTTTCACGACTTCAACTATGAGGATGTTAAAATGGACTGACCGCCATTTTGAAGGTTTTAATATCAAAAGTAAAGGCAACTGTTCTAGGTCTTGCAAGAGTGTTGTGGTGAGAAAGCAACCTTTAAAAAATGAATATCTAGGGCTCTGTGGCCACTTTGACCAATCAAAACAATGTAAACATTGTGAACTGAACTGAGCAAGTTCTTTTTGTACTTTCAGCACACTGCCAACACAATCTGTTTGCAGTTGGTGGGGTGACGTGGCAGAGTGTGCTGAGCCCATGGTCAAGCCGTACTGCCGCTCTGTGTGTGTCAGTGTTTGTGAATGCTCAAACTGCAGCTACAGGGCCTGTGTTGATAACCTATGCAGCATATGGTGTGGTCTTGATCTTGAACGCCATCCAACGTTGCTTATGTTCCTGTTACACCATCAGTCTCGTTCACCGTTCGTACTCCTGCAAACTTCCATATCCTCTCTATTCCCCTTTTAGAAAAAGACCTCGGAATGGGCATCTCGCCGGCTTCCCTCCTTCCCTCCCTGCGCATCAGAGCAGACTGCAGAACTTCACTGCCAAATCCATTTTTCTGTCGTTGAAAGAAAAATAATCATGTAAAATACAGACCAAAATAAGGGGATGATATTTTATATGGAAAGCGTGCTTTGTTTTGGGATGAGGAGACGCAGAAGGAAGCAGTTGACAGCAATGTCAGAGAGTTGACCTTTGTTATTTACCTTCCTCATTATTTGCCTGGTTCATTCTGGGGTCATATTGAAGTTCTACTTTCACATATCCTTACTATAGCTAGGCCTCATTTTTTAGGAACCTCGTTCTGCCTTCTATATTAGTGACAATATTTGTGTGCTCTTAGTAGTAATTTCTCTCCCTAAATGTATACAATGTATATATTCTCCACTTTTTTTTAAATTGTGTGTTTATGTATTTATGATGTCTACATGGCCTAGCATGTTACAACTCCAATCCAGTTTTATTTGTTATTTTCTTTTTCCCCAGTCTGATTTAGTTTTTTTTTTTTTTTTTTTAGTTTGCGATTCTAAAATACATGTACGTGGTTTAGGAAACATTATACATAACATTTATACATTGAAAAAAGAAATATTACATTGAGTGAATAAGGCTATTTTGCCTGCTAGATGGGCTAGATGGCAGATTGTTTGAATGGTGCCCTATAGTTATTAAAATCGGAATGAGCTTCAGCACCAGGACAATGACCATAATCTAGTTTGAGCAACATCTGAGTATATAATCCCCATTTACAAAAGAAACTGAGAATTTCAAAATGTTTTTACAGCTTTCAAGCAGCTCATAGTTGACTTAAAAGGATCTTATAATATTTTAAATGTTTATACCTTTAGATTTCATTTTCAATATTTAGCCAAATGGGTACGTCATTGTCAAAAGCCGAATTAATATCAATGAGTACATCGCCAAACAGACATTTTCGGCGCATGCTATGTATTTAATCAAGAGACGGAACAGTTGATACTTATGGCCAGGAGACGCTTAGTTGCTAACTGCAAGGACATAGCTATTGATTCTGGTTGGGCAGGACATTTAGACAGGGCCTTCATGGTGCATGGTTTTGTTTTTCAATTTTATTTTTCCATGCATGCCTTAATTGGGGAAATCCATCCATGTATGTGTGGCTCTAAAAGCTGCAGTGAGTCCAGGGATATCTGAGCTTTCTCTGGCGTCATTAATCAGACTTTTGCTTTGGGAAAGTGGAAAACCATTGATTTTCAAATCAAGTCCAATCGCTGATGGCACAGTCAACTGGCTTGAATAGAATTAAAGGAGTGTAAACTGACAGAGAAACAGTGTGAAAGGGCTGGAGAAAGAATAGAAAAGAGGCATGACTAAAAAGGGGGTGGCTCACTATCAAAACTTGACTGTAAACATTTTTGGGGGGGGCCCTATGCATAGCTAGTATAATAAACAAAAAGTTGCGAATGTGCCCCTTGGCAGCCTGATGGACAGCTAAGCTGTGAGGCCACCTGGTTGTGCACCTGAGTGTGATTTTGCAGATTGTAAAAATGCCAGCATTTGAAATTAAATGAAAAATGTCAGCATTACAGGCTGAGAGAGAGGTTTAAAACTGGAAATGTGCGTGTGGGAAATAGTCTTCTTATTTAAAAAAAAAAAGTTTTTAAAATAAAAGCTGTTTATTATACCAGTTTACCTGAAAGGATGGTTTTCTTTTGAACAGAGAACTTAAGAACCAATGAAATAATAAATGTAAAAAGTATTGGCCCATCAGATGGCTAAATATAGGTTACTGTCTATGAGGGAAAGTACTGTCCTGATTAATGACAATTGTTAATCTTCATTTTAGTCACCATTAGTGTTCCAACACCACCCTTCCTGACTTGAGAAGTCTCTTCGGATTATTATTTATAAGATATATAAAATAGTCTATGAATGTGAAACACGGCACAGCATTTATTGTAAATTCTTGCCATCATCTGCAGCATGGGTGAGTTTGGTTAACAATACAAAGAAAAATATTAATTTCAACAGACTTTAAAAACGTTTTGCTGTAGGATTTCTTTTACAAGTGAATTTCACACTCCGGAGCTACCTCGTGTCACATGCAAAAAGACATATAAAGAAACGTGTCCACGGCAATTATTTAATTTGGAAGTAAGTTGCTTATCAACTTGCTGACATTGATCCAATGTGGGATTTACTACACCCTCTTGCCACTCCAGGTGATAGCAATAACTACAATTACTGCTAGGCAAAGTAGTGCGCTTCAGATTTCCCGGGTTGCACGGACTAACACGTGGAAGAACGTCATATGGAGATCAGCACTTCGGACAGCGGCGTCTGCCAATGCGCACCAAAACGGCGGACCTTTTTTTTCCCTACCGAGAGACATAGGGAAGAACATTCATAACAGGAAAATGGGGGGCGGACAACAACATGGATAAACGTCTTTGAATGTTGCAATTAGCATGCTACTACAAAACATTGAGCTGCATCTGTCGGTTCTCAAAATCAATTTCGATATGTGAGCGGTGGTCTTACTAACATTATTTACCGATATTGTAAATATACATCTCTCCTTTTTATATTGCCACAGTTCGTATTATGTTGTAGCTTATATTATATCTGTGTCACCATGTATATCTGATTTAAGAATTGGCTTTTTTCTTTTTTCTTTAATAATCTCGGTATATGTTCAGGAACCATTGCAGAAAGAAAGATCAGCATGGATATTCGATGGAAAGAGGATGTGTGGATTTTTGCTTATTTTCGCAGTTTTATCCGATCAGATTTAAAATACAAACACATTGGATGGTAAATTGGATCCCGGCGATCAGAAGGGGACGGTGTGGGGCATTTAAAAAAAATATTAACCACAAAAAATGCAGTAAAGGAAAGAAAAAATCACCATGATCTGACAGACGGGATGCGTCCGAGGGACGAACAAAAGAGAGACGCGTTGAATCACGCTTAATTTCAAATTTCGTCTTTATTTTATCACTCTGGATTATGGAAATGGAAGCGAAACCCAGATATGGCTAAGTGGAGTTACTGATACTGTGATGTCTTTTATTTTAAATGCCATTCTTTATTATTACCGTTTCTCTTCTGCTCTCTCGCTCCCTCTGTTGCTGTCTTCTGCTTTCAATATGAAACCGAATTTTCATTGCAATCCCAGGGCAGTGCACGTAAGAATCCAGGTTTGCAGTGATGGCAAAATCAACGGCCTCTAAATTTAATAATAATATTATTGCTTCTTGCGTTTTGGGCCATTATTTGTGTATTACTGCCACATACACAATGTATGTTTCTTTTATTTCGGAATTAATTTAATTCTGGTAGAACAGTCTTCGGCCCGTAAATTGGAAATAAATCATCCGCATTAGTTAATATACAAATACCATCACCAGAGGGGTAATGGTAACGGCCAAACGTATTTTTCTCTAGTATCTTTCAATATTTATTGCCGGAGTTTTTGCTGGATAACTATGAATTCCTGATAATCTGACATTTTATTTTAGATACCACAGTCCCATACCTTTGACTTTTATCAGATCCTATAATAATAATAATAATAATAATAATAATAATAATAATAATAATAATAATAATAATAATAATAATAATAATAATAATACTGCTACTACTACTACTACTACTAATAATAATAATAATAATAGTTTGTCACTTTGGTTTACAAAACCTGCATCCGGAATGAAACAGGTATCTCACCTCTTTAATTAATATTAACCTATTATATTTATCTCTACAACCGCATTTGCATATGTAGTAAATGATGTTTAAGTATCGGATCCGCATGTTTTTCAACGAACTGAAAGTACTGGTTTTGATGCGGTCCACTTCAAGACGGACCGACCCAGACGCAGACACAGATAGGCGAACAACGATGCGAGGACTCGGGGTGGGTGGCTGCGGGTGGCCGCCTTTTGACTGCTCTACCAGGGACGACGAGGAGGAGTATTATGGAACAGATCCCCGGCCGCGAAGCCTGGCGTTTGAAGAAAAGGATTCTAAGCTGCAAGCGGGCCTGGACGCTGTATCGCTCACCAGTAGTTTGGACAGCGGCATGCGCTCGCCGCAGTGTCGGATCTGCTTTCAGGGACCTGAGCAGGTAATGTCCCAGCTTCTAGTTTGTACAGACCTCTAACAACTGCACTGGCCTCTTAATCGAGATAAGTTTATCTACATGGTACAGTAACGCACATCTAGTTATTAATCTTTTCACAATGCCATCAGTGCATTTAAAAATGTGTGTATTTGAATTTTTGAACTGAGATACAATTTATTCTTACGACGACATAACTCCATCTGTTAATACTGATAACCATGTTAGCGTAAACATTGCACATATGATGAATAAAATGTGAGTGGACTATATCTATTTAAACAGCAGGCCTTGTTGTTATACTGTAGCGTAATGTAGATTCTGTTTGAGGTTTTTGTCTGGAGGGATTGCCGATGCGCGTTCATGTTTGAATAAATGTTTAGCGGGGTTAGCACCGTAGGTGCTGACGCCCTGTTGTTTTTGCAAAGATTTTTACTGTTTGCCCTCCAAGAAAAATGGCTGGAAGCTTTTTCTTCTTGGGAGATTGGTGTCATTCCCATTCGCATTTCAGAAGTTAGTCAAACATTTTTTCTCCTTTAATCTACTTTACCTCAGATTGTCATTAGAATTCACACAGGTGATGCGGCATATTGAAGCCTTGACTCTGGGAGGTTGAACCTGTATGTCACAACTAAAGATGGAAGAATGTTTACACCTTCTGTCGACCTCCTGCTGAGTTCCAGGTTCGATTGGCTTCAAACTTTTGCTGGTATGCCATATGCACACCGGGACGTTAAAAATCAATGCGCATTTTCGTCAGTCCTTGGAATATTACAATGTCCAGTCAAAATCTGTGAACAAACCGTGCATGGATAAATACACACGAGGAAAACATTGTGGTGGCCATATTAGTTTAACCAAGATACATTTATTCAGTTTCTCAAAAAACTTTTTTTTCCGCCTAAGCTATAACAAAAAACAAATTATTATTGCTGCATAAATCAATTAAAAAGACACAAGCCAATAACATTTCCGCTTTATTATTATTGAAAAATGTATTATAAGCCTACAAAAATTAAATTATATGATATAGTAAATGATGGAGCATTTAATTTGTTTTTATTAAAAAACGTCTTACAATTGAAGGCCCTTGTTGATGCGTGAGTATTAAAATACCTAATGTTGGATCTGAGCCACTATATTTTCTCATGCTTGTTTTGTTTAATTCAATAATTTTCTTTTATTGTGACAACTGCCGAGTAAATATAAAGATTGGCAGCTTGCAAGTACCCACAATGATGGTACACAAGAAGTCAGGTCTTTTTTATACCTTAAAAAATGACAAAGAAAACATTCAGTAAAACTATTATGCAGAAACTTTCCCTGTCCTTTACCTTGAAAATTCAACAAATATTTATGAAACACTTAACAAAATGAATTATTGCATCAAAATATATTGTTCTATTTTCTACAGACTACGAGTGGAAAAAATAATGTATTTTACTGGAATAGTGCTCCTCGTCCATCTTTACGCTATACAAGAAGTTAGGACATATACTGGAAAAACTACAATTGTGTCTGAACTTTCTGGGCTGCTTATGTGTAATGAATTATACTTTAGGCACTCTTTGACATTTTTCCATCATTATTGAATGACATATGTTCTGGAATCTGCCACATATATAATTTTGTGATACCCTACAATATCTTCCCTGTCGCTCCATGCACAGAAGGTGTAATTTCTATTCAGATTGCTGTTCAGATTTATATTCAGCTTGCTGTTCAGGTTGCTATTCAGATTGCTGTTCAGATTTATATTCAGCTTGCTGTTCAGGTTGCTATTCAGATTGCTATTCAGATTGCGGTTCAGGTTGCTGTTATATTCAGCCTACTACATATTAACAGTTTTTAACATTTGTTCGTAGACTGGTTGGACTGTCAATCTTTCACTATCAGGAGAGTGTCCATCCTTTGCATCTCTGAACACTCGTTAAATTTAGGAATGGATCCCCCTTCCCAAGGCTGGTCCAATCAGTCATTCCCTTTTATGCATTCTATTTTGTAGGAACTGGGTTATTCTGTATTTCCATATATGGGCTCTGTGTGCGTAAAACTTTGAGGCTACAGTGAGGCTACAGTATTGTCTCTGCCTGTATCATTCTAGTTCTTGGCTCAGACAGCTTGCAAGGACAAGAATATTGAGTGGAACTCTCACTCACGTAATGTGCATAAGTAATATTTAGGCGCAATAACAGGGAAACCTTTGACCTGCAACCAGGCTCTGAAACAACAAATGTGGTTATGCTGTCAAACTGCCTTATTTCAGGACGACTTCAGATAATCTCCACTTTGAGTTAATTGGCACTTTCTTTTTCTTTTCACTGGTAAGAAATGCTGTAAATTGCGTCCGAGAAAAAACCAGACAGTAATGACCTTTCAGACATCGTCTGGAACTGCATACAGAGACTGTGTAATTGTGTATCTGTGCATGTGAACCTCCCCACGTCTAAGTGTGTGATATATATCCCATCTTGTTTATGACAAGTGAACGCAGAGGGAGGGGTTATGTGAAGGGGAAAAAAAAGGTAGGCAGGAGGGTGGTAAGGTGGGGAGGTGTTTGAAAAAAACTGATTTAAAAAGGGGAAAGGACACTGAGACTGAGGGAAAAATAATCAGAAGTGAGTGAAGAAAATAGGAGCAGTAAAATAAAGAAAATTTTGGCTTTCATCGCTTCACACGAGGAACATCCAATTTCCAAATTCTATCATCATCTTAGCCATGATCAATGGTGGAGTTTCCAGGTGGACTTTTCTCTTAACGCATTCATGCCGGCACAGATAAAAATGGTCAGTCCTAAAGTTTCTATTCTCTTCGTTCCTTTTAAGCAGAACAGCATTACACTGTATATCAGCAGGTTGATTTCTGTACAGCAACGATCTGAGATGTTAATTACCTGAGAGGGTTATGATTATCTACATGTCTGCACAAAATGTATTTATCTTTAGTCAAAGATAAGCTTAATCAACACCCAATAGCGGCATTATTACATCCAACATCATCATCATTACATGTATCTTTCTTTTTGGTCTACTTTCTTAAATATAATGTATTTAATAATAGACTGGATAAAAATCAGGCTTTAAAGACAAAAAAAGAGGTGTGTAAGAACTCAAAGTAATTCAATGGAGCGTTGAATATAAAATATAACATTACAAAAACAAAACATAGCACCCCTTATCAAATATCAAATTCCTGCTCAAGAATTACCTCAAGAAAACCAAACCTGCTTCAAAGTTTCATGGGTTAAATATACATTGTGAAGTCTGACCAGATGTCTATCCACATTACACAATGACGAATTCAATCATGTATGTCTGAGGCTCAATCAGGGCACAAAGGTGTCATCCATCCTTTGTTAAACTAGAGGCAATGCAAAATGTGAATGCCATATAAATTCACCCAATGCCAAAGTGTTTGCCATTCTGTTACAATAGCCAGGCTAACTAGGAGTTCAGCCTCAGCTGAGAGGGACATCAATATCGGCTCTAGCCAAACGTTAAGCCTGTTTAGTCTACACATCAGCGATCTCATTGCTAGTGAAACTGCAAGTCATACCCAAATGAGCAGGAACTCGAAGGGAAAACACATCTTAACACCAAACTAGTGATCATCAAAACGCGGTGCCTGTCCAGATGCTTTGCTTGGCAAAACATTCACAAAATAAAATATTCACAAAATGTGCAAATCCTGGAAACACACAAATGGTAATGATAAAGAATAAAAATTCTTAGCACTGAAACATAAAACATTCATGAAGAAGCCGTATGTAGGATATAAAAAAGTGCTAATCACTGTAAAGTGCCAGAAAGTACAAGTGCCAGAGGATCTATAGAACCAACCATGAATGGCAATCAATAAAGAAAATTCAGTGTTTCTGAATTATTACAATTTTCTAAACATTGTAGATTTTCAGAAGATCCCTGTTTCCAGACATGGATAACATGAGAGTATACGGCGGCATACATTGAGTGTTTTTTTATTTTATTTTATTTGGCTGCTGGGCTTAAGTGTCTCAACAGGTGACAATCTCACTTCTCATTTCTACGATTACTACGACAAACCTAATTAGCCACCTTGTCAGAAGGCATGAAATATTCATCCCAATTAGCAGCTTGTCATGTTTGTCCGGGCACCAAGGCAGATGCCCCAAGGATTGCTCTCGACACCACAAATGTCGTGTTTAAAACTCCGGCTTTGTCTCAAGCAGGGCTTATACACCCGCATGAGCCAGGGCAGTTCCTCACGTTTGTGCGCCCACTGAGTTTAGCAGAGGAGTCTGCAGCATTCCTGCCTGCGGATCAGCCCACAGTATGTAGTGGAGCCTGGTCTTTGTAATCTGCAGTTAAGCATCAGTTGTTCAGCCAGCAAAGGCACCAGGGGGTTTTCAGTTCACGAGTAATCTCGACACAGCATTACTTTGCATTTTCTTAATATTATCAGCCAATTAATAGTAGAATGAGGTCCAAGAGTTAGCTCATTGTTGAATTAACTTTTTAACAGAGTAGCCAGTACTTTCCCCTGTATGCTAAACCTTCAACTGGTGAAGTTAATATATCCCCCAAAATATCCTAATGTAACATTGCCACATGCATGTTTGAGTGTCTTTTCTGTTACCATGTGGCTGTAGGTGTTTGGCTGAGATAATGGCAAGAAACGCTGCAGAAAACTGCATTGACCGGGTTCACTGTGAACTTGCAAGAACCTTGTCCCCCTGAACCCCATTTCTACAGTCAGACATGAGACTTGTGCATGATCCTATCTGACAAAAAAGTGTATCCAATCTATGGAGAAATAACTCAAGACTAGTAATGGAGAAATGAGATTCTGTTCTCCCCTCTTTAATTATAGCCACATTCTCATTTTTCTTTTATTTTCACAGTTATCTTGGCCGCTGTGCCAACTCATGTAGTATTTCGGTCATTTTCGCATACAATTATTCTTCCAACCCTTATATAAATTAACGGTAACCCCTAGAGAAATCTTGTATCTGGAGAAAGGCCAAAACTGCGATTAGAAATCTGAGTGAGGTAGGATGTTTGCTGGGAAGCTTGCTGATTGTGTGATGTTGTAAATTTTTACTCTTATTGTGAGGGACCGTAACAGTGTGCATTGTTCCCATTCCTCTCAGTGGTCCCTGTCACTAAACATATGTGTTATTTTATGTATGCAAAACTGATTACTGGACAGCGTGTGTTTATTTCTTGTGTCTATTTAATGGCAGGGTTTACACAGTATGTGGCATTTGACGTCAGCTCAACGGAGCGCTATACCAGCACACAGGCACTGACTCACCACCCCCACCCATCCCTGTCTCTCCTGCAGCCCTTTGGCTATCCGGAATCTGCACACACACAGAAACACACACGCGCACATGCGTGAGAGAAAGAGAGGTTTAACAAAACCTACAACAGCATTAGCTTCCCAGAGAGAGAGAGAGAGAGAGAGAGAGAGCGAGAGAGAGAGAGAGAGAGAGAGAGAGAGAGAGAGAGAGAGAGAGAGAGAGAGAGAGGGAGAGGCAGAGGCAGAGAAAGAGAGAGATTGAGGCTGGCACTTTAGGTAGTTATAAATGATCAGAAAAGAGAAAGACTCTGAAGTGATTATAGTTATGATAATGAGGCCATTTGGAAAAACACACAGACTTCTTTCTTCGTCTCATGTGATCTGAAAAGATACACACCACATTTATCCTCTCAGTGACCATTTTTATCTGTAATCATTGACACCACAATTATGTGACATAGTGGGAGGCCAAGATGCTACAATCTGGCCTCATTTTTTAATTCCCTTAAAAAGGAGCTACTACAAATACACCATCTCTATTGAAATATATGAAATGGAAATTGTCTGTTACATTACTGAAATGTATGGGGAATTTTTTGGTGAAATTTTACTTTTATGTTTTCGCCAGTTTTTCTCATTTCTCATTAAAGTGTGTTCTCATTAAAGTTGTGACTCTTTAAATGCTTGCTCATAGAGAAAGATGTGTCATACTATGACACTCGTCTTAAAGTTCCTGCCATGGCATTTAAACATCCAGATTGATAGGAATATATTTAATTTGGGTTAGGGTCATTTGGATTATTTCTCTCCCCCAATTTGGAATCACCAATTGTGCTAATGCATCTTGGCCCTGTCACTACAACCCCCACCACATGCAGGGAGGGTGAGGAAGTACAACTAGGAGGAGAGGTACGTCCCTCTCGACAGTACTGCAAGCCTGCAGGTGCCCGGCAAGCCAATAGGAGACGCTCATTAGCCACAAGCCGAGAGAGGCCACCCCAGCCTGCCAATTGTGCGCCGTCACTGTGCCCTTCCGGACACAAGCGGCTAATGACATGAGCTGAATTCAAACCGGCGAACTCCAGCTCATAGAGCTCAGTCAGCAAGCATCTTTACTGACTGAGCCACTGGGGAGGCATATTTAATTTGAATTTTAATATGGAAAAATACTCGCACAAGTCGCACAACTGCAAGAAATGTGATTTCAGAATGTGTACTGACCTCCCATAAAACAAATTGTATTTTATATATATATTTATTTTTCGTTAACAAAAGCACACTAAGAGCTGGTTTTCTGTGTGTGTGTGTGTGTGTGTGTGTGTGGAAAGTCATCTGAGTGTAAGTGCGATTCTCTGAGCTTTTATATCATATATATACATATATATATATTTCCAGGTGAAAGCTGGAACTGAATGTAGGTCAAGATGCCATCTCACTTTCCTTCTTCTTCAGTCTCTCGCTCTGCTTTTTTATTTAAATCTCATTCCTCCTCGCTCCTATTTCAGCCCTTCAGAAAAGCCCATAATTCTTGTCTCCTGCCCTCTCACCCTGCTTTTTTCTCTCTCTCACGTGCACAGCTGTGCACACACCTGGACTATAGGCATCTGCACAGCTGGCTGAATAACAGGGCAGAAGGTTTACCCACTGATAGCAATCACCCACACAGAGATAAATTGAGTAGAAATTACATTTTTAACAACTCAAGACTAAATAGGACCGAAGGCTCTTTGCTTCCAGATGATGGTGCTTGTAATTGAGAGTAATCACCCTCACTCATGTTCTCTTCTTTAAGTCGTACTTTCCCTTTGCAATGTTTTAGTCTGCTTTTAATTCCTCTTCCTCACTCAATTATTTCAGTTAAGGGCGCTTTATTGACATGAGGTGAACTATGTTTGTCAATGCATGCGTGACCTTGATATATAAATCATGTTTGTGAAAATCATGTTATCAACAACAAGTCAATCACATAGCAATTGCTGCTGGAAAATATGACACAAGCCGAAGTGCTCAAAGCTCACATTGCACATGATTAAACCCAAACCGTTATTAATCTGCAATCTATGCAGATACTATTCAATAATGGCCGGTGGCTATGTCTCGTGTGTTCGTCAGTTTAAAACGTTAAATTGGATTGGATGATTTATTACACAGATTAAAGAGAATTTCTAACCAATGTTGTAATTCTGTATCTGTGGTAATTACCTCCTTTCTCCCGCAGGGAGAACTGCTGAGCCCTTGCCGCTGCGACGGCTCGGTGCGCTGTACCCACCAGCCCTGCCTGATTCGTTGGATCAGTGAGCGTGGGTCCTGGAGCTGCGAGCTCTGCTACTTCAAGTACCAGGTTCTGGCTATCAGCACCAAGAACCCACTGCAGGTAGGAGTCTGAGCTGAGCATTGTGGTGCTCCTCCCCATGTCACGTCCCTGTGTCAGTGCTTGTGTCAGTGCTTGTGTCACTGACATCGGAGAGGCTCGCAGGCGGCGCTGACGCTTTGGTGTTCCGAACCCCTTCCCTTCCCCTTCAGTGGCAGGCCATCTCACTCACGGTGATCGAGAAGGTGCAGATCGCCGCCATCATCCTGGGTTCCCTCTTCCTGATCGCCAGCATCTCCTGGCTCATCTGGTCGTCCCTCAGCCCCTCCGCCAAGTGGCAGCGACAGGACCTGCTCTTCCAGATCTGCTATGGCATGTACGGCTTCATGGACATCGTGTGCATAGGTGAGGGTTATCGCTAATGTGATTTTACCTTAACCAACTACAAAATGCTGCTTGTCTGTGTCATTTAGTATGCACTGTCTCTTGTCCCACATATTTTTTGTCACATATATATGTGTGTGTGTCTGTGTGTGTGTGTGTGTGTGCATGTAAACTGCAATGTGCAGTGTGTTCTGTAAGAGATTAATATCTGTGTTAAATAGCTGTTGAGGCATCATTTGCAGTATTATGTGCATGTGAGAGGTATCATATTTTGGTATATGGGTCTTTTTTACTTCTGAATGCAAATATTTTTGGGATTGACCCTCTTTTCTGCTTGCTTAAATCTTGCCCAGGCCTTATAATTCACGAGGGCTCATCAGTGTATCGAATCTTCAAGCGATGGCAAGCCGTCAACCAGCAGTGGAAAGTTTTGAACTATGAGAAGGCAAAGGACCTAGGGGATCCAGTAACCTCCAACGGCAAGAGTGGGGGGCGTGGCTCACGGAATAACCCCCACGGTTCAGCCAGTAGTGAAAGAGGAGGGAGGAGAGGCCAGCGTGTCAGGACTATTCTGAACCACCACTGTGGCTACACAATTCTACACATCTTGAGCCAGCTACGGCCAAACGATCACCGTATCAGTGCCACAGCAAACCGCGAGGTGGTCATGAGGGTCACCACGGTATGAGGCCAGGGGTGCATGGGGGGAAAAGGAGAAAGGACTCTGAACTGGCCCCTGCTGCTCCAGCTCCTCCGCGATGACTGTATTCTACTGACAGATGCATGGTGCAGCAGCAATGAACCAATATATGGAACTTTTGCTCCCAAGTTTCTTACACAAAAGAAAGATAAAAAATAAATAAATGGAGAGATTTCAAAAAAAAAAAATCAAAAAATCAAAAAGACAAGCAAGTGGCTTCATAAAAAACTTATTTGCTGGAGATTTTTCATATCCAGCGAAAAAATACACAAAGCATTGCGTTTGTTTTGTTTTTGTTTTTTTTAAACTGTGATTATTATTATTATTACTGATTTTGATTTTATAAAATGATACATTGTAAGGAAAAGATAATATCACAAACATGAACCTTGGCCATAGCACCGATGCCCTATGATGCCCCTACACTTTTATTCTCCAATATTTTTATGTAGGGCTCATGATTACAGACTACACATGTCCATACACCTGAACTGTCTCTTGCGCACTGCAGAAGAAACCCAGAAACAAAAACAAAAAAGTGCAATAAAACTATGAAAAGAAATATGAATTACGACATTGAAATTCCAAACGTATGAATCATCTCGGCAATAAAAGGTACCTGTACATTTTAAAGTGAGCCCTGCCTGAGGTTACACTCCTTTCCCCATTCATCTCCCATCTCACCTTCTGTCTGTATCGCTCTGCTTCTCCTCCATTTCAATAAGCACCGATTCCTGTTTCATGTCTTACAATATAGGAGAAGCCTCACCAATCTTATTTTCGAGCAAAATATCAGCAAATTATTACTGTAACATTGTATTGTCAAATATTGCAGGGTATAGGTGTGAACTAAACGGGGGAAAAAATCCCGGCTGAACTTGGGATGAACACAGTCAAAGGTGCTTAATACAAATGGCTAACGCGTCAATCTTTACAAACTTAATGATTAATCCGAGGCTCTTCCTGAAATTCTAAACTACAAAGCTGTATGTAGCTCCCTGCTACAGAGTCTGGCTTATACACAGAGCCTGTCACCATAGTCATGGCCTTGGGGTAGGCATTTGGCCATCGCAAGAGCACGGAGCATAGAAGAAGCATTAATTAATAATTATGTGTGAGGACTGTGGGTGAGCACCCAATGGTTTCATGCATTATGAATAAGAATTCAACAAGGAGGCCACAAGAGATGAGGGTTTCACTTTTTTAGGATCTGAAGACCTCAGATTCTTAATGCCTCAATAGTTTAATTTATTAATGAAAAGTTATTGTGGAAGTTAAGTTAGATTTACCCAGCTTTTCGGTGAGTTTAGATCCACTGCACTAAAACTTTTCCATCTTTACCATAAAGCCGGTGATGACTCAGGCAGAACTGGCAACCCAGCAAAAATGTACAGACATCATTGAGCTCTTAAAGACAACATTCATTTAAACTTCATGATGTTCACAACTAACACATTATTTCTGACAAGTGAATTTAAGAAAAGCTGCAATAAGTTAAAAGTTGAAGACTTGTCTTTTTCTTTGTGTGCCGAGTGCATCGACTGATGCAGAGATTTACACGACCACTAGAGGGAGACCAAATAATTTCGATTTATAATTTTTCTGTATTCTAACACAAGGCCTATTGAATTTTCGGTAATTCCGCAGGAATCTAGAGGTTTGTCTATGAAGCTGATGCCGTCGCAGGTTACAATAATCATAAACAACATAAAACCACCACAATGAAGTAAAAAAAATATCTCTAGAGAAATTTTGTGTAACATTTTAAGTGAACATCACTAACATGAAGCAACAGGCTGGTGTTTATACCTCGCCAAAATAAACAACAGGATATTGTTTTCATCGTCGATTTCTTCTTCAGAGATGAGATGAATGCCTTAAAACATAAGATTGATCTACTCTGAAATCTCGGTAGCTACTAATTTCTTATTTAATATTTGTTCTTGACCTTACAAACTCAGCCTAAAACCAAACCCTTGCTTCGTGAGAGAATGGACTAACTGCTAAGATACAACGTCTACACTAATTGGTCATAACTGCAAATTCCCAAAATACACAATTACATAGCTACGAAACATCAAATATGGGTTTATTTTGTTGGATTATATGAAAGCCATATTCATCAAAAGGAATACAATCGTGAAGCAGATATTACTTTTCAGAATCTGGTATATTTATGCAGAAAACATCAATCAATACTAACAAATACAGCCGGCCAATTAGTACAAATAACATAAAACTTTGTGAGACCACGCGTTCATTTCAATGTAAATAGGGTCTACTGATAATCATACGGTAAATCACACATCTTGCATATTTCCTTCGTCCCCATGGATATCTACTGGCTCTACAAAACATTCATAGCAAATGTATCTCAAATTAGACAAGCAATTATTATTATCAGTTAGAAAACAAACCCTAAACTCTTCTCTAAAACCAAAATTCCTTGGTAATTATCAAATATGTATGGTATATGATTTACCAGCTGCGAGACAATAAGTTGTTTCACCTCTGTGGTAAGAAGTGTTATAGTATATGTTTGCCGTTGTGTATTGACATTCGATTTCAAACAAAATAAAAACGTTTGGACCAATAAGAGGCCCAGCCCGAAGCTGGCAACAATGAGGCAACACAAAAAATAAAACATAAAACATTTTAAAAAAACGAATTCAGTGTCCAGAGCCTCAAAGAAATAAACTATTACGTGCAGTTCTGTATCACAACACATATTACCCATTGTTCGTTTTATAATAAATAAATAAATAAATAAATAACGGTAACTAAAGGGTTTAAAGGCATTTTAGAGACTACTGAAGAGAAACACAATATTCTGGGTGGTATAGTTAACACATAAAAGGATTGTGGGACTTTTATTTTGACCCAAAATGGAAGTTTTATTGTTTCTCGTGGTTGCGAAAAAACTGAGGCACGTTCACGTCTAACGTCATTTGTAAGCGACAAAAAAGGAACACAACGTGTGAATTAATGCTAGAGGAAAGGACGTGTTTTTTCTTTTTTGATGCTTTATATTAACATATGCATCTTTATTTTTAAGAATCAGTTAACACTTTACACCTTCTTCGCTGATACAAGATGAGTGTGTCAATGCCTCAGAAACGTTACTACAGGCAGCGTGCCCATTCCAACCCGATGGCTGACCATACGTTTGAATAGTGAGTTTTTAGTGGACTAGGTTTAAACTTTTACTCTACTGTTTCCCCTAAATTATGCGCCATTAGCAAATAATAATATTTACATACCAGGTTACCTTTTATTGAAAACAGTTTCGAGGTCTAATTTTTATGGTATTACTAAAATGACTATATTTGCTTGCGGTAGGTGAACGGTTTAATGTTTTCGTTCCATAAACATATATTCATGTTTAATTTTTAAATAGCCCAGTGATTAATTATTTACATCATACTTAACGACCTGAAATAAATGTTTTTTTCCAATCATATATTTGAAACCTTTGGACAATATAAACGTGCTAATATTCAGAGGTTTCTTTACCGTACAGAGATTGTACAGGTATCGACGCCATGTAGAGAAAATGACCACCCCCCCCCCCCCCCCAAAAAACCTCTCATGATACTGTATTTATTTTGTGTAATGTAGGTGATAATTTTTTGCTGCTTCTTTAGCCCACTGTGTCCTGAAGAGATGAAATGGGCTGAACTTTACCCAGAGTTTTTCAGCTCCTCGCCTGGTGGTTGTTCTGAAACCCCAGTGCCTCGAGTAGAGTTCGCTGACATTGGATGTGGATATGGCGGGCTTCTTGGTAACACTTCTCAACCTTTTATGGTTTCTCCCAAACAAGAAAATGACAAATGGCACATTGAGGGTCAATATGGATGCAGTCTTTTATACGTCATTCAGTAACAGTCAATAACGTCATTCATGTTTTTATCATAGTAAATTGTTGATCGGTGCTCTGTCTTTAGGTTGCTATAACTATTTGTTAACTCCATGTAGTTTATGCTGTAATTACTGATTACTGATTGAGCATAAAATGATGTTATGTGGCAAGGAAGCTATACAACTGACTGGTTCTGTGCAAAATGGTTTCTGTGCCTAGTTACACTCAAGTGATTAAAATGGCCTGCCACTAATTCGTTTATAGCCATTACAATCAGTGGTCAAAATTTGTGTGCTAAGTGTGTCAAGTCTGGTAAGACTTGCAAATCATTTTGTTCTTCTCCTGACGCCTTGTTTACAGTGGAATTGTCCCCACTCTTCCCCAGTAAATTAATTCTGGGTCTGGAAATTCGGGTCAAAGTATCAGATTATGTGCAGGATCGGATCCAATCTCTTCGAGCCGCAGAACCTGGCAAGTACCAGAATATTGCCTGCTTAAGGAGTAATGCCATGAAGTACCTGCCCAACTTCTTTGCTAAGGGACAGGTAAGCCTCAGTTTCTTCAGTCTTCCGGTATCTTTCTACCTACAAATCCAAGTTCTCTGACGTGGTGTGTGCTTCTCTCTCCTGCCATCAGCCAGGGACCATGTTCAGAAGTCTTTCACAGATTTTGACACTGTCACTAGTGGTTCTAGTCCTGGTCTTTGAGTTCCCCTGTGTGTTCTGGTTTTTGTTCCAGCTGAGCTCTTGAATCCAGTTGAATCAACAAATTATTGTCCTTATTGACTTTTTCTTGAGGGTCCTTTTGGACAAGGATCAGGAACCCCTGGTAATGGAACCCCCTGAGTAATGCCTTTAGTACAGTGGTTCTCAGTTTATGTCCTGGAGGCCCTCTGTGTGTACAGGTATAATTTCTGCCTGCAATTTAAGCACTTGAATCAACCAATTATTGCTCTATATGAAGCAATTTAGCCATTCTCTCAGTATTGATTTTGAGCTATTGTATTCAGCTATTTAAAGAGAGTTGGAAAACTGCCTGGAACTGGTCTCCGGGACCTGGATTGAGAATCACTGTTTTAGTACATAGTACATCTATTTAATCTATGAAATTATTCCACAAAATGGAGGTGTACATTTCCTGAAGTGCTTATTTTTTAGATTCCATTTCAGCTAAGTTTCACATGCAATAATAAAATATAAGTATTATCTGTTAAACTGGGAACATTTGTTTTAAGTGAGCCAGCACTAAAAAACAGAACCCACTTGTTGCTTAGGCAGCTGATATCTCGACAAGAGTCTTCCTGCATACTTCAGCTGTGTCACAGCATGGGTTTGCCAAAACGGATACAGCTTCTCTAGCGACCTGTTTAACTTTTTATAGGGCACCTGTGTAAAAAGCCTTGACGGTTTCCATACAATTCTGTAATATCAGAAATGTTTCCTCCTTTGGTTTACCACATATTAAACAAAAACGTAGTCAATTATTTTTATTGGTTGATGTTTTAAAAAAAAACTTCTGTGGCATTATAGGGTTTTTAAGTCCTGCAAGAAAATCTTTTCATTCCACAATTGTGGTATAAAATAATCTGAGTGCTCTGTGGCCATAGTAGACCTCTGCATGATCAGTGGGAACTATTATGCGGTCTCATCCTGGTTGTAGTCAATTTAATGTGTTAAATTGTTGCCATTTGCAAAAGTGATACATTCTGTTCATATTAGATTGTCAGTCATCAGTTATTAATGTTAAAGTATTGTGCATTGTTAAAAATATGAAAATAACAAATCTGGGTACTGTTCCAAATGTCTTTAGGTGTAAACATAAATTAAGTGCACTAGTCTTGTCATATAACCCCATCCGTTAATTTTGTGAAGATGAACTACTTTGGTGTAGGAATAGGAGCCCTTGAGCAGAATCTGCATGATGGAAAGCATGGGAGTACTGTGCTTTTTTTGGCCACAAAGCACTAATTAAGCACTGTGTTTTTCCACCTTGTCAACGAGGCCCCGGAGACAACCTGGGGCTACTACAGCTGCTAGTCATTATCATCTCCCAGGTTTCCTGTCCTTACACACAACTATTTACTTATTTATTTGACTTAAGAAAGGTGATGGGGGAATCTTTCAGTGGTAGCATTACTGTGCCGTATCCAGCGATTGTACTTGAAGTGAATGGCAGGCATTGAAGACTCGATGGAGAATACTTCCAATTTACTGTTTGCTAAATACTAGATGTCTAAAATGCGTGTCTAGTGCTGTTAATAAGCAGCTAAAGCTGTAAGTGACGGATGTTTTGTCTGTGGTCGTTCCTCCAGCTCAGTAAGATGTTCTTCCTTTTCCCTGATCCTCACTTCAAAAAGACCAAACACAAGTGGAGAATCATCAGCCCTACCCTGTTGGCCGAATACGCCTACACGTTGAGAGTTGGGGTAAGAGAAAAGTCGGGTGCGAGTTGCAACCACCACCAGTGAAGAAGATAATGAGGGAAGACGTGGGTTTAACAGCACTGAGATTCAGTGACAGTCATGCGCTGACATGGCCGGACAGGACCTCAGTTCTATCTAAAACTTGCCTTTGTGGTTCTTTTAAAATTTGCCTGTCAGATCTCTGAAACGAGACTGTCCGGTCAATGATTTGGAAGTGTAACAAGATGGTGGGGGAAGTTAGCTTGAGGGAGTGGGAAACGTGAGAACAATGAGGTGCTTGTGAATTTAGGTTATTACTGTATGTTTATTGCACACTCGGCAGTTTTGGAACATGCTGAGATGGGCAGGGCGTGGGGATGGGGGGTCGGCAAGGGAATTTACTAGCATTGCACGTATTCCAGGTAGACCACAGTACTGATGATTGACAAGGAAAGGGCATTGCTCCCCACTCTGCACAGTAAGAGGAAAAAAATTGCAGCGCTGAGCTAATATACCAAGCTGTGTAAATCTTAGTGCATTTATTACCTTCCACGAAAACGATCTCCTAATGATACATGCTGTACAATGTCCAAAGTAAACTACAATGACACTGGTGATGAATTTCAGAATGTTTGCCTGTGGGTATTTCTGCCCCACCAAAAAAGAAAAAGAAAAACCTTTGTCCTATTACGTATAATTGGATTGACTATCCAAGTTGTTCAATGTGGAGTGGTTTCACAGGAAACTGACAGGCTTGTACAGGATTTATGTAACATTTCTCCAGCCTGTCCGATGGCTTTTTTGTCATGCTTCTCTGAAGTTATAAACACCCTTGCGTTGCATCTTGGAGACCGGAGTCCTTGTTTGGGCTTTCATATGACCCTTGGTCTTTCGTAGGGTCTGGTGTACACCATGACAGATGTGGAAGAGGTGCATCTTTGGATGGTCCAACACTTCACTGGACATCCACTTTTTACCAGGGTCACGCCTGAAGAGCTGGTGAGGAAGTTTACATTTTCTCTTAAGTTACCGTTTGACACAAGTCATCTGTTTAAAAATAAAAATAAAAATCGTATTCCACAACTTACTGGAGACGAGGACTAAAATGTAATGGACTGCACAATCCGTTACTTGTAGTTATTTAAAAAACTTTTCGAGGGCCTCGGGTTACTTGTGACAAGGTTTTGTTTGGCTTATAGGTCGATGACATCATTATTGATCGATTGGGCACGTGTACAGAGGAAGGAAAGAAAGTGCAGAGGAATGGAGGGAAGAACTTTCTGGCCGTCTTCCGCAGGGTGCAAGGTTAACCAAGGCAGTCATAAATGGAAATCAACCAAGGAGTAATTCCAAGAACAGTTTAACCTCATCTGTCCCTCTAGTCCCTGCCTTTGAGGTTTAAGATCTCGTAGCTACAGATAAATTGCGTAGCTAGTGTTTAGAATTCCAGACCAAGCCAGGTAGACTGATAATGAACTTTTAAATCGGGCATGTGCAGAACTTTTACTCTGTTCATTTTTGCCTCCCTGTTTTGGAAAAAGCTACTGTTTTACACTTGCTTCTTAGATTTTTAAAGGAGCTGCAATGAAATAACTCCAGACATACTTGTTAGGATATACTGGGGAAAAGTAGTTTTATTATTTTGACTTTTTTATTTGAAAATATTATATTTTATTTTTTATTTTTTTTTACTTGCTATGCCCTTATTTTAGATAACCAGTAGTTTTGGATGAAATCTCGTGTGTCTGCCACACATCTCTCAGTCTGCTGCTTTGCTTTTGGTTAAGCATTTAAGTTTTTCTCTGTTCCAACTAGACAATTGGGGTTAAATGTTGGCTTTGGCTTTTTGCCTTAGATGTTTTAGTTTAGTTCTCACTCAGGAAGAAAAGGGAATGGGGGGGAGGGAGAGCATGACAGAAGAAAGCTGGTTCAGAGACTGGAGACATGTCAGTTCATGAAGGCGTATGTTAACCCTGGAACTACAGAGCTTTGCTGAGTCAGAAACTAAAAGAAAAAGTGTTGACAACACCTGCTTAAAATAAATAGAGAGTAGAGAAAAGAGAATAGATCCACTGTATGCATAGTGCTGAGGGTGCAGAAGTTCTACGCATTAGGTATTATGACTGCACAATCCACCATAGCACATTATGACACATGTCCAGGCCTCTCTGTGGGGGTTTCAATAATTGTAGTTCATTATTCATTCTCTTGGTTCCGAATGTTTAACGAACGTTTTCTCTCTGTAAAATATCAGAAGCTACGAGAAAAATATGTGGGTCAACATTGTTAGTGTATTTTCCCCAACATAAATTTAGTGACTTAAGTTTTTCAACCGCAAAAAGTAATTGATCCAGTTCGATTTTTATGTCAGCAGTTTATGCTGGATTGTGAGACAGGAAGATATTGCGGTCCATTGAATGTTAAATCTGCCCGAATATTGTCAATATAGCCTGATATAGCTTCCAGTCCATCTGCATAAACAGCTGCAGGGACCATGACTGAGACATAACTGCACATGTAGACAAAGTGAAAACCTGCAATCAGAAATGGGAGCATGGATATATTTGCTTGAATGCCCCCTTTAAAAAATTTTTTTTTCCAGAACTAAATAAAGAGATCCATTCATAGATGTTGAGACAATACATTCATTGTGTCTCTGTCAGGTTTCAGAAGAGCTGCTTTGAGTTATCTGTTTAAGGGGCTGGCAGGTGAATGGAAGATTTAGCTTTTTTTCTCCCATAGCTATTACGGGAAGCAACAAAAAAAAAAAAAGAGTTGTGTTGGACATTATACTGAACTTGTGTTTGACTGATTTTAAATTAATCTAGCCGTAAAAATCTTTATCCATCACCCACTACTTCAACTAATTTGTTCCAGCATCTGACTAGCAAAATAAAGTTGGTACATATATCTGAAAAAATGTCTTACCTTATTGACTACCTCTCATGGAATACCAGAGGGCTGCCATGTCTCTCTGTCATAAATGAACAGAGAGATAAAACTGTGCCTGCAGGTTGTTTTTAATTTATTTGGAATTGTGCTAATTTTGCTAATGAGTCTTGTCTTGCCACACACATGGAGCTGGAGGAAGTTCCACTAGTCTCCTCCAATCTTAGTCGCCTTGGAGGCATACTGCAGGCAACACAGCTCGCGAAAGAGGCTCAGTCGGAGGACAGGCACATCCTTCTCAACAGTACTGCCAGCCTGCAGGCTGAGCCATTCATTCATTTATTGTTTTTATTTATCGTACCTTGTTTGATTGATATCATCATCTGGGGTTTCCAGGTGTGTCTAAGATGATGAATGAGGTAGCGCGAAGACCCACAGTCACTGCAGCTCTCAAAGACTGGAAATTGCATATCCCTGTTCTAAACAATTAGCTGAGGTCATTAATATGATTCATATTCCAAGTGGAGGTAAATTGGTAACTGAAACTCTCTCGTTCTAAAACTGGAGCTGATCATTTTTGTGTCAACACAAAAACGAAGCAGAATTAAAATGGTTGAGAGTTATGTTAGGGGATGGGATGTCTTTCGTGTTAGCTGGTTTTCTTTTCTGTTTCAGTGGGCATCCCACAGCTAGTCATAATGCGTGCCTTTTCTTAGAGTTCATATTCAGTTAACCAATAATTTAGTCCGGTTCCTTAGAGGAGCAAATGGGCTGCAATGCTTGAACTCTGGATTCCTTGATTACAAGCAATAATGTGCCGACCTCTGTGTTGCATTAAAAGAGTTGTCAAAGCATATACTTGGATTTTTAAAATGTTAATTAGTTCCAAATCTGTCACTAGTGGGTAGAGGTAGCTAGAATGTTTTTATTCTAACATACAGCGGGTGAAATAAGTATTGAACACGTCACCATTTTTCTCAGTAAATATATATCCAAAGGTGCTGTTGACGTGAAATTTTTTACCAGATGTTGGTAACAACCCAAGTAATCCATACATACAAAGAAACCAAAACAAATGAGCTCAGCAAATTAAGTTACGTGTAATAATGTGAAATGACACAGGGAAAAAGTATTGAACACATGAAGAAAGGGAGGTGCAAAAAGGCATGGAAAGC
>JAOYSI010000009.1:2769223-2789223 GCA_025775065.1 Hiodon alosoides
AGGCCCAGCTGTATAGTGTTGTGGTTTAGGCCTTTGCACGGCTATTGTGTCCTTGTTCTTCACCGTGGCTGAAATGTAAAACTATAAACCGTGTCAGCAGATTTCTATTAGAGCGACTGAATAACCCACCACACTAACAGATACTGGTGTCGCACCTGAGTTTGTGAAGGTGTGACAGAGAGTGTGAAGGTCGAGTGTCAATTACACCGCAGCTCAAAAATAGAACAATCACCGCTAATTACTGTGCAACCATATTTCCCCTGAAAGCCATTTAAAATAGGATTTTGCTAAGCTATTGACATATACGACTTAATAAAAATAAGGTCACAATGAACAAAGAATGTTTAAACTGATCTCTTCCAAAGATAGTCTTAGCCTGCTTTCCTGTGCTTTGGTTTCAAGAGAAGCACTGCAGAGGAGCCGGTCACCACCTCTAGCAGCACACACACACACACACACACACACACACACACACACACACACACATACATATATATTTAAAAAACTCTTCCATTGTGTAAAATGTGGATGTATGGTTTACTCCTCTCGTGTTTGCTAATCTCTCCCTAATGGCTCCGCATCACATTCTTCAACAGGACGCCCCGCTCGCTTACGGGGGGCATGAACCCTCGCCCAACTGGGTCAGGAGTAGCTTGGGGGAACCCAAACGTAGCAGGACCCCATCGTTCTCCACCCCGGGTGTGGTATGGACTCGGTAATGTGGGGAAGGGCCTATAAAACGGCGATCCTGATGGGAGGCGGGCCATGTGATCAGAGCGGCCGCGAGCGATAGCGGCTCCGAACATCCCCTCCAGAAAACTCCCCCATTTAATAAAACCGCCACTCCGGAGGATCTGCACACCTCCTAAAGAATTCAAATCCCTTTTCCCAGAACTTCTTTCAGTCCAGATGATAAATGACACCCGTCATTCTGTCGCTGCCAAACAGCACAGCGGGGAATTCTACAGATATATGATTCATAAGAACAGGAAATAAACTCCCCCCTCCAACACTCTTTCTCCCTTTCTTTCCTGCCAACTGGGACTGACCTGGACAGTGTCACCGTCTGGTGGAGGGGTGGAGGGGGTGGGGGGCGGCCCGCACGGAGCAAACAAATTGGGGAGGGTTGTTTTAAAAAAAAAAAAAAAAAACATTCCCTCTTTCTTTCAACACCATGAACTGCCTCTGGCCAATGATAGGCGAGCGATTCGGTTGCTTTAAAATGAATTGTGGGAACATGTGGGAATGGGGCTTGGCAGATATATATATTTAAATAAAAATCGTCAAGCTGGCTGGAGGAACCTTCAAAGTAATTACCAGGAAAACATCATGGAATGAACAACCTCCCCCTGCCCCCAATTATAACAAAGCAGGTGAGGCTAATCATTCCTTGATGATCTCAACAGCGTGTGCGCGTGTAGGTTCCGATGAGAAACCTTCATTTTATACATTTAACTCCAGATCTAAGTTTTTTTTGTTCTTTTTTAAGATTCGCTGAAACAACCTGGAATTCCCTTGCCTCAAACACCTCAGAAAGTTCTTCATTAATCACACGAGTGGGCGAAACAAATTAGGAAGTGGGCACTAAGACTGCTGACCAGACTCAGTCCCGCTCCTCGACCGTGACCCGTTCCCCGCTCCCCTCGCGCTGCGACGGCCGCGTTTGGCATGGGCGGGGGGCGGGGGGCAGCTGCACTGCACCAGGAGAGCGCCCCCGGCTGTCTGGCTGCAACAGACCTCCCACAGCGGCTGGTGGGAGAGCTCAATCACCAAGCCAGTGACAGCCATTGGCCACCGCCGTCAGAGGGGCCCTACAGGGGCCCTACAGGGGAAGCGGAATATTTATGAGGGGCGCACTGTGTTTTTCTTTAAGCGATCTCCGTGATATACTCTCTGGCTGACAGCCGGACAGAACTGGTCCATCGCCTCCACGTCGACCGGCCCTGTGAATGACCCCTGCAAGCTTTTGGCCTTCTGGCTCTTTAATGGAGACACCAATGTGGTCACTTTGTAATTCATATCTGAAAATACTAATCCAATAATTAATCATCTATTAACCATCATAAAATTGCCATCTGAAAAATGTTTCTCTACACCGAATCTATCTTATGGTTTTAGAGTGTGAACGACTACTACGTGCGAATGTTCTGATACAATGACGACTTGATACGTCCAGATGTGTGTTTGTGCTTGTGTTCTCACGCCTGGAAGAAAACCTTTGTCCTTTTTGTGTATTTTTAAATAATCTATTCACAGTTTTCCTACTCACACGCCACTTCAGTTGTCCGATCAGCTAAGCGCTCCGGTTCGACTGTGACCTCTGCGGTTTCTTTGACCGGGTTTCATCTGTCGTCAATGTCAACAACAAGTGCGATTTCGAGCGACAGACAAAGCGTGTTGCGGGGACGGAGCTAAGCGGTGTCGCGGATCCGGTGATAAGGAGGCGGTTCTCGCCCAGTAAAACGGTACAGAGAGAAGCTGCATTAGGGAACCGTGACATCAGATTATGCTCTGAGCTCGATGGCGTTGTGCATGGTCGATAAAGTTTTAGACATTCAAAATTTTCATTAACGCTGAGGTAAAAAAATAAATAGAAAAAGAAGATAAGATTTTGCATATCCTTGGAGCCAGTCAGACAATATCTGATGCAAATGTATTCTATGAGAGTTAAGAATATTTAGTGACACTAATGTCGACTAAATAAAAGACAAAGTGGGGTGAACTCGTGAGTTGGGATCGCCAGACCACCACAATAAAGAAACTCTAACCAATAATAAATTTAAACTCTGATGGCCATATTTCTTAGGTTTCCATTAAATGCAAGTTTTACACTACGATACAACCTAATCCTGAACGATATTCTGAAAGCAACCATACCATTTACCCACCGTGTGGCCGTTGTACAGCCCTCAGTAAACATGAACGTGATCGTCCTAACGAAGCGATCAGAAGCCGATTCCGGCCACGGCTCTGGGTCTGTGACAGCTGAAGCCTTGTTGGTGTTTTTAGGGGGTCGCGATCCTGATGGTATTAAGCCCAGAGTGAGTGTGTCTGCAGGAGTGGTGGAGGGGGGGGCGGGTCATTTCTAGCTGTTATGTGTCTTTACGGTGTAAAACTAGACCCTCGAGAGCGAGATAAATGTACCTGAGAGCAGTACGTCGTCTTGCAGTTTTTTTTTTCCAGTAGAGAAATAATAATTGCCAAATACCCTGTGAGGCCTGGTGGCGGAGCAGAAAACGAATGGGAATGGGCTGAAAATTGCTGCTCTCGAGCAGAGAGGTTGCCTGCAGCACCAGGGGTTCATTTCCTCCGGCGGCTGGGCGAGGGGGGATTAAAAGTAGCTATAAAAGGTATCTGTAATGGCAGCAGTAATGTTTCATCGCCATTAAAAATGGCAGGAAAAACATCTGCTTTACATTTCGGCTCCCTGGTTACTCTGTTCTCTCCCCCCTCCCCCCCCCTGTGCCCTCCCTCATTTAAATGCTCACTCTCGCCTCTTCCGACAAACTCTGCTTTGTTCAACTTCAGCGTTATCCTGGCTCGTCTTCTGCGCTAGGCCTTTGGGCTAGGCTGCATCAGTTGTCTGGTGAATGCGTTTTGCTTTGAAAGGCACCATTGTCATCCAAGCTCAGGCTCCCTCCTAAAAGCGGGACGGTGTTTATTTTTGTTGTGGTAAAAAACAAAAACACATCCAGGGAGGCGGTTTTTAGCGGTGTAAGGTTCCCGTAAAGACAGCTTGTATCCAACGGTCCCTCAAAGCAAGTCCACAGGGGGTAGAGCAAAGAAACGCGAATTAATGTTTGTTCCATCTTTGGGAAGGCTTGTCTGCTTACGGTGTAATGGGGTCTCACTGTCTCACGGTCTCACTCATTTCCTGTCCGTCTGTCAGGGCAATCGGCGCGTGTGCGTGTGCGTGTGCGTGTGCGTGTGCGCCGGCCTCACCGGGTCCCAGCCCCGCTTCCCCCCCTTCTGTCCTCAAGCTCTCCGTCCCCCTAGCAACACAACGTCTGCTGGTCCGGGACCCCAGGGTCGTACCCTCCACTGGTCAGGGGTCTCCGTTAGACCTGCCTCGCTACCTAGCTACGCCCACTGCCGTTTGGATCAGCTACAATCAACTGAAAAAATACGCCACGGTTTTATAATCAGTCTAAATTTCAGGGAACCGCTCTGACTATGCCGTGAATGGGAATAAAATATTATACTTCAGTGCTGGCAGAAAAACATTCCCGTATTCCTGACTTACTTAATTTAGTATGCAAAGCTGGGGCAAGTTTTTCGGAGTTGACTTTCTGACATCATCATCGTCATCAGGACAGCACATTTAGACTCGGTTGGGGGTCGGAGATGCTGGACGTATCTCAGGATTATAATTAATCTGCTTTCATTTCGGCCAAAAACCAGGCTCCCTTTCTCCGTCCCCCCCCCCGATTCGATCCCGAATCTGATGAAAAAGACTGCTGTGAAGTGAACGTGGAACTTATCTCGTTGAATTCCGATGAACAAACGATGAGCGTTCATAGGCGACGCAGTTATCCGGCCGCTCAACGTTTAATAATGTCGGAGAAAAAAAAAACATCTACAGACCCTTCCAGTGACTTCTGTGCACATCACAAACACGTTATATAGCTGTATCTACTCTCATTCTTTAAGTTCATACAGCATATTGATGTTTACGCAACTCAAATTCATTAACATTTTGTAACTTGCTCAAGATACATTCCTTAATTATTTTGAATTGATTCACCTAACTTAATCATCTCCGCCTCTCCATAATCATCTTACGCGCATTTTGTATCAGTTCTGATCAAACAAATACCTAAATTAAACGACTTCAGTCAGATTTAGATTTTAGTGCTAGAACAACAAGCTAATTTACTTCTTAATAAACATCACACCCTAAAGGTCTGTGTTTCGAAAACAAGTAAAATGTTCTCTGCGACTAGCAGCAGTCACCAATTAAACCAGGATCCAACTTGTCATAGATCTGTTTTCATTATAAAAATAAACTAAACAGGCTACCAAGCATTGTGGCAAAAGGTACAAACTTGTATGTAGAAGCTTTTTTTCAGTGGAAATTCTCAAAGATCAATACATATAAATTAGCTAATAATATGCTAACTGGATATTTTAAAGCGTAGTGTTAACATCTATAACGCCGTTCTGTTCAGGTTCATTTTCCCCCTGGTAAGACACACTGACCGTGGTCAAGAAGAGGTCAGACCACAAAAAACAGAGCTCCATTTACCAAAGATGACGTTCGAACCAGGAATAAATATTGTAAAAATGTTTGCGATGACCACAGTAAGTCTGACATCCTGTTTGTTTAAAGACTCAGAACTCAAACGTTCCACCAGTATCATTATTACAGCAGCACAAAACACACACACACACACACACACACACACACACACACACACACACACAAAATTGACGCGCTGTTTATAAAAAAAAAAGTTCACGAGGGAAACGCTCACACCCCAGTTACATAATGTTACGCAGTGTTGAGCAAATAGCTTTTAAAAAAGTACAGCCGTTTCTGTAACCTGTGCCGTTGTGTTGTTCTGTCAACCTCTGACCTTTGCCAGAAACCCTTCCCTGCATCCCTCACCAACGATCTGCCTGCTGCTCCGTAGGCCACTCTCAAAGCGTGATTGATGGCTGCCAGTCACGAACACCCACGCAGTACCTCTCCTCGGTTACACCCGCCCGGCTATTTAAGGGCGGCATTCATGTGGAGCCAGTGAGGGCGTGGGCAGGTTTTGTGGCATCGTGGCCCAATTGCTATTGCACAGAGCTCCTATTGTTCGAGTCTGGGTCTAAATCAATTTTAGGGATGCACTGCGCCGCCTCTGTATATTAGATTCGTACGGGTCTGCGTTCTGTTTCGACATGCCAGGGAAGAAAAGTGCCTCATTTCGACAAGAGGTTCAACAATGAGTCGTCTCTGCTGATGAAGTTGCGTGGAAGAAAAAAAAAAAAAAGACAAAATTGATTACAGTAGGAACGGATATCGAGGAGAGGACCAGGGATGATGTTTTTAGCCTGGAAAAACCAAACAAACATAAAAATGGATTGCTTCTTTTATAATGGCATTTTCGAGATGCCACTTTCAGAAATTGAATTTTTTTTCCTCTCCACTGAAGGGAAAAAGCCTTGATAGACAAATCATCCTCTTTATCCCCAATCCATCATTTCTTCCAAGAATCCCACTTGTGCCCCCATCACTTTGTTTCGTTGCTAAGTACCCACCTTTCTCTTCTGCTAAACTGCTAGCCAACATCAGGGCTGATCTTTGTCTAATCACCTGCTCATCACTGATCAGTACTTACCTTTCTCTTCTGCTAAACTGCTAGCCAACATCAGGGCTGATCTTTGTCTGATCACCTGCTCATCACTGCTCAGTACCCACCTTTCTCTTCTGCTAAACTGCTAGCCAACATCAGGGCTGATCTTTGTCTGATCACCTGCTCATCACTGATCAGTACCCACCTCTCTCTTCTTCTGCGCCCCAACACCCGAACTGAACATTGTCCAACTGAAGTTTTAACGTGTAATAAGACTAACCTTGACCCAAAGTACAAATATAAAGATTTATTTAGTTCCCACTTCTCTTGATCCATTGTCGTAAACAATGACAGTAATAATATCCCACAGTCTTGTTCAGCACGATCTAGCTCAATTGGTTTGATTAGGGCTGTAAAATACTAAACGTTTAAACCATAAGTTTTATCTTTCCGTTAATATATTTTAGTTGATTTCGTCAAACTCTGTCCCATTACTCCAACTTTTAAGCTGAAACTACAGTAACGTAGCATTCAAATAGCGTCTGACTCCTTTATTACCAAGGTTCACGGCCACAGCATTGGCCTTTCGATTGATACTCATGTTTTACAAAATCCATCTGTGAATTTTTTCTTAAATAAACCACGAACCCCTCACTCTAATTATGATCGACACTTTTCCAGAGCAGGAAGGGAGCAGTTTGACGATTGAAAAGAAGTAGAGCCTGAAATCATTTCACAAGAATAACACCTGTCAGTTAAATGTAAACTGTATGTAAAAGTAAAAATGTTAAAGCCAAATGGCTGCGTCTCCTTTGCGCCTTCTGTAGTTTTATCTGAGGGGTCTCCTAATGAAACTGCATCGGCAGAGTGACAGTAAATTCATCCAATGAGATTTTGACCTGCAGCAGGCGGGACTGCTGCACTAGGGGTCAGCACCTGCTCTGTGACCCAACTTGTTGTGCATGCTAATAATGCAGTTTCCCTGCACTGGCCGCCATGAGTCGCAATGTTGGTGAGCGGATTAGATCACATTTACGTCAACGCTACTAACGTGTTACACCACCCCCGCCCCACGCCCCAAACGGGAATTCTTCTACTCGTGACAAGTGTAAATGACTGCGGATTTATGGCTTTCTTTGAACAAAAAATTGGAATGTGTTCAGAGGGAAAACTGTTCTGCCTGGATTGAGTGTCGATAATTTAAGCGGTTTTATGGTTTTATTATCAATCAAACGTTGCCTAATAGTGGAAAGCCTCATAATTAAGGGCGGTGAATGTAATATTTTTTACTTTTTTATGAGTGAGTCAGCTATGCCTGGTAGTCTGTATTTTAATCCCTAGACATTACCATCCCAAGCACTGACGCTGCTCAGAACGCGGTCAGAACTCTTTTTCTGGTACCTGCAAAGGGAACGTTCTTCGAAACATTCCACCTGGCTCTGTAATCACTGCATCTACTCTGTGGGTACAAGCCGGCTGGCTGAAAAGCAAAACAAACGCACGGCGGCATAATAGCCCCGAAATATCCTGTCCCGAGCCCCGTGTGAAACGCTGAATAAACATTTAAAACATGCCCCTCCCTCTGCATGCTACACAGATCAGAGGCCGCAGAGAGGCTGTGTTGCACACGCTTGGAGGGCGGGTGCACAGGGTTGGCGGGCAGGCTGCTATAATAAAGTTGGTAATATCGCTGGCTCACCCTCCTCTCTCTATAACCCTATTGGGAAAATTGCACCCATATATTTGCAGGAGACAGCTAGCTCATCCTCATGACAGTGCAAACTTTTAGGGTGAATTATGTGTCATTTATACCCGTGTCATTCAGTAGCGTTTATCAAAACGGGTCAATTACTCCGGGGCCGAAATTTCACACATCAAAAGTGCCTGTCGCCTCAGCAGCTGCCATGGCTGGGGAGTCCAAATGGTACAGGCACGCGCACAGGCACGCGCACAGGCACGCGCACACACACAGGCACAGGCACGCGCACAGGCACGCGCACAGGCACAGGCACGCGCACAGGCACAGGCACGCGCACGCACACAGGCACGCGCACAGGCACACACACAGGCACAGGCACAGGCACACAGGCACACAGGCATGCACACACACGCACGCTAACACCGAGACACAGAGAGTTTCCAAGGATGTTAAGAATTGGTTAAACATGCTAGCATTACTGTGGCCAGCTGTAGTGAGTGAATCTCGCTGGTTTAGCAAATCCAGCTACAGGCTTCGTTATGGACTGGAACATTCTGGGGCAGCCAGCGTGAAACACCAAGCAGTTTGATCTTAATTAGAAATAATAATCTAAGGCAATACAGCATTACAAAATATTTGTGTGTGCAAATGTTTTAGTTTCATGTGGGATTATACAGGTAGCTCTCGACTTGTCCCGGGTTATGGCGTCTATGGTCTGTCTTAGACAACTAAAGTCAGTGATTCTCTCTACATTGCAGTGTGCATGATTTGTATAATGATATTTCAACTCATTGCAAGTCAATAATAAATGTATTTTTACTGGTCTTGCTACCATTACACCACAGTTTATGATATATTACTGTTGATGGAGAGCATTTGTAATATAATAAGAATAACAACACTAATTATGCATTTGCACCCAGTGCTTCAATAAAGCTTTTCACCCCCCTTATCCAAAAAAAAAACGTATAAATAAATAAAATTTTAATTTTTCACTGCTGTTCATCCACAGAGATCCGTGCGGAGCCTCTGAACCGCATTCACACGCCAGTGGGCGGAAACACAGCCTTGGCCCAGTGCCTTCCAGTACCACGTAGAAGTCCGTATGGAGCCCCACCCCCCGGGCAGTGACACAGCTTCGTGGCAGAGGACCGGGTAGGCGTGGGCCCGTGAAGGGATCTGCAAAGCGCGTCAATAATTACTTCCTCCATTGTTTTATTACTGTCTGTCTCCATGTGCACACCCACCTCTTTAATCACGGGTCTTATTTATCCAGACAGCATTGACTCTCTGCTATTACACGCTATTGATAGGCCCATAAAAGAGAGGTATTTTAGCCTAAATGAAACACGCGTGTCTTTGTTAGGATAATAAAATTACTAAAAGAGAGCAAATATATAATTGATTGGGTGTTACCACTGAATGTGAAATGATCTTCCCTGGAAACGAGGAAGTCGGGGGCTCGGTAGGCACTGCGTTCATTTACTGTTCAGCCGGTCGGGGAGAGGACTATAAGTCGATGTTGAATGCTCTATCGGCAATCGATTGATCTGGTCTCCAGGGAAAATCCGCAGATCCTATGGTTACCACAAGACGATGGCTGGACTCCATGTGTAAAAATACCTCTCAACACTGCTATATTTCCGCAGACTTTTAAAATGCTGTGTTTTAACAAGTCTGAATCATAGTTATGTTGAAAAGTAGATGACTGCACTCCTCCTCTTAAATCTTGACTAAGGCTGTAGGTCTTGATTTCCGCCGGTGACTGCAGTACGCTTAGGTTGTTTTGTTTTTATTTATGCACAGATGTTTGACACTGGCCAGGGGGGAAAGGAAAAGGAAAAGTGGCAGGCTGTGAAGCTGATCATTGGCGGGTAGACAGAGGTCCCTGAAGTGTGCTCCGTACGTTTATCCCAATTTTAACACAGCTTCCAGAACCAGACTTCCAACAGCGCCTGCCCTTTAGTGTCGTTCCTTGAGTGCGTAGCGGTCACGAAGCTGGTACGCGTGCGGAGGGTGGGAACGTGTCCCCCCGGATTCCCTGCAGGACGGACGGGCACGGGTTACCTAGAAAGAGTCTAGTATTCCCTCTCTGCTCTGCGCGTCCTGGGACAGGCCCATGGAGGCACGCCTGCCTTCCGGGGCGCCAGCAGGATCCAGTCCCCCAATCAGGCAGGGAAATGAATATGGACGCCCTCAGGCGGGATAGGGAAGGAAATCCACGGGCTACTGGCGTCCCCAAAGAATGTGCAGCGCCTGGAGAGTGCCCGAGTCTCGCGCTTGGACACTATCTGAGTCGCTTGGACACTGCCCGAGTCTCGCGCTTGGACACTGCCCGAGTCTCGCGCTTGGACACTGCCCGAGTCTCGCGCTTGGACACTGCCCGAGTCTCGCGAGAGAGTGCAAGTGTAACACCACGACAATGGGAAGGGCATTGCTAAATCTGCTGTAAGCCTGATGAAGATATGTGGGTCAAACTGACTTCACAATAAGACATGGTTAAAGTTAGACTCTGTGTCAGTCAACCGATAAACCATAGTTACGGTTATGCTGCTCCAACCCCCCATCTTTTTAACAGGAACAATATACAGTGTAAATATAAATATAAGTGATGCAATGAACAATATACAGTGTAAATATAAATATAAATGATCCAACAAACAATATACAGTGTAAATATAAATATAAGTGATGCAACGAACAATATACAGTGTAAATATAAATATAAGTGATCCAATGAACAATATACAGTGTAAATATAAATATAAGTGATCCAATGAACAATATACAGTGTAAATATAAATATAAGTGATCCAATGTGATCCATCGTCAACCCAATCAAAAAAAATTTCCTGCGGAAACTTGAGAATGTCGATTTAACGATTTCTGTGATCGGTTTGCAGTTTGCTGCAGACCGTCACCGAGTGGGGCGCCCCCTGGATGGTCACTCATGGTAAACTGCGGATCGTACACACCGAATGCAGAACCCTGCACAGAAAACACTTACTCAGTTTGAATATATTCAAGGCCCCCTCAACCTGGAACCACAGAAAATAGCGATCGATGAGTAAAGTATAAAACTGTTTCTCACCAGAGTGTTAATATGCATTGGTTTAACAGTGAGAAATGTATAGTGTCCTTCCTAAATTTCAGGCCATTCTTTTAAATGTGTAAATAAGTTAAAAAGAAAAATACATTGAAATTGTAGGGAATACTTAAGTTCCAACGATGAAACAACAAAGCCTAGTAGAGAGAGAGCGTGAGAGAACCAAAAAGACCCGCCCAAAGGAGCGGTTGGTGATTTAACGCCATCAGGTCTCACTCCGCACTCTCTTTCTGTGCCAAAATTAAGAGGAGAAATGATTGGACTGTGTTCAGTTCTGCCACAGGACCCCCTCTCTCCTAATTGCTCCCACTGGCGCCTTAATGGCAGGTATTAGAGTGCTTATCCCACAAAGTCCCGCGCGGAGCGGTACCCTCCGGAGCGGGCCCGGCTCTCGCACACGACAGAGACCGAGGCGGAGCAAGTCGTTAAACCCTCAGACGGTTTCAGCTACCTCGGCCTTTCTGCGTAGTGCAGTCTGGAGCCCGGAGCAGAAAGACATGGCTTTGGGTTTTTAATATATGCAATAGTGAAGGGGGTGGAGGAGAGGAGGGTTGATGGTGGGGCGGTGGGAGATGGAGAGGGGGGTGGAGGAGAGGAGGGGTGATGGTGGGGCGGTGGGAGATGGTGAGGGGGTGGTCGAGGAGATGGTGGTGTGTTCGAGAAGAGGAGGGGTGATGGAGGGGCGGTCCAAGATGGAGGGGTGATGGATGAGATTTTCTTGGGGAGAAAAAAAAAAAAAAAAAGTCTAACTTTGTAAATCTCTAACATGGACGTTTAAATGTCTGACCTTTGTACAATTATGAAACTGGAATCAAATTCATCCCTCCTACGGTTTTTAAATGTTTAGTTCTATGTATCCTGTTAGTAGGATATTTAATTAGCAGGCTGATTTCCAAACGTAGCTATTTATGGTTAGTCCTAACAATACGAATAGCTCGCTAACACAATTCAGTGGTATTGCATATTTGAACTTTCCCCCCACTACCTGAACATTAACCCAAATTACTGGCCCTGCCCCGGCCCGTTCTGAGTTTGACCCGCAGCATTGTTTAAATGATACCTTCCAGAATCTCCGCTTTTTACCAGCTTGGTCTTCAGACAAGCTAGGAAGCTGACCTCGTCATTTGAATCTTCTCAGTTTGTGTTTGCAGATCCTATCCCGGGTTGCGATATTCTACTTCTTACATTTGTTTTGGTTTTTTTCACTCTCCATATAAAACTTCAAATATAATTTTATACGCATGAAGTACCAAAAACTCAAAACAAAACAAAAATAAACAAACAAACAAACAAACAAGAAAAAACTACTGTGAACAACAACATGTTTAGTGCATGTTCCTGCCAGAGATGGGACAGTTTTACACCCCAAACGGCTGGATCCTGCAGACTGTACAGAATAATGTGCCGTTTAAAACGCTTAGCATGAATTGATTTCATCGAGTGGAAAATCCACACACGACAGTTTAACGACACTAAATTCCCCCGCCTCTTCAAACGGAGTCCACAACGAAAAAACTAATACAAACAAACATGCATTCTGCCCCGCCAGTCATCCGCGGTTCGCACTCATATCCCGCCTCTGACATAACTCTACACCCACGTGTAAGTTTACAAGAAGGAGTTGAGTCAATTCTTGCCGGAAATCTTGGCATTGTTTCTCCAGTTTAGTCAGATACAGTTGGCCAACAATTAAGCGCACGGCTTCCCACGCGAAGCTCGCACAGCGTGTGATAAATCACGGGCGCTGCAGACCCAGAGAGTAGGCCTCGGTTTTAAAGGAAAGGGGCCCAGAAACAGAAGGAGTCGAGCTCCCTTTGGAGGTCTCGTGTTGCCACACAGGGGAAAGTGGACTTGAAAACCGAGGGGGGGATATTGGGGGAAATGGGCAGCTGACTAGGTTTGGTCTGGACTCGTCAATTCCGCGCGCCGGAAAGTGATTCCAGTACACGCCTTTGTGAAGCGCCTGGACCGACGCTGAAGGTGTTTGGGGGGGAAAAAAAAATACGTAAGTCGGTCCAATCGGTGCCATTCCCGGCGGTTCTCACGCCAGCTGTTATCACTCTGGTGTCGCAGCCGGTGCTGAAACCCAAACGGGTCAGATTCATCTATCAAACGATTCACAGATACAATCCAATATGGAGTTGGTGGGGGAAAGGCTAAACAGACTCTGGTTTGAAATCATATTGATTTAATGTGAAACATTTTATACAGAAAAACTGTGGCGGCTGAGTCTGGCCAAACATACCCATTTACTGCCTGGCATCAGCAGCCTGTGTCCTAACGGATAACTGAAAACAGAGATCAGTCATCAAGCCTAGCGATCCGGACAGAGTAGAGCTGAACAGTTATGCGTCGCGGTCAGCGGGAACAGTCCCGAGGTTAGCCGCTCGAGAACGCGCTCAAGAACGGGTAAGTGGCGCGGGAAAACGAAATGACCCACGCGGTTCGGACTTGCCTCCGTTATCGCGGATGAGGGTTAGGGTTAGGGTTGCGCCCGTGCGCTGCAGTCCGGTTCGCTGGCCACTGCTCGAGAGCGAGGCCTGCAGCTGCTGGCTCCGAGGCCCGTTTCAGTGCGATTGCGAGACTAAATGACGGACGTGGGACCTCCACACAGGAACATACTGTGAAAGGTGAAAGGGATGCAGGCCATTTGATGTTCCAGAGAACACTGATTCTGGTCCGGTTCATTCCCGCACGTGGGCATTATGTAAAGAGGGCCCTTTAAAACCAAAGCTGGAGCCGTTTCTGTTTCTGGTTCTTTTTGGTTTACCCATAAAGTCATCTATGCCCATTTTCACCATCTGCATTAAAACATGTGGGATCTTATCTTATATTTATGTGTTTTCAGTAGTCGTGGTTATTAAATCCACATTAGAACCTTTTGCACACATAGGATGACAGTTTTTTTATGGACAGCTACAATATTTGGGTTTGAAAAACCCAGTGTTTCAAATGTACATTGACTGGTTGAAGGTATATTTAATCTATCCTGACTTTTCAGTACTCTATGGAGGAAAGTTAGTCGTTTTTATAAAAACTACAGTTACAGCTGAGAGTTTCTTTTAGCTCCTAACCAAGGAGAGAGAGGAAAACATCTCGCATGTAACATTGTCAAGATAACATAATCTAAACCATCAGGATATATCCATTTTCATACACCAAGATGACAAGATAAAGCTATTTGGTGTATTAGTAAGAGGGTCAGGTGAGAAAGTTCAGACACTTACATTAGTGGAATTACTGCAGTCTTATCTTGATGTTTGACATTGATTCGGGCAAGCCAAGGCACTTGTGAAATTTTAAGCTGAAAAATGGATTCTGGATGAAAAAACTAAAATTCAACTGGATCATTAAAAGACCTTGCGCTGAAAATGCGATGTTGTTGGTTATTTAACAGTTGATTCAGGAATACCTGAATTAAAACGTCAATCAAGTGTTTTGCTAAGTTAACCCCCCCCTTTTAAATCTTCCATAAGCCATTGAAAATTAATTGTATGGACCATTCACCCTTATTTAAAAAGGAAGTCTCAAACGCTGCTTTGATATTACAAGCATGTAACACATTTACGAGTTCAACATTCAGTTCCTAGGACAGAATTCTCAACATCTGTAATTCTTAAGATCTTACGAAGAGACCAATGCAGCCATCAGTTTCAGAGTTAGTCATTACAAGCTTAGATGTCATTTATGAACGCTGTCATTTAAATTTATTAGCTAAAGACCACATTTTCACCCTTTCTTTTTTGTTATCGTTTGCTATTAGAGGAACGAGACGTAGGGCTATTAGTGCGACAAGCCAACAAAATGACTGACACTTGTGGATTATTTCACCTCCGCTTTTCGCCCCGCCCCGAGCGGATCTTATGCGGTTTTCTTCACTCCTCAGCCGTCTCATCCGGGCCTTCCGTTTTGTGCGGGGGCCGTTAACGGAGGATGGCCACGCGACCCGCCTGCCCCGTAAACTCACCCGAGAACTCAACCCTCCCACTGAGGGTTCAGTCAGTGTCATCAGGCTTTGAGAATGGCGTTCCCCAAACGAGGGCGCGGTATGTTGTAAAAGCTCATTGGGACATCACAGCGGCTCCGTGTCAAAGAGCATGTAGAGTAGAGCTGCCAACAGAGACATCCTAAGGATGTGTTTGTGTAGCATGGGGAAAATGGGCTTGATTACACACTAAAACACAGTAAAAGCTACAGGGGGCAGTATAGTACACGACAGGGAGGTTCAGCCGCAGTCACCTGGAGCGCATCAGCGTTTGCCGTTCCTCATTTAGATCCTACCGACATTCCTCAGAACGCCACTAAAAAGGGTGGCTTTGCCAGGCTAGAACAACACAATACTTTAGCTGAACTATTTTTAACGAACAACATGCAAATTACAGAGACCTTTCACAGTTACTGCCCGAGAATTTCAGCCCTCCCTCGTCATCGGGGATCGACTTTTACGAACGCGGCGTTTAGGTTTGCGAACCAGCGTTCGGTAAGGGGGGGGGGGGATGAATTACAAGCGGGAATGTTCTGGAGAGCACGTCCCTCGGTTAACAGCCTGTTTAGTCACTGATGGAGAGCACTTGTCTCAGCTCCGTCGGCCAAAGCGCCCCCCCCCCTCCCCCTTCCCCGGATTCTATTTCTGGGTTTTTAGAAAGGGAGTCCATGTCCAAACATTATTCCACGAGACACCATACTCCTCTGTGATGGGATTAGCAGAAATTTCAAAGCTTCTTTTTGACCTCCAGCAGAACACTAAGAACATACGCTGATGAGGCCAACTGGGACGGCAGAACAAGTTGATTCATCAAATTAGCTCCTGCGTTGTAGCGCTGCGCGGCCAGTCATGGAACGTGTCATCTATAAATCTGTACGAAAGCCGCCGGCTCTAATGTCAAACCGAGACGCCAAGGCGTGGCACTGCCCCGGCCAGGCCCGTGATTAGGAAACACGGCGTCTCGTAGTCAAAGTTTATTCTTTAAAGACTACATTACTTTGCCATATGCAACATATGTCAAGAAAAACGATGATGACCTGCCCCCAAAAAAAGTATCAAGGTGACTGACTATTCTTTTATATAAGCCGAATTTCCTGTACCATGTTTTACCTGCGTCTCGATATCTATTCCGTCCAAGAGCATTGTTGTTTGGTATCAAATACAAGATGCAGCTGGGGGAGAAAAAAAGAATTCACTTAAACGTAACAGTGAATAAAATGTTTAATTTCACACTTGACAATACATTTCCTCGCAGGCAACAATGAAATTGAAAATTGCCTAAAACCACTCTTTCATGAGATCTTTCAGTCTGCCCACAGAACATTTAGATAATTAATGCCGAGGAGCTATCTTAGCGTCAGCGGCAACAAAATAAATAAATAAATAAATAAATGCGTTGAAGCGTCGCTAATCCTTGCCATCTTTGCGGGGGAAATATAATAAATAATTAGTGAATAAAGACAGAGACAATCTGTTTTTGTATCACAGACATTCGTAAAATGGAATATACACGCAGGCGGCACATGCACAAATTTAACAGAAAACAAACGGGTTCGCTACAGAAAAGGTCTACATCGTAAGAACGGGAACAGCATCGATTTCTCTTAAACCGTTGGCTTCTAATGTCACATAAACTGACCAGGTACCAAGTACAGAAGAAAGTCTGATTAGTGAGCATTTTAAAACGGGTCCAGTGTGTCACATGAAGTAATTCCTCTTTTATATTACAGATTCCTCCCAAATGTTTACTACAAATTTTAAATAAAATAAACTCATACAAATAATAGACATTTTCCTAAAGACGCTTTGCGTAGCCGATTTACAAGAGTTCCGAGAAACAACGTAGCATGGTTAAAAAAAAAAAACCGAGGCTAAATAACGGAATTTATTACAATACCCACAAAAATATATATATTTACCAAACATTAAGGAGCGAAAAATCAGACGTCGTCGGAAATATATAGCATGTACACAACTTTCCTTTCTCTGTCTTACTATTTATTTATTCATTAATTTTTTTTTTGCATCGTTGCTACAGTGATGACAAAAACATGTACTGCCTCAAGGAAATTTGTAATAATCGGATTATCTACAGATTACGGTGTTCACGTCAATTCATAACAGCGAGCAAGGCCGCAAAGACGTGAGAATACCATGGTGTAAACCCACAGAAGGATTCAACGCAGTTGGGCAAACGCCTACGGTCATCGGCTTCCATATGAACCAGCTTGCCCGACTGTAGGTGGAATCTGTTGCCCCAATTTTTCCACATATACATCCTCCTCTTTGCAGTGAGGTACTTGGTTCACGAAGCAAGATTTACCAATTATGCATTATGTGCAGTTACAGGGTTATCTTAGAAATGTATGTTATCAGGCTTATTAAAAAAACAAACAAAAAATTATAATTAAAAAAATATCGCCAGGGCTCTTGGTCCTACTGGCATTATTTGCAGAAGGTTAATTAACATAATACATCTTAATTGGATCTAATTACAGACTTGATTGGAAGAAAATCAGTTAACGCTGAAGAGGACGGTGTAACCTGCTTTCCGTCTTCGACAACATGACCGAGTTTACACTGCAAATTCAGTGCAAGGCTACGTCTATCAAATATGCACGGCTGAGTTTCCCGAAAAGCGAGCCCGTGGTCGGCACGGGTTATGTTATATGGCCTCCCACTGATGTGGGGGGGGGGGGGGGTAGAGAAGGTCAGTGCTGCACAAAACAGACCAGGTGCCTGCTGTTTGACAGGCCTGCTTTGACTACAAACAAGTGGCCGGCGCTCGCAGGTGGAGCTAAACTGCAGGTCTCTCTGGTGTGTTGGAAATATGACGGAACGCTGGAGACCCACCATGGCGATTGCCATTACAGGCACGGGCTCCCACATTTGGTGCTAGTGGTGACCGGATGGTGAGAACATGAATTTTAAGACAGCCCGTGCAGTTTTTCCGGCTTTCCTTAAAAAGCCATCAGACTTAGTACTGGGACAGAGGCTATATTAGTTGATTCCAGGGCTTGACTGATGGATCAAAAGAAAGCAGCGGACGCCGTTGGGCTCCAGGGCCCGGAATGGGGACCCCTGCAGCCTAGCATTCAAAGCCTGACAGGCTCCTGAACAGGTCAAGCCCAGGTCTGCCCAGGTGTGAGATCCGTTAGCGTTAGCGTTAGCGCCCGGCTCCGACGGGTTAAAAGCGCCGACGGCTGTAATGAGAGCGGAGGCTGCTCACCCACGCTCCCGCCGTTTCCAACATCACTTACGCTAGGCGCGTCGTTATTCAGACAGCCATGAAATGAAGGCGTAGCCCCCCTCCCTCCCTTAAAGCAGACAAGCAACCCTGGTGTGAGGGTATGTCTGAAAGGGGTGGTTCTTCACTTCTGTATTTAAATTTTCTATTAAAGCTTTGAAAACTGACAACCGAGCGGCGTCGTATCAGCAGCTGTAGTTAAGCATTCGCTAACCCCTCGGCTCATAGACACTCTCGCTACACACAGAGGCTTCCCCGTGCACTAGCAGCCTAGCCTTACATCTACGGACTGGGTTTTTAAGATTGCGTTGAGATATGAGCCAGCAGGTCAATATTTTAGCTTGCTGCAATTAAATGCATTACATGGGAAGCGTAGTTCGTTTCAGCAAAAGCGATTTAGCCATGCTAACAAGTTAACCTTTTTAATTGTAATTTTATGGTCACTTTGTAAAAACTATTATCCAGCGGCTGCAATGAAAGAGGCCTTTTTGACTCGGCGGCACCCAGCAGGCAAAGACCAGGCGCCCGTCATTGTTTACTCGTTAGCCAATGCAAACCCCCGGTTCACCGGTGTGGGTGGCAGGGCGATGGGCAGGAACCAGGCCGCAGTGACCCACTGCAACCCGCTTCCTCCCAGCTCGGGCCGGCTGGTGTCCGGTCTGAGTTTCATCAAAAATCCTCAAAAGGCAAACCAAATATATACTTTTCCCCCTTCTACTAGAACTAGGAGAGTAATAAGGATATTATAAATAAACACTATGTACTACATTAAGTAAAGTATACAATAGTAATTGTAATAAGGACTAGTACATGTAATAAGGAATACTATATACACTACTAGTAATATGGATTATTATATACTACCATGTAATAAGGTAGTACCATCTATAAACTAAAAGCAATGCAGCCTACTATAACAAAAAATTCTTATTATTTTAACTAATATTTTAATATCAATAATGATCCAGCTGAGTTTAATGACAACAGTTCTAATAACAAAGTAGTAAAAATACACACAAAATAATATCCTGACTTAAATACTAGCTTTCCTCCGGCGACATGCATTTCAAAACGCAAAGTTTATTTCACAGACTACATTTGCTTTTTAAATGCAAATGTTTTGAGAATCCTGCGCTTAAACGGTGAGAGCGGCCTAGGTTACAAAGGTGGGCATGCGTCCAGCTGCAATGTAGAGCTTGTCCGTTTTAAAGACATCAAAATCCCAACGCGTGGCTTCGGGTCAACGCGGGAGTGATGTGTGTAATCCGACACTCTGTTCGCTTTTTTGTCTTTTTCGGAGGAAGTCAAAAGGCCAACAGGTCCGTCGTGTTCTGAAATGCATCTGGAATCGGGCCGTAACTCGATGCGCCCCTTATTGTTTTGCGCAGCTTTGGCGCGGCCATATGGCGACCAGAGACGGACCCGCCGACCGGTCGCGGCTAAACGACGACGCCTCTGTCCGGAACGCGGACACCGACCTTTGGTTCAAACAGGTGGAGAAGTAAACGCCCAACCTCATTTCTTTCCACTGGTAGATGAAAAAACATCTTGTCAACTGTTACTGCCACATCAAAATCTCTCAAGTAATCAAGTTACAAACACAAAAGGTGTTTCACCCCTCCCCCACTACTACCTATTAGGCATGCCTCCAACTCATTTTGCAACTGGAAATCTCCATG